>CM061042.1:73855765-74378265 GCA_030762985.1 Adelphocoris suturalis | reverse complement strand
GGAGACAAAAAATCTGTCATTTCCCGAAACTTGATTTAATGTTTACGCTACCCATAGTTAGAATGGGAAACAAAATTATTGTATGGCTTTGGAGTAGGTAAATAGCGTAAGCATACACTTTCGGTAAATACAAATTTTGATTATCCTACAACGAAATTTCCAATCACCAACAACAGTTACCTACTACATCTAGCGAACCAGGAACGTTGTATTGACCTTTCGATGGCTCATGACAAACCCCAATAACTATCATGATCTGTCAAGAATGATTTTATTACCTTAATGCGCATTTTAACCTATTTTATTTTATTACATCTGCTGAAAGATCATAAACAGAGCTTTCCAGAAAGGGAAAAAAAGAAAGGTATCGGATGGTTGGAAGTTGTCAAAAGAGCGGAGCAAAAAAAGCTGAATGACTCATAGGGAAATAACTGGAGGGGGAATCTCAGTACTCAATTCCAACACACGAAAATTTCACATTGCGAGTGGAAATGAGGATTTTAAAGAATGTGTTTTCTCACCTCCTAAACGTAACCAAACTACGTTCGCTAACTTGGACAAATTTTTGATTTAGTCATGATAAAAAAAGTTCCCTTCATGCAGCATGATCGTATGAGCGAATTTTCGTTGTTTATCGTATTGCATGGTGTTACATTGTTTTGAATGACACACACACACACACACTCTCACACACACACACACTCACATATATCGTCATTCCAGACGATAACTCTCCTTAGGATTGTGATAAAAATTCCGTTCTTGCGCCAAAAATCTAGATTTCAAAACGAAAGGATGAGTTCGTAGGTCAGAACTTTTTGAGCACATTAAATTGGTCAAATTTCAAAAAATGTTCTAAAAAAATCAATAAAAATGGCTACAAACGGCTAAAATTGTCGAATTTACACTTTTTGGCAGAATATTGCTCAAATAAAGTTTATTAACTATAAAATAGAACATTTAAAAATCTATGTACAGAATTATGCTGAAAAATGTACTCAAAGTGCAGTAACATTTCCTTTAAAAAATCGATAAAAACTGCAAAAAAAAGCTGAAAATTCAAAACCACTTTTTGAATAGCAGATTATTATTTAGAATACGTTTCCGTCATAAAATTAATGGTTAACAATTTCCTTGCACTCAATAAGCTCACAATTCAAAACACTGTAACATCATGCAATACGATAAATAACGAAAATTCGCTCATACGATCATGCTACATGAATGGAACTTTTTTTATCATGACTAAATCAAAAATTTGTACAAGTTAGCGAACTTAGTTTGGTTACATTTAGGAGGTGAGAAAACACATTGTCCAAAATCCTCATTTCCACTCGCAATGTGAAATTTTCGTGTGTTGGAATTGAGTACTGAGATTCCCCCTCCAGTCATTTCCCTATGAGTCATTCAGCTTTTTTTGCTCCGCTGTTTTGACAACTTCCAACCATCCGATACCTTTCTTTTTTTTCCCTTTCTGGAAAGCTCTGTTTATGATCTTTCAGCAGATGTAATAAAATAAAATAGGTTAAAATGCGCATTAAGGTAATAAAATCATTCGTGACAGATCATGATAGTTATTGGGGTTTGTCATGGAGCCGTCGGAAGGTCAATACAACGTTCCTGGTTCGCTAGATGTAGTAGGTAACTGTTGTTGGTGATTGGAAATTTTGTTGTAGGATAATCAAAATTTGTATTTACCGAAAGTGTATGCTTCCGCTATTTACCTACTCCAAAGCCATACAATAATTTTTTTTTTTCCCATTCTACCTATGGGTAGCGTAAACATTAAATCAAGTTTCGGGAAATGACAGATTTTTTTCTCCAAAATCAAATTTCCTCTCCCATTCGGGATGTAGACTATTCTGAACAACTTTCGTTTCGTGTGTGTGTGGATCATGTGTCCATGGAACATGCTTTCATCAGCCCCCCCCCCCCCCCCCCCTTCCAACACAAAACGAAACTATTTCTTGTAACGAAATCGAATGACAAAATGAGGTTACGAAAATGAGCTACGCGGTAATTTTTCTACTACATTTTACGGACAACCAATTGTTGCAAATGACTTATAACTTGCTAATTGGACACCTCGCGATAATCGTGCTCAATCCTAATCAGCTAAGTGAGCTTAAGTTTATCGTTTTCACCTTAGAAAATTCAAATTTAATGGAGAACCTCCCTGTGAGAAAAAATCTTTCATAGGAAGCCTCTCAGAAATGAAATGCCGATCTCCATTACGATCCCCTGAATTAGCCAAATTCTCTCTTTTTCAATCGTTTGTAGCCATTTTTATTGATTTTTTTTAGAACATTTTTTGAAATTTGACCAATTTAATGTGCTCAAAAAGTGCTGACCAACGAACTCATCCTTTCGTTTTGAAAGCTAGATTTTTTGGCGCAAGAACGGAATTTTTATCACAATCCTAAGGAGAGTTATCGTCTGGAATGACACACACACACTCTCACACACACACTCACATATATACATACACGCATTTTCATACATATACATACATATGAAAATGCGTTAAACTCTAGGATTCGTTTCAGAATGCCTCAAAACGGATTTTAATGAACATTTTAACGAACATTCGCTAAAACGAGGTTCATTATAATAATGTGACATTGGAGTACCTACAGAGGTATAAAACATATAGATAATTGGTCAAGTATGGAAACTATTAATGTTAACAATAAAAATCTTGGAAATGCGATTTTTAAACAGTAAAATTTATCAAATTCATAAATTATGTAGAGGCGAATACCGCGTGCAACAAAAATAGTTTTTGGTGAAGACGGTTATTGAAGTGATTTTGCGGGATGTGACTGACAAGGTGGGCTTAAATGTAGGGTAGCTCGCTGCTATACGCCGTGTAGAACATAGATCGGACACAAAATATGCCATTTGCATGCCTGGAAAGCCTCGAATTTGGAATCGAACCAATTCTAAATAGTAAATACTGATGTTGCACATACCTGATTAACAATTTCAGAGCGAAATAATTGGGGGTATTTGTCGTGCCCGTCCTGAAAATAGAGAATATGTTTTTGAGTAATGAAATTTTTAATATCATAGCATATGGAATATCATCATATCATAGCACGATGTCATATTTGATTTTGAAATAACTTCCACAACATGTCTCATAATAGATCAGGACTTGATTACGTACCTGAATCGTCTAGTTGAAATGATTAGTTGGTGTTGCACTTCTATAACATCAGCATAAGATACCGACGTGGTTATATTTCTTCTATTCCACTAATCCTGAACTGACACTAATCCGATCATATAAAAATAATATTGATAGTTGTGGTCTCATGTTCCAAGAGAGATTAACGTTTGAGGGTACACGTTTGAGAAGATACATAGACGCCCAGAACTGTTTACTTCATCATATCTCTACTCTTTGAAATTACCATCATGCAGTTATGATTGAATTCCATGTAGCTCCATGCAACTCAAGGTTGCCGGTCCAGCGCAATTCCGGTAGATCTACCGGTAGGTATTCCACTTTTTCTACCGGGCTACCGGTTTGAGGCTTGAATCTACCGGGATTAAGAGTTAGCTGAGCAAAATCCAAGGCAAAACCTTTCACATGGATCAACGAGTACACATTCTCTGTATTCTTTCTACCACAGTACCTACATGGAAAAGTGGACTTCCCATCTTCCATGGTATGTACCTACCTACCAGTTTCGTCCATGTCTATTCTGTGGTCAACTTAGGCTTTTGGTATTACTTCAATATGATGCATTTCAGGTTTTTATAATTTATTAACTAGTATTACCTAGGTACATGAATTTTACTTGCTCAGTGCTCACATCTTTGTTCACCTTTGCCTCGTTGTTTACTGTGGTTACTTACTGTGCTTATTCGTCTAGTTTTATTATCCTATATAATATAGGATCAGCGTGGTCTCAATTCTCCTATTTCAATTCAACGGTACAGGTAAGCAATTTTCCCTTTCCCTTTATATATACTAACTACATTTATTTACAAATCTGCTGGTTGCAGCTTCTTGTTACCTATTTAGGTATGAAAACTCTTATTGCTTCTGATTCTTCCAAGGTAGTGGAAACGTTGTGTTTACTTTTGAAAGTCTGAACGTCGATCTGCGTGTCCGCGGATCCATTTATAATGCATAACTTCCACAATTTTCATCCGATTTCGATGAAATTTATAGGGATTACGCGGAGTACATCCTAGAATATTCTAGATGGTCCTCTACAAAAAACATTGGTTACTGATCAAAAGGATGACGTCTGATCGCTCAATTTTTTTTTTTTTTTTTTTTTTTTTTTTTTTTTTTTTTTTTTTTTTTTTTTTTTTTTTTTTTTTTTTTTTTTTTGGGCTGTTTGTATTTATTGATGATTTTCGACCAACATTGTTCATACTGGCACTTTTTGTACTGTTCTAACGCATTTTTATGTCACATATTTCGATGTTATTACATATTTTCAGATATTTCATTGATTATTATATTGCAACACATAGGTACCCACCCAATTCCATATATTTCATTAAATGAGACAACTTTTTTTATAATTTCAACTGTCATACAAGTTAAGAAGGTCTAAATTTGCAGACCGTTGTACATTGGGAGCTGTGTTTCACATAAGTAGGTACACACGCAATTCGCCAATTCGCATATTCATGGGTGGATCACCAGTGAACACAGGATTGACAGAAACAACTGGCTGAGACACAGCTGTATTCTCAGAAAGCAGATATGTGCTGTATTTACCTACCTACCTTATTTTTCGAAGTGTTGGTTAAAAAAAATTTTAATTTTCATGAACCTATCCAGACTTCTACTGAGCTACTTCATTTTTTCTCTAACATGAAGCATAATATGAGGGACTAAACTATGAGTGTAAGAATCTATATCTGCTTACCCACATACAAGAAGTTTCTTTTTTTAGAACCTGCTTGTGGATACATAAATTCAAATGTTACCTACAAATTATACCTACTGAGTTCGGTTGTTAGGTACTGATGTGTTTTGAAAATCCAATTTTATCCTCTGTAGTTTCATCCATTTGATACTGAAGTGCCTACCTACTACTACTTTTCTATGGTTGATGGATTTCATTATGTAGTGGTGAAAAAAGTATGGCTACACTGATTTGGCGCATACTAAAAGGAAAAATAATACTGCAGATTCGACCCAGAAGATTTCATAGTCGACCGCATGAGAGTTTTAGCCTAAAATGCAACCCTAGAGTAATATTTTATTCAATTGATAAAGTATTAGCTATGTCATTTAATACGTTCTAAAAACTACCGGGAAAACTACCGAATTATATTACCGGGATCTACCGGTTTTTTGACCAGATCTACCTAAATACAGTGTTGGGCTGGCGGCAATGCATCATCACTTGGATGATTATGTTATGATATATGGTTAGAGTTCTTGCTACCCACTTTAGCACCCAAATTTACATGTTTTTTTTTTTTTACACAACGAATGATACTATTTTGTTTATAGTGCTTAGTATAATGTTACTTCAGATAAGGATACATGAAAATGAGTAAACAACCTCTCTACATTACTTAGGTAAGTACCTTCCTATTTTATTCTAGGTAGGCCTATCCTGATGTGGCCAATGGCGAAACCGGCCGATTAATAACAATTAGTACTTCTGAAAAACTAATCGTACTGAATCGTGCTTAGGATGCTCAGTAAATTTCTAAGAAATCCTAAGGCGGACAGGTGCAAGTATTACTTAATTATTACATATTTCACTTCTACAAGAACGAAAATAGGCACTTTACAGGGGGTTAATGGGTACATCAAGTAGGTACTCACATTCTAGTAACAAAAATAATGATTTATTGATATAATTTCTTACATTCTAGTTAACTTTCACAATTTTACTAGATTTCATACCACAGCCTAGTTCGTATTGTATTATAAACTAGCCGGTTTACCCTTGCGTTGCACAGGTTGACTTGAACATTATCAAATAGCCTGTGACCCAAGTTAAAGTAATTCTGATAGATTCGCCCGCTCAGATCCCCAGTTGGTTCAGTGACGTTCGAAACGATTTAACACCCTCTCCCCTCCCCTCAACACTGGGTCAGATTTCAAAAATTTGAAAAAATTAGTCTTTGACTTGAGTTAGAGTAATCCAAACATATCCGACAATCAAATCCCCAATTCGTTCAGTGGTGACAAACCCTATTTCTCCCCCCCCCCTCTTCTCCTAAAATACTCCTTTCTATGGGTTAGTTTTGAAAATTTTCAAGTAGCCTGTGATTTAAGTTAGGATACCACAAACATATTCGACTACTGAGATCCCCAGTTCGTTCAGTGACGTTCGAAACGCATTAACTCCCCCACCCCCTCCCCCTCCATTGTGGGTCAGAGTTGAAAAATTTGAAAAAAGTAGTCTTTGACTTGAATTGGAGTAATCCAAACATACTCGACAATCTAATCCCCAGTTTGTTCAGTAATGACAAAGATACCCCATTGCCCCCTCCTCTCCTAAACACCCCTTTGGGGCAGATTTGAAATTCGACCTCGTGAATAATGTCCCAATGTGAATAACGACGCATGCTGATTTTAAATTAGGTTGGTAAAAATATATTAGATTAAATAGCCCAATACGAGCGAAAATACCCACTCGTTGGCTCTATTTTTTCGAGGGACCAATCGTGAACATCAACCAAATCCAATCCCGGACACCCCTCTCCAATTGCGGACATCCATAAACTCCAGTCCCGGACACCCCTGTCCAACATTGGACCGACATATTATAACTTATAGGGGCGAATTCCTCCCTTTTACACAGTCCAGAATAAGCTGATCTACGTTAAAAAATCTTCCTAACGAAAAAATCATATTTGATCCAAAGGCGGACAGGAGTGTCCGGGATTGGGGTATACTGCAAATTCATTAACCCAATAGCGGACACCCTTTTATTCCCGCAAAACGAGACGTTTCTTGAAAAATTGCACTACGAACTCGTTCTACAGATGTTCAAGAATACAGTGAACACCACTATTACGGAAAGTAATGAAAAATAACATGTACATATCTTAATCTTGAAGGCATCTTCGTAGTTCGAACTGCTAAGAACAGTCGCCTCAAGAACTATAAAATCACCTGTTCACTTCACCGAGTAACGCGACGCTTTTGTTCGGCTTATTAACGGCTGGCCTTCCGATCACATGTTGGAAATATACTGCAGAAGGCTTAAAACACGCAGGAACCGCATAGGAAAGATAGAAGTCTTATTATTCAATAAAATAGAAGCGACTGTCCACCATTGGGTACCTGTCCGTCTTTGGGGGTTTTACCTTACTCGTAACCAAAGTAGCTAAGAGCTAACTCTGATGATTAGGTTCCCCAAGTTGTAATTATACTGTACCATACCTAGAAGCAAACCGTTCCAAAAGGTGCAGCATTTTACTGATCCCGATCAGCTGATAAGATTGGTTTCTCAAGTTGTAAGTTGTGTACGAGTGGGAAGAATTGTTCATCTCCCAAATCGGAAACAATTCTTCTGCTATATTTAGATAGACTCTATGCACCTCATTCGTAATTTTTCTTTCAAAATTAGTCATAAAATAGAAAATCAAAATCGGGTTCTACTTATGTGTTGCTCTTCACGTACACTAGGTGTTTGATTAGGCGTGAGTTTTCCTTGATTCACAGCATTCCTATTTGATGTCTTCGGCTCTCTGTCATCATCATTCCGCTCCACGCTCCCAATATAGGCAATCATTACTCGCATTATGATTTTATACCGTAACAATATTATGTCGACCCGATCATCGTGATTATTACTGCTCCCAGACTTAATTGCGTTTCATAATTTTCTACGACGGCACAGTACTCAAACAATCTCCGTATAATCAATTAAATTACCCCACACTCTCAAGAGAAAATGAGTATTTTGATGACCCTTAAGTAGGCACATTGTTCATTAGACGAGAAAAATCCAATCAGAAACGAATCATGAGTACCGCGTAATGTATAATCATCAGGAATTCTTGGAGGACGGCTTCCTTTTTTTGTGTCATCCAATTTGTTGCTGATGAGCTCTGCATTATCCCTAATTCCACTCATATCCTTCTAGATTGGGTTCGCTCCGCCGTTCAATTTCGGGACCACTTCTCGTTCTCCTGGACGCTCTTGATTGAGATATCCCACGATGAAGACAGCTTTTCTCCCCGGCAGAGAATGCGTTGGAATCGTTTATGGCCCGGACATTCTCGTTTATAGATAATTTTGAAACCTATCCCAGTATTATATACAATCATTAGTCAAAGTACACGCATGTTTTCAATATAACCTAACTTATTTCAAATGTATTTAGGCAAATCGTTGCGAAATATGCGAGTCCTTAGCAAGCAGGAAATGATGCATCGAAGATTGTCTCCAATGGTTATTACAATAACTGATGCTATATTTGAGAGGGAATAAGAATACGTTGGGATGGAACCGGAGTTTTGAACAGACAACTATAATTACAGACCATATATGTTTCAAAAGTACATTAAAAAAATGGATGGGTAAAGTAAAGTAAATAAACACTCCAGGATGGGGCTTTCCGTCCGATTTCCTCGGGCGTCGCGGACGTCATCAGTTGTCAAATGGAGGATCAGAATTCGCTCTAATGATTTCGCTTAAAGCTACTCATTATCTCGCCACCTTGAGTAAAATAGATGGGTTTGTCATACTTTTCCATAACTGCGAACTGAATGTTATAATGATCAAATGAGTTATCATAGCCTGCCGAGTCTAGAATGCAAAGGCTGAACTACCCAACTTGAAACTCGGTGTATCTAATTATAAATGTGCATATTGCAGCCTATCGACTGAAGATTGGACACTGCAGATAGTAAATAACTCGAAAAGCGAACGTCTATATAGATTTCTCACCCGCATAGTCGGCTGAGAATTAGGAAACCCCGAGACATAGTACACAACTACAGTTTTAAACTTGACAGAAACATGTCTGCCAAGGTGGGTGTGGCACATAGATTCTTCGTATTTTTAACAAGAATGTATAATAACCATTACAATATTTCACATAATCTTAAAAGATCATATGATTGGTTCCTTTGAAGTTCGAGCGAAATCGGGCAATTAGGCATTGCGAAAATTATGATTGACCGATCTGAGGTTAGCACATGCGCGATAGTTACTAGTGAGGCGGGGTTCATGGGGAACATCATCAAGTTCATTGGGGACCATTTACTATTTGAACCGTTCAATCTTTGAAAATTTCATCGGAATCTAATGAAAACTGTAGAAGTTACGCTTGATACAAGATTTTGAAGCATGCGCGATGGAGTTATATGAAGTAACCAAATCATATTTTCCTAACTGCCCTCCGAATTTGAGTGAGATCGGATGGATAGATCATTAGAAATTCATAGGAAACAATTTCTTATTGATGAAATTCATAGGAAACAACAACATCACTTAACCCGCACATTCCCAGAAACTTCCAACGAAATCGAAAGTAAACTGTAGAAGTTTTGTTTGTTGCAAAGGTTTTACATTTGTGTATGAGCAGCAACTAATAATATTACGATCGTCATGAAATTGAAATGTGATTATTAGGTAAGCCGTATTTTTCTAACAAACCGCCGAAGTGAACGAGAGAATGGAATTCGTGCATGATGAGATGCGTAAAGTGAAGTATTGATTTGAGAGGATTGCAACTGATAGGGGACCACTTACAGCTTAACATGCACATTTTCTACAACATTTATAGAAACCTAATGACAACCGTATAAGTTTCGCGTGTTGCAAGAATTTCTGGACACACGGACAGACACACATCACATAAAGACTGACATGAAAGAAACCAAAGTTGTTCAAAACGGTCTAAAACGTAAAATGCGAGTAGACATTTTGATTGGCGATGTTTGGAGAAACAATTGTTCATTGAATTCAATTCATTGAAAATAAAGTTTCCGCTACAATACTTAGGTATTTTCATTGTTAATTCTTCTCATTGGCTATTTTGAATACAATGAAGAACTAAGCGACAACAATCTATCTGATTATCCCTGCCGCCACTCACTGAAAGACTGTGTGTAGAAAAATCTAAAATACCACAGTAGACGAGCTGGTATATTTAGTCAAGAACCAAAACCGAAATTATGAGGCCGCTCGGAACTGTCTTTCCCACTCTGAGTCATCGAGAAAAGAGAGGTTTTCACGAGAAAGCTTTTATCGGTGAGGGTGTGTGTGAGGAAAATGTAGCTTTTTTTCCCAACAAGATGAATTTACTACGTTCTCGAAGAGAGCGATCCGGAGCCGGCCGGACACGCTCTATGGCGATGGGAGACGGATGTTAATGGCTTCAATTTATGTGAATGACTCTAGAAAGCAGTTCAAAACGTCTGAAAAGCATAGCAGTCTCTTCATTCGAACTGTTTCTATTCGTAGGGTCATTTTACCAGGTCGTCCAGAAATACACGGAGGACAAGGTGTACGGAGCTATAAACGAGATCCACATAAAACTCGACCTGACACTAATTGGAGGCCAATTTAAAGTATATTTACGGTTTCACTCAGAGGACGAAAATGTTTCTTTATTGGGACCTCATTCTATCTAATCATAGATTTCAAATCGTCAACTGCAACTTTATTCCAAGTTTTATGAATCATCTCTAGAGGAAACAGTTAGTAGTTACCTGCCTAGCTGATGAGATCTATCGACGTTTGAATTGCAGGTTATTCTGTAGGTACGTATAAGACTTTACATAATTTATCGGCATACCTTCTCATACCCACCAACGTTTTCCTATAAAATTAAACCTTCGTATACTTATTATTAAACCAGCTTTAGAGATTTGGTATGCCAGGTTTTTTTTTTTAAATATATATAATAAATATGTAGGTATATATATATATATTTTTTTTTTCTCTCTCTCTCTTATGGATGATGGACTAAGAACTTTTTTTTAAGGCAGAAGAGTGCAACTGTCGCAACAATATTGTAAGGTAAGATGATTATAGAACGGAAAGTAGGCAGTGTAAAAGTGGGAATACAAGTGAAAAACTCAACATAAAATGAAACAGGATTTCCTGAAAAGAAAATACATAGCTGAAAATATTCTCTCGAAAAACAAAATTTCCATTTGCTTTTTACTTTTCAGAGCATGCTGATCAATATTGTTTCCGTGTCTGTATGTCTATCTGTCGGCATGTCTGTCTGTCTGCATGTCTGCCTGTGGTAAATCCTTGTCTCGCCCAAAACTGTAGCAAAATTCAGTCCGATTTCAATGACATTTTCTGGGATTGTGTGGACTAGCTTCCAAACGACCCCATATAATTTTCAATACCGCCGAACCAACTGTAGCGTGTACGCATGCGCAAACATGAGTCTCATAACATCAATTTCTCATCATCTATTGGTCCGGTTTCGTTCAAACTCGGTAGGTAATTGGATAAATGTTCAAGAAAAATTCACTATAAATTATATACCTAATGATTTGTGGAATAATAAATAACCATTGCGCATGAGCGAAACTAATATCGATTGACATGACAAAACTCCGAGTGTAATGGAACGATTTTGTTGACATTTTCAGGAATTGTAGGGATCAGCTTCTAGACGGTCCCCTATAGGATTCATTTCCGTCCCATAAATAGTAGACTGCACATGCGCAAACGTAAATTTCTTATAACGTTGATTTCTTACAATCTATTGGTCCGATTTCGTTCAAACCCGTGGAGTAGATGGGTATATGATCCAGGAAAATTCCCTATGAATTATATCGCGATTGGTGGAGTAATAACTATAGTGCATGCGCAAAACTAGAAATTGATCGACACAGACAAAACTCCGAGACTGATAGACCAATTTTATGAAATTTTCAGGGATTGTACGGTTAAGCTCCTAGCCGGCCGCCTAAAAACTGTATTGCCATTGGATTAGTAGAAGGCTGTGCACTTGCGCAAACGTTAACTTCTCATAACTTCGATTTCTTATCATCTATTGGTTCGATTTCGTTCAAACTCGAGTGGTTGTAGGAACCAGGGTAATGCACTTTTTAATTTATTGCATTTGATTGAACAATGGGTAACTACTGCGCATAGGCAAAACCAATATTGGATGACACTCCAATAATACCGAATCGATTTGGATGTGGATTAACCTTTCAATTATTGTGTGGATGAACCTTTACAAACATGAATTATAGCCCTATTTTGCATTCTAAGATGTACACACATGTATCGCATACTGTTATGATTCGTATTCAATAAGTAATATCGATTCATAATTTGTTCTTCAACTAATTCTATACGTCCATGATTCAATATTTGAAGACGATATACTGCCCCCCCAACCCCTTCCCCGAATTGGCAGACGTTTTTATCGACCAAACGTATAGAGGGTTTTGAAAAACAAACATCTGGGGGTTTAAACATTTACATTTTCATATATTTATATTGTTTGTATAACAAAAGTACAAAATCAAAGGTCAGGTCATGAATCACGGTCCTTTGGAAGCAACCGTTCGAGTTCTGTGCAAGAACACATCAAAATCGTCACAAACAGTGTGAGATCTCCTCATCTAAGTAAATAACGTGTCAATATTCAACTCATAGCTTGAAGTCGAGTGAAAACTATAAGGAATCTAGGTCCCCCCCCCCCCCCCAGAGGTGCAATGGGGGCCTAAATCCTCATAAAAAAGGTAGAGGAGGTAAAGAGCATCCCGTCAGAGAGATACCCACTCCTACTAATAGCTTTTAATGAGCCATGTTCGGAGTACATAGATTGGTTTCCAGTCACCTGGAAAGCCCATCCAACGCCAAACCCAGCTGCTAGAAAACACGAGAACAGGCCACGACGCCCGTTGTTTCACCAACGGGACGCCGACAGCGCTATCTCTGAAGCCCTGACTTGACCTCGATGGAGGTAACTCTGTTACACTCCTCTCCTTAAAGACATACTTGATTGAAGATCAAGTATGTTAACTAGGTGGAATAGTTAATAGCTGAGAACTGATGCTCATTCATCCATAAATAGCTGCATTGGCGATTGAGGATGGGAAAAAGAGAAATCAAAACGGGATGGATTGTCAATGAATCTTCATAAGAAGTATCATTGAACAATCGGGACAAAACGGAGGCTCAACTATGGAGACTTATACCTTAGGAAAATCAAATTGATATAAATTAATTTGCCCAACATCGGGGACTTAAATTGTGCTCTAACCTGGTAATTGACATAATAGCTATACTCAGGTGGCTAAAAATTGAAAATATAAATGGGGAATAAAAGAGAAATTATAAGTCAAAGACCAATGAAGTTATTTATATACCAAAGGGTGATAATGGGAATTCCTTCTGGAACCCCGGGCCATGTTTCTTCTGAAACATTAACGCCCCAAAAATAGTGGATTGGACTACTAGGCGTTAGCCGTGCATAATCCAAACCACGCTCTGCAATCATATAAGGAATCTAGGTGCCCCCCCCCCCCCCAGAGGGGCAATGGGGGCCTAAATCCTCATAGAAAAGGTAGAGAAGGAAAAGAGCATCCCGTCAGAGAGATACCCACTCCTACTAATAGCTTTTAATGAGCCATGTTCGGAGCAGATTGGTTTCCAGTCACCTGGAAAGCCCATCCAACGCCAAACCCAGCTGCTAGAAAACACGAGAACAGGCCGCGACACCCGTTGTTTCACCAACGGGACGCCGACAGCGCTATCTCTGAAGCCCTGACGGGACTTCGATGGAGGTCTCTGGACATCAGGACATTAAGAATTATTAACGCTCTTTGATTATTTCCCAACTAGAGATTCACAACAAAAGGGAAATATGACGGCTAACTTTGGTCAAACCTATCGAAGCTGATGTAGAATCCTTAGATTGTCTAATTTTCAAATATCGCTTCAAATTGCTGCGATTTACTGCGCATTTTGAGTTAAGATATTAAACGTGATAGTTAATTTAAGATATTCTTAAACCGAAATTACTCGTATATAAGAAAACAATTTGAAATAACTATTAGTGAATTTTAGTACAAAATGTAGCTATTGCAATGGCTCCAACAATCTTAAAATAAAAAATTTCGAAATATTTGTTCATAGAAATATGTTTTGAGGAATTCTGAAACGAATCCTGGAGTTTAATGCTTTTTCATTTATATTCGTATATATAGGTAACATTCTTGAGCATATTAAATTGGTAAAATTAAAAATTGCTAAAAACTGCTAGAAATTGTTAAATATGTAAATTTTTAGCATGAATTGAGTAAAAAAAAAGTTCATCAACAATGAATTAGAACATTAAAAACTCGCCGCTCCGCGCTTCGCCAGGGGGCAAGCCCCCTGGACCCCCGGTTACCTCTATTTACATACTTCGGACGAAATTATTGAAACACAGAATGTGTTTGCGTTGTCGCGCAACTAAGTGACAACCAAACAAGCGTCATTGTTTACTATTCATTTATAACATCAATTTATATAGTTATAGTATGAAACTACGAAAAAAAATACGAAATAAATTCGTGATAAAGCAAGAGCGATTTATCAAGTAAATGTCCTAAAGAGGCTACATACGAAATTACAGCTTCCTAGAGTGTAAAGTATAGAAATTAGCTTTAAAAGCCACTCATCTGATCCGGACCCTGGTCATCGTCAAGTAAATGTCCTAAAGAGGCTACATACGAAATTACAGCTTCCTAGAGTGTAAAGCATAGAAATTAGCTTTAAGAGCCACACATCTGATCCGGACCCTGAGCATCGTCAAGTAAATGTCCTAAAGAGGCTACATACGAAATTACAGCTTCCTAGAGTGTAAAGCATAGAAATTAGCTTTAAGAGCCACACATCTGATCCGGACCCTGAGCATCGTCAAGTAAATGTCCTAAAGAGGCTACAAACGAAATTACAGCTTCCTAGAGTGTAAAGTATAGAAATTACCTATTCAAATTATTTAACCTCCGCTTCACAAATCAAACCATTTTCGTAATACTCAGATCACCTGCTATGAATCAAATCATCGAAACACAAGCTCAATGAAATCATCAGAAATTAACAAGCGGTTGCAATCATGTTCACAATATCAATTATTGAGAATGATCACCTGTGTGTAAACAATTATTTATATAACCATGCTCATAACTCAGTTTGTTGGACACGCACTTCGCAGTAGTTAACATAATATTGTTGGATAAATCGAGAGCTTTCGAAAGAATGGTCAACGAATTTTGTGGGATGAAAAACGACGATGTACCATATCCCTAGCAACGACTCGGTTGTACGTGAAAATCATCCGTCACACATTTCGTTACCATCCCGCGTTCCATATTCGGCTAGTTAGTCCATGGCTAAAACACATTCTGTGTTAAAATTTGGCAGTGTATGTATTATGCAAAGATGTACCCAAATTTCACTAATATCTGCTGAATAATCTATAAAAACTGCCAAAAAAAAAAAAAAAAACGTAAAAATCCTAATCTTTTTTGAATTGCAGAATATTATTTAAAACGAGTTTTTTGCCATAGTATCGGTAGATAACAATTTCTTTACATTCATATTGCTCAAATTCCAAAATATTGTAAATTTATAATATACGATAATTTACGAAAATTCGCTCATATAATCATGCTCATGACTGGAACATTTACTTTTAATTGGTCGATTACCCAAACTGTTCAAGCGTCAGTGATTTCAGCGGTGTCATCTAAACGAGAATAATATTGGCAATGTCATAATTATTTTCTCTGAGGATTAAATCAATAGTCCAAAATTCAAATATCTACGTTTAAATTCGTCAAAATCTACATATTATGTCCATGCCTAAGAAATGTAAATATTTCTGAATCAATTGGAAAATGTGACATTTCTCCGATGTGTTACGCTACTTATCGTACCTCCGACAGTGTAGCAGAACGGCTGAAGAGAGACTGAATGGCGGCTCAGAGTTGAATTTCGTCGGAGCGAAAGAGGGAAATAATAATAAAAAGAAAAAACCGGCGGAGGAAAAGCATGAATGGGGAAGCTTACTACAAGGGTAGTAGCGTCGGGGAGGTCACCATGGCAACGTCGCACCCCTTTCACCCTCGCATTTTACACCATGTAAAAAGCTTCCTACTAAAGCCATGTAATGAATTTACCTTCGTTTAAAAATACAGCGGACTTCCTCCCCCCGTCGCATCAAGGCAAAGCGAGATGTTCTGTAGCAGGTTAATCTTTTCCGTTGGCGACACAATACTCCCATTAAAATCCGCGCCATACTTTTCTCGCTCTCGGAAACCACGTCAAAACACGGTCGGAATGAGGTCTAAAACGGAAAAATCGCGGTCGCAGGAATATTAATTTGCCGGGGTCGCTTGACGAGTATTTGCACCTTGTGGGAATCATACGATGTATAATTCAAACTCAAACACGAGGTCCGGAACGTATGCTCTGATTCATAAAACATCGCGGCATTTAGCCCGTAACACGAGGAGCTTTTAAAACTCGGGTGTTTTAGAGGATCCGTGAGTAGAGGGCATAAAAACCGTTGTTTTGACACCGGGGAACCTTTTTTTCCCTTCCCACGTGAGGGAGAGAGTAAGCGAATATATGACCGGCCGAACTCGTAAAGCACATCCCGTTAATTTTTCGGTCAAGGCGCTAAATTGATTTTTCGCGCATTTTTTCGTAGGGCTGCGGAATGGAGGGATTCCTGTGAAATCACATTTGATATCAACGGCTTGATAGCATCAGCAGCATTATAGGAATGTTCGGTAAATTAGGAGGCCACTACCCTCCCTACAGGTTGTATTACCATTTTGGCAATTAACACCAATTTACTATCAAAACGCCATGAGTGTTTTATAACACAGGGTTAACAATTAAGTAAAAATTAAAGGAAAAAATGAAGGAAAAAAAGTTCTAGCCATATAGTATGATCATAAAGGGCGAATTTTCGTAAATTATCTTATTACCTACATTTATGTTGAATTATTTTCCGATTCAAGCATTTAGAGTGCAAAGAACTTGTTACCGTTAATTTTATAGCAAAAAACAAATTCTAAATCATAATCTGCTAATCAAAAAGATTTTGGGTTTTTAGATTTTTTTTCTAGTTTATACAGGATGTCCCCAAAAACGTTCCCCCATAACTGAATTTTTGAAGATACTCAATTGCCACATTTGATACATGATGTTGGAGTATTTTTTCGTAATGATGTATATTTATTGATATTTGCAACACAAACCTGGTAAAACACCGAACAACTTACATTTTAGTCTGTTTCGTGCTTTATAAATGTGTTAGAAAAGTCGAAATCTGGGCAATTTTTCGGTATATGCCCAAGTTGGTGTTGCAAATATCAATAAGTGACAAACACAAATGGGCGTAAATCCGCTCCAAAAGTGCGCAATTACGCTCCAAAAGTGAACATTCCCGCTTCAAAAGTGCGAAACTTCTACTCTAAAAGTGCAATTTAACTGAGTTTTTGAAGATACTCAAATGCCTCATATAATATATGATTTTGGAGTATTTCAGCTATTTAGCAGTTTTATCGATTTTTTGCAAGTTTAAATGAATGTTGGGTACATTTTTCAACATAATTTTGTACAAAATTTTACACTTATAATCTACATTATAGTTAATACATTTTATTTGAACAATATTCTATCAAAAATTATAAATTCAACTATTTTTATTCTTTTTTAGCAAATTTTAGTGATTTTGTGTTTAGAGTTTTTGAAATTTGACCAATTTAATATGCTCAAAAAGTGCTGGCCAACGAACTCATCCTTTCGTTTGGAACGCTTGATTCTTTGGCGCAAGAACGGAATTTTTATCTCAATCCTAAGGAGAGCTAACGTCTGGAATGACACATAATACATATATATATATATATATATATATATATATATATGTATATATATATATATATAATTTTGAGGTATTACATATGGTTGGAAAATTTAGGAAATACATAAATATTCTCTCAATTTCGTAAGTTATATTTATGTGTTTCCTAAATTTTCCAACCATCTGTAATACCTCAAAATAATATTACACGCGAGTGTTGTCATCCAGAATTTTTTGTGCTCGATGAAATGCTACTCCATCGGTTTTTGGCTGATACGTAGTTTTTAGCTCATTTTTTATTCCAGTATTTTTACCTCATTTATTTATTTTATTATTTTATTACCGCCCAATTATTTCAACTAAAGCGTTCTATCTTGACGCGATAGGAATTTGTATTCAATAATTTAAAATTGACGTTTCTAGTTATATATAAATTGTAAACACCTAAAAAGGAATTAGCACAATAGACGGTACTCCACACGATATTCCCAAGCTGCTGCGGTAATATCGCCATTACTGCGAATTCATACCTGAGGTTAATACCATATTTTAGAATAACTAATAAAATAAGTTCGCAATGGTCATGGTCATAATAAGTTAGGTAATTACTTTTCCAATTAAAGGAAAAAAGCATTACACCACACAATACCCGCATGTAATTGCGAATATCCCAGTATTTCTCCATTCTCCCCTACATACCATTAGGTATATACCTACCTAAACACATCCTTAAATAATTCCGAGTTTATTTATTGGTGTAGAGTTGTATTCATGAACGTTCTTATCCGTCTTGTACATCCTGCTCCATTAAGCAACCAATTTCAATTGTGTAGAGCACAAAATAAAATATTTCGCGAAAAGCCCAGATATATTTATTACGCAACACCGAACGTTTTGCTGGCCGCCCGTTCTTCAAACCATTAAACTCTAATCCTACACATTCATTGCATCCGCTTACACCTTTGACTAACACTGAATTGATGTCGGTCTTCAATGGAAATAATAAATTGAAGGTTGATTGGACGATTCGGCCGGAATTAACGAAGGCCGCTCGCTCGGTGATACTTTCTATAAACAATTCAACGTAGGAAGCACACCATTAATTTGGCGTTTTAGGTAACTGAGAGGCGTTGAAACGCCAAACTGCTTAGTCCGGTGTCAATTATTCGGGGTTTTAGTCCCAAACAGCTGGTTCACGATGGTGACCCAATGAAAAAGCGTAAAATAGACCCCGCCGATAACAGTCATCACGTTTCACGTTTCAGGGTAATGATTCATTGATGTTTGATCTAACTGGGGAAGCTTTGTTTGTAGGTTTTCATTAAATTATTGACCACCGATCCTCCATAACGACGAATAACACTAGAAGGCATGTCCATCTACTCAATATTAATTATAACGGAAATGTCGTAATGTGATATTACTTGACGCAATCATTAATTGTTCTAGCAAATTTTCAACAAATAATATATATATATATATATATGTGTGTGTGTGTGTGTGTGTGTGTGTGTGTGTGCGTGCGTGCGTGCGTGCGTGCGTGCGTGCGTACGTGCGTGCGTGTGTGTGTGTGTGTGTGTGTGTGTGTGTGTGTGTGTGTGTGTGTGTGTGTGTGTGTGTGTGTGTGTGTGTGTGTGTGTGTGCTACATACAGAGGATCCTACATACAGAGGATCTCCTACATACAGAGGATCTTCCCACGGGTTGAGGAAGCGACCGTGACGGGGCATCAGGGAGCAGTTCCTCCTATTTTGGTGCCTCGTGGAGGTCGCAGAGCAGCAAAACAAGCAAGAAGGCGGGAATATCAGCGGGTCCAGAAGTTGTGGAGGAAGCATCCAGCTCGTGTGGCTGCGCAGGTACTGGAAGGAGCTGGGGATGAGCAAGTTTTGCCCCCTCTCCAGGAGTTTGTGGACTTTTGGGAGCCACTCTTGAGTGCTCCCAGCCACAACCCTGGTGAGCCGGTGGTACCCCCAGCTTCCACCAGGGATTCCTTGCGCAGCATAATGTGCGCGCCGGTGCTTAATGACGAGGCACATAAGTGCCGTGTCAAGAACTCCACTTCTGCTGGACCTGATGGTGTTTCTGCCCGACGCTGGAACAAGACACCAAAAACAGTTAAGCTGCTCATCCTCAACTTACTGCTTCTATCGGGAAGACCCCCGAAAGCGTTGACCCGCGCCCGGACAATTTTCATCCCAAAAAAAGGATTAAGTGGGCCTGGAGGCTACCGCCCGATATCTATATCGTCTGTAGTCTTCCGCCATTTCCAAAAGATTCTGGCATCTCGCCTCCAAGCTGCTGGTGTCATGGGTGACGTCCAGAGAGCATTTCGGCCAGCGGATGGCACAGCGGAGAACCTTAAAGTTCTCCAAACTGTCATTTCGCTGGCCCGTATTAAGAAACGGCAACTCCATCTTGCCGCTCTGGACGTCGCTAAGGCCTTTGACACCGTTAGCCATTTTGCCCTGACCGATTGTCTTCGTGGTGTCGGGGCACCTGCTCGTTTAATTCAGTATGTTGCTCGTCTGTACCACGAAGGCGTGACGGTCCTCGAGGCACGAGGTGAGATGTCAGGGGATGTTGTCATTGGGCGCGGGGTACGCCAGGGGGATCCTCTGTCGCCACTCCTCTTTAACCTGGTCGTGGACACGGCCTTGGGTAAGCTGCCAGCTGAAATAGGGTTCGATCTCGCCCCTGGGGTGCGAGTAGGTGCACTGGCTTTTGCCGATGATGTAATCCTACTCGCCGAAACCCGTGAGGGCTTGCAGGTCGCCCTCAATGCCTTTGCTGAGCAGCTAGCCAGGTGTGGTTTGGTGGTTAACCCAGATAAGTGTGGGTCAGTCTCCTTGGTCCCGTCAGGTCGCCAGCATCAGGTGAAGGTGGTGGATGAGGAGTGTTTTGTCATAGGACAGTCACCCATCCCCACCCGATCCGTGCTGGAGGTTTGGCGGTACCTTGGAGTTGACTTCATGGGTGTGGCCACCATTGCCGCAAGCCGTGTGGACCTTGGTGGGGCACTAGCTCGTATCACCAAGGCTCCATTGAAGCCACAGCAGAAGCTGCGCCTCCTTCGCACGTACTTACTGCCAAAGCTGACCTATGGGCTAGTCTTTGGTAGGCTTACTGCGGGGAGGCTGCTAGAGTTAGATCATGAAGTTCGCTCTGCTGTGCGCTCTTGGCTAGGCTTTCCACCTGGTGTCCCAAGTGCCTATGTCCATGCACCGGTCAAGGCCGGTGGGCTCGGTATTGTCTCTCTCTCAGCTAGCATACCATCTTTACGCCGCCAGCGCCTGCTCGCCCTTAGGGGCTCGAGCTGGGAGGTCGCTCGCACTGCTGCTGACCTTGACTTTGTCAAGCAGCAGTTGTTGTGGTGCGACCGAGCAACACCAACTGCTCCAAAACCCAGCTCATCTGCTGAGTTCGCTGCTGCACTGCATGAGTCAGTAGATGGTAAAGAACTCCGACAGTGCTCTGAATCCCCCATTTCTTCCCAGTGGGTGGAATGGGCTTCAGAGGGCATTGGGGCCCGCGACTACCGCCATTTTCATGCCGTCCGGGTGGCCACATTGGCCACCTCGGTGAGGTGTTCGAGGAGTAGTCGCGGGACAGTGGATACCCTTTGCCGTGCCTGTCGGGGTAAAAATGAGAACCTGTATCATGTAGTGCAGCAGTGTCCTCGTACTCACGGTGGCCGCATTCTCCGTCATGATGCGGTTGCCAAGCAAATAGCAGGCGCTCTGTCATCCAGCGGTTGGGTTGTTGAGAGAGAGATACTATATCACATGCCGAGTGACCGGGGCAAAAAGCCGGATATCGTTGCTGTCAAGCCCGATGGATCTGCCATAATCCTGGATGTCCAGGTTGTCAGTGGCAGCATGGACATGGAGCAGATCTGGCGAGCTAAGAAAAGTAAATATGATAGAAATGATCTGCTACAAGCGATATCTGAGCTAAAAGGAGTGGCACCTAATAACATCAAGGTCATGGCTGCGACCGTGGTGTGGTGCGGGAAAAGCGCCACGGAGTTACTTGAGTTGGGCATCTCTGCAGGAGTACTCCGTGGTACCACCACCCGCGTCCTGAGGGGTTCTTACTTGAACTGGTGGTCATTCTATAGGGGCACTTCCTTTCATCCCATTCTTCCTCCTCGTCCTGCAACTTCCCTTATCCCTAGAGCCGGCGTCGGGTAAACCTGGGCGTCCTCCCCAATTTTTTATTTTATTTGTTTATTTTTCTTTTTAATGGTGTGCCCCCTCCGCCTTTGAGGGGAGTTTTGTAAAAAAAAAAAAAAAAAGTGTGTGTGTGTGAAATTTGGTGTAGGGCTCTTGAGAGTCGGTCTTGGGAAGAAAAATACTCAGATTTCCATGCCAACGTTTCGTTCTATTTGTAGTACCTCATCAGGGCGATTGTGTAGTTGCAGGAACAATGGTTCATCTTGCAAAACTATTGGGAGAGTGGAGGACATCTTTTCATATGTATATAAATACAGGGTGTATTTCTAGACGATAGCTCCATTTAAAAACGGCGTAAAAATTTGTTCCAACGCCAAAAAATCCATCTTGGCAAAAGAAAGGTATAGTTCGTTGGCCAGCCAGATTGCACCAAAATTTCAGGCACAAATTTACAATTTGATGGCCCAAATAATGCTAAAAAACATATTTTTTGACTAAACGGCATAAGGCTGTCACCGTCTAAGTATTTTGTTTCTTTTTTCTTAAAGCGCTGAGACGATTACCACTCCCAGATCTCCAAGATTCATAAATAAGCGAGAAAAATTTATTTTTAGGTGAAAAATTCCCATAATTGACTGAAATTTTGAGTTCGGCTGCGTATTCTAAAATTTTCTTTACGATCTCGTGACATGGCTGTCTCCTCAGTTTTATTCAGGACATGTTTGGCCTCAATGATCAGAATTTAAGTGCCTAATTTAATGCTGTCCACAACTTTTCGTCGAAAGTTCGCTCTTCTAGTCATGCTGCATGACTGAGTACATTTTATTTCACCTTTCGATGCTAATTTAAGCCGCGTCGACACTATTAGGGATGAGGGTGGCCACTCTGACGAATTCGAAAAGGCTTGGTATAGTAAGAAATCGTTCAGCTCGACAAAGTGGGACCATACATTTGAGGGTCCTCAATTTTTCGGCCTCTCTCGAACTCAAGCACCTGGGTTCCTTGATAACGGAAAATAATGACATTTCCGCTGAAATCATAGCAAAAATAAAAGCTGGAAATTGATGCTTCTTGATCATTCACAGACTGCTTAGTTTCAATGCACACCGAAAAGCCAAAGTGAGGCTCAATAAGATGGTAATCTATTCATTAGTCACGAATGGATCTGAGACGTGGGTGCTTACTGAAGTATGAAAGAATAACATAAGAGTTCGGGAGCAGGAAGTCCGTTCGCGTATTTACGGCCTAAGTATATTTGAAGTTGAAGCTGGAGGATTCGTACCGTCAAGCTCAGAGCGCTGCACACGGAGCCAGACATTGTTAGTGTTTTGAAGCAAGGAACACCCCGGTGGCTTAGACATGGGGGAAATAATGGATCACTATAGAACTCCACGAAGATTGCTCTATGGAATACCAGGAGAAGGCCGATGTACATACATACCACGTTTGAGGTGGGAAGATGATACGGCAATGAAATTTATATGAGACTAAAACAGCATCGAAATCTGACTAAAACAGTAGGTATAGTTTTGGGAGTGCGAAGGAATTGCAATTGCCAAGCAATTGCAACTTTGCTAAAAACATCACTAAAAGTGGCTAAAAACGTCTGGAGACCGTTGAATTTATATTTTTTAGCAGAATATTTCTCAAATAAAGTTTATAAACTATAAAATAGAACATTAAAAAGTTTATGTTCAAAATTATGCTGAAAAATGTACTTAAATTTCCTTCAAATTTGCTTAAAAAAATCGATAAAAATTGCAAAAAAGTGTAAAATCCAAAATAATTTTTTGAATAGCAGAAAACTATTTAGAATATTTTTTTGCCATATACCTAATTAATGGTAAACATTTTCCTCTTACTCAAAAAGGTCAAATTTCAAAACCATTTAACATAAATACGTAATATACTCGCATTACGTTAACTTACGAAATTCGATCATGCTGCATAACTGGAACTTTTTCATCATAATTCTATACCTAAATTTTGAATTTTAATCTAAAGAATAAACTTTATTTGTGCAATATTCCACTTAAAATATAAATTCAACGATTTTTAGCCGTTTTTTGCTGTTTTTAGTGAGTTATTCAGCACTTAATACTTAATTGACAACTTTGATGTGCTCCAAAATATGTTGGCCAACGAAGTTGTCCTTTTGCTTGGAAAGCTTGATTTTTTGGCGCGAGAACAGAATTTTTATCAATCCTAAGGAGATTTATCGTCTGTAATGACACACGACACACACACACGCACATAAACATATATATATAAAGCGTTAGACTATAGGATTCGTTTCAGAGTGTCTCAAAACGGCTTTCAATGAAAATTTTTTTAGGAATTCTTAATTTTAAACTTTTTTGAGACTTTGCAATAGCTTCATTTTCTAAAAAATTTGTAACTGATTTTAGTAACTTTATTTAGTGGTGGTTAAGCGAAAGACTTACTTTGTCATTAATATGCTAACGTATATATAGGCACCTGTAGAGAGAAAATTAATGCAATAAAATAACTTTACTTATCCCTCGGATCTAAGTATACTGACCCTGACCTAGGCATCCACTTAATGAAAATTAATGAGGAGAAAATAAATCACCTACCTACGCTTCACAAGTCCATTTTCAGGTGAAGAAAGTTATAATAAACGCGAATTTCAAAAAGTGAGAATTCCATTGGAATTATATCAGTTGATATGTTCGCGTAGTTTTCCAGGCGACTTTTACTAAGTGTAACGAATTGCGATCCACTCCCGCGTTGATGTATTTTTTCTTGACAATGTATAAGCCCTTAGGAAGAGCGAATGGATGAACCTATAGCGATCCTGGTGAGCTTATTATAACACGCTTTAAACATGTTTTTTTCGCGCGCGTTTACTATCGCTTTGGGAAAATATCTATCGTTGATAACCATAAAAACATTACTGATCTCGATTTTTGAATCTTTCAACCATTGAATGCTACCCTTTAGGGTTGATCGAATTGAATATTCGATTTTTGGATTTGACGCATCTCTTCAAACGTAAACCAACAAAATTTGATGGACTGGTGGGGAGGGGAGGTGTTAATTTTCTTTGTTTTTTTTTTTATTCATCAAGGTTCATTATTGAAAATAATAAACCAATAAGTGTTGAACAGGAGCTTTACAATGATATAAAAATATCCATGAGAACTTATTCACACTATGGCAAGAATATTTTTCTCACTAATTTCAACTTAATTTAATAATTTACAATTCATTTGTCATCACATTAAACTGAAAAGTGTTTTCTCTTAAATCGTCATCGCAACGGAGTTTTTTATTAAAAAATTTCCCAAAAAAGTCCGGTTATCAAGACTTCTAGTCATACCTGAAGGAATAGTGGGAAATCTTGGTATTCTTTCCATACGAGAGGGGACTCAACCATACCGATCATTTAAAACTAATCAGTTCATGCGTGCTATAGTTTGAAAAATATGTAGCAAGGCAAAATTTGCAATCAGCAACCATTTTGCAAAGAACCTTATTCAATTTTGAAGTTACGTATAAAGTAACTTCGGGTCTGACAGACCCTGAGAACACTACTCCATCGCTCTAGCGAAAATATTGAGGTCAACTCATCTCCCAGATGGTTCCTGGTCCTTCCATGGCTGGAGAAATACTTAAAGAGAAGGTGCTTGAGCAATGAGCGTCCAACTAATTTCTTAACACAGTAGGTACAATAAACAAACTAGCATGCATCAAGTAGGCTATACTCAGATACTGTTAACAAATTTTTATTTCGCAGAGCGAACCTTTTTTTCAAACTCTTGGATGAGCACGTAGCTTCCCTGCTTTCGGTAGTGAGGAAGCGAAAAATAAAATAAAAGCCAGAATGCCGAGAATTGGACAGATTGGAGCGTTAGGTCTTGTTAGTTTCTATTAGACTGCGTGGAACTGTTTTAATTTAACCCACCTCAACTGTTACGACCTTATCCCAGCAGACCTGGGAAGATCGGCCGTTCCCTCGTCCCCCAAAAACTGCCTTCGTTCTTTTGTCTTTTCAAATACCTTGGCGGGGACACGGCCTCCCCGCCATCACGTAATGGCCCAAGTTGTGTAATTCAGCTGGAGAATTGCCGTTAAAACCCGGGCCATTCTCTTCCCCCTCCACTCGCCTCGTCTTGCTTTTGCTTCTCCTATAGAACTATGTGTTTGTGGAATGAGTTTGCGCTTAAGGGGCTCCCTGACATTGTAATCAGCCCCATAGCACCCCCTCTCTTGCCACCGCTACTCTCTTCCATGCATTATCCTCCTGACGAATTATGGCCTTCGCTCCATTGTTTGTTCTCGAGACCTCCCCGCCCCATCGTCTATGGTGGAATTAATTAGACAACTTTTACCCAAACAGAATGTAATGGGACACCCTCCCAAGTCATCGGACTTTGTTGAAGTGGGAAAGTCTGGATTGCTGGAGAGCTTCCCCATGAAAAACTCAGACCAATCATAGGTACCTATCTACCTCCTATGTCGAAATGGTTGAGGGCGAAATAGAACAGAATTGTATACGTGTATAGACAAGCTTATGTGCAAAACATAGCTAAATTTCATGATTGCGCATGCGTATCATACCGTACCGTCAATCCAATGGCATTTACTATCCAAAGTATATAATATAAGGTGATGTGATTAGTAGGATATTGTAGAGAGGGTTGACCCTCACAACCCTTTAAAATGATTAATCACAATAGATGACCGAAAATCGATTCTACTACTGATCTGACGGCAATAGAGGTGATAGAAGACCATCTAGGATCTAGTCCACCCGATCCCTAAAAATCATATCAAAATCGGACTAAAACATTGTAGTTTCCGGCGTGCAAGGATTTACTAAAGACAGACACGGAATCAAAATTGATCAGTAAGCTCTGAAACGCAAAAAACTAGTGGAAATTTTTTTTGGGAAGATGAAACTTTTTTATATTTTCTTGCAAAAACACATAGCTTCTCTACCACCAGTAGTGAGGAAGCAAAAATAAGTTTTTCAATACCAAACCGGTTTCAGATTAAGAGTTATAAGAATATTATGGTACCTAGGAATGTAGTTACTTTCAGAGCCCTAAAAAGCCCTGAAAACTAATGCCCACTTCTAAAAGTGCATTGAGAGTAAATTAAATCATGATGAAGAATTATATTTTGAGTTCGAAATTTAAAAAAAAAAAAATTATCGTTTTCTCATTTTTCCAGCCTCGGGAACCTTTTTTCTTTATTATATATATATATATATATATATATGTGTATATATATAAGAGGAAAGGATACAAAAAGGGGTAAATAAGGGCACCCTCAGGCGAGGGCGACGGGGGGTGCTGCACACTGGTGGGAAGGGGTCTAATCTGTTCCACAGTTTGTTGAAAGAAGTCAGAGCTAAGTTGAAAGTGTTCCGTTAAGTCTTAGGTTGGAGTACTACGTAAACTGATTTTTTTTCGTTGACAAGGACCTCCAAAAATTTGTGAGGTAAATAAAAACTGTTTTTTCATGTACTTAAGATTTCTGCAGAAAAATTTCCGATGTATGCTCTGAGATATAGAGCTAGGTACAAGGTGGTGAGCCAGTTTTTTCCAATAACCAAAACCGATGACCGCCTTGATCGCCATATTGTTTTAACATTGTTGGTGTAAATATGAGCCCCCAAGTTTGTTGTAAATATGGGCATCCCTTGAAAGGCTATACGTGCATATTTGCAGTACCATTTCCCGATGTACAGCCTTCAGCTACATTTGGCACGAGTTTTAGGGTATCAGACAAATGAATAATTGTGTCAGCAATTGATTTTTCACGAATAAATTTAGTGAGATTTTCATATGACGGAAAATCAACATTTTTGTTGGCCAATTCAAATTGTTCTCGGGTTTTGAGATCAAGACCACGACTTGCAAGATGAAATAATATAAATGAAATAACGTTGTTATGCTCGTTTTGTAAAATTTACTCTTACAAAAGTTGTCCAGTTTCAGTGGTTTTTATTGGTGAAAAGTGACTAATTTTGGCAAACAAGTTCATTGAGAGGGCATCATTCGTTATATGTGAAAGTTTTTTGTCAATTAGATTGTTATACTAGAAAATCTTACCCATTTGTGTTTTTACTAGTAATTCTCAGAAAAATTTTTAGTTTCGGAAGTTGTTAGGACGCGTTGCCGCAGAAAATGTGATCACCAGGTACCTAACCAACTAAATGGCGGAAACTTCCAACAACCCAAGTGAAGCAATCAATTCTTCTCAGGCAAGTAACGGAGGTATCAACAGAGACAGACAGTCATGCCCATATTGTGGAAGACTATATGTAAGAATCAACGCTCATATTAGACGATGTGTATTAAGAGAAGCGCAAAACATTCAATCCTCCGATCACCTATCTAGTGGTCAAGACAATATTGCCCAACCAAATAGTTCAAATGAAACTGAGGTTGAACAAATGCATCAAGAGAGAGAAGAAGCAGTCCCAGAATACATGCAAGAGTTGTTCAGAGACGGATTTGGAGCCCCATTATTAAATGAGGAGGGCCTAGACGATCCATTCTGGACTTCTCGGTGGCGTCGTGCCATGCGCCTTCAAGGTAAGCCAGGGTGCTGTAGGGCGCCAATTCGTCTCTTTACTTGCCCACGAGATACAGTCAACAGCGAGAGGAGTACAAAATTCGGAAAGAATATTTATCCTCTGTGCTACAATATTGCAGAGAGAAAAAATGATCACGTCCGGGGAAGACATTAGACGACTGCTGCGAAGACGGATGGAACTTTGGGAATCCGAAAAGTACGACGAATTGCTGCAGGAAGCGGAGCGATGTGACAAAAAGCTGAAGGTACCGCCTAGAGGGGACGTGACGGACCATACTGTTAGGATTTTCACACGGCTGGTAGTACAAGGTAGATTGAGAGATGCGACTAGATGGTTGACAGAAAGATCCCACGGAAGAGTATTACACCCAGGAGACTTGATGGCTGATGGGAACACGGTTCTAGAGGAATTAAAGAACAAACACCCTGCACAGTTTCGACCCGATCGACAAACCTTCATAACGAGTCAACCCCTTCCGTTACTGGTAGATGTCGACATTTCAGCAAATCACATTGAGCGAGTAGCACATAGTCTGAAAGGAAGTGGGGGCCCAAGTGGCACCGATGCTGAACAATGGCGCACTATGTTGCTGAGATTCGGTGCACATAGCAACCGACTAAGAGAAGCCGTAGCCTACTTGGTTCGAACGCTAGCGAATGGAGTAGTCGAATGGAGCCAGGTTGAAGCTATGTTGGCTAGAAGAGCTGTAGCTATTAACAAATGTCCAGGAATCAGACCAATCGGAGTTGGGGAACTGCTTCAAAGAATCTGCGCCAAAACTATGGCATATATCACAGGAGACGACTTGAAGGAAGCATGTGGTGCCGAACAACTCTCAGCTGGTTTGAAGGCAGGAATTGAGGGGGCTATTCATGCGGTAAGTGGCATGTTTGAAGAAGACGAAACTGAGGGCCTGCTGCTAGTTGATGCCTCCAACGCCTTTAACGTAATGAGTCGCCCACTGACCTTATGGAACGCCCGGTTGTATTGGCCAAGGTGTTCGCGCTTTTTGTTCAATACGTACCGGGGTTTCCCATTGATTTTATTCCGTCAGAGCGAAGCATCATTGTTGAGCCGTGAGGGAACCACTCAAGGTGATCCTCTCGGTATGATGATGTATGCAGTGGGAACTCTTCAATTGATCAAGAAACTAAAAAGACCGCAGTGGAGGCAGAACTGGTATGCTGACGATTCAGCCTGTGTTGGGAAACTGAGACAAATCCGTGAGTGGTTCAATCTTTTACTTGAAGAGGAGCCGAAGTGGGGCTATCACCCCGAACCGGAAAAAAGCTTTTTAGTAATTAAGAGCGGTCTCGAGGAAGAAAGCAGAGCTCTGTTTGGTGAACTCAATGTTAAAATCGTTCCTTCGCACAGATTCCTAGGAGGCGTGATAGGCTGTTTGGCAAATAAAAGAGAGTATGTAAAACAAAAAGTAGAGAAATGGGTTGAATATACTGAAAAATTTGCAGCGGCAGCTCAAGAGAGTCCTCAAGCCGTACACGCAGCGTTCACAAAATCATTCCAATTTGAGTGGGCCTTCACCCAGAGGGTGGTTGATGGGTGTGACAACGAATACCGTCCGCTGTGGGACACCATTCGCCAAAGGCTGATGTCAGCCATCATGGGACGAGAAGTAGGAGACGAAGAAGGGAATCTTTTAAGCCTCCCAGCCAGACTTGGGGGTCTAGGTGTCTCTGACCCAACTAATTCATCCGAGGCTTTCCGAACGTCCGAGAGGTCGTGCGAGCTCCTTACCTCATCCATTTGCACCGGCAGCTTTCTAAATTACAATGATCACAATAATTATGTATCGACAGTGATAAAGGAAGAAAAAGCTGCACGAGAAGCTGTTCTGAAACAACGGAGGGAAGAGATGATTCAAGGGTTGGCGCCGAACCAGCAGAGAGTCCTTCGGCGAGTGAGTGAAGCATCGCAGTGGCTTTCCATGATACCAACAGCGGCAGATGGGTTTGACTTGTCCGCAACCCAATTCAGAGACGCTATATCCTTAAGATATGCTCATACCCCCCAAGATCTCCCAATGAGATGCGATGGTTGTGAAGCGGCATTTGATCTCTCACATGCTCTCAACTGTAAGAAAGGAGGAATGGTAAAGAGGGGGCATGATGAAGTACGAGACGTTGTCGCAGGAATAGCCAACCTTGCCTGGGGGGGAGCTTTGATTGAGCCAGTAATGCAAGAGCCAGCCAACGGACAGCCAGCATTAGTGGGTGATGTTATGGTGAATGGTGTCTGGGAGAGTGGGAGACCAGCGTTTTTTGATAATCGCATAGTTAATGCTGACGCTGCCTCCTACCTCTCCCAAGACTGGAATCAAACATCAAGAGCAGCAGCAAATGCTAAACACATGAAATACGATCGAGCTGCAGAAGACCACCGAGGGTCTTTCACACCCTTAGTTTGCTCATGTGACGGTGCCCTTCACAAGGAATTTGCTGTTTTTCTGAAACGGGCAGCATACGTCCTGGCCGAAAAATGGAACCGTCCCTACTCACAACTCTCAGGATGGGTTAAAGTGAAGGTTCAGTTTGCCATAATTCGGGCTGTTTCACTTCGGATAAGAGGGTCTCGAAGGAAGGTTCGACCGTTGGGGCTCAGATGGTCAACGATTAATTTAAATACTTATTGTCCCCCCCCCCCCCCCTCCCCAGTCACTACCTACCTTCCATTTATAAACTTTATACACCCCGAAAAAAATAATAAAATACAATTAATATAAAAAAAAAATTGAAACCAGTTCGCTTTGAGTAGAGGTGAAATCCATAACGTGAAGTCTTCCTTCGATCTAATTAGCTGTTAGTTCATCACGAAAGATCGAGAATGAAGTCCTCACTATACAGATTAATAATATTGATTCAAGAATCACCGAAATTGACAGTACTTAATTTTGACCTGCTGTGTCAGCATTGACCGCAAGATATGTGACAACTTGAATCCGAGATTCCTAACAAGAAATGGAAAAGAAAATACGCACTTAACTGAAATAGTAGAAATTTATCTTTTGAGTAGCGTTAATTTTCAAGACCACTTAATGAATCAAGGGCTATACGTTACCAGAACCTGTCAGACTAAACTGCTCAACAACAGTTCGGCGTGTCCCAGCGGAAATTTACTATTCGGGTGCGTCACGGAATGAGTAATGCCTTCAAAAATCATTAAACCTCTCGGAAACCCTGGGTATCCTCGCAATTAAAGCGGGAAAAGTGACAAACTGCCTCGAAACGTTGATGCTGCCCCACACTCTCCGTTCACAAACCGTCTTCCAAATATAAACTGATTTATTTTAAGAAATAGCCTTCTCTGTCCGGATTTTTTTCCCACCTGGTTGAGTTCCACATTTTATTTTCAATTATCCGTCGGGTTGGAGGGGTAACACGATTAATCGGGAAATGTAAAATTGTATCCGACCAAAAAACCCGTATCGGGTTTTAAAATATCAGCAAAAACGCTGCGAATTTTTACACAATGGTTTATTATTTCTGTGATAGATAGCACTTCTACGCAGTTCATTGGTCTATAATCATTAAACCCCATATGTAATAATATATATCATCAGAATATGGCCCATCGTGCCTCCGAGAAGGGTTCACACTTTTACAGTTCCAAGACCCCGTAATTTCACGCTTCAAAGTAAAGATGTATAAAAAACGGGAAAATGGCTTGAAGTAATTTACGTAAGCCGATACGCAGAATGGAGCAATGATTTGAGAAAAGTGAAATTGGTAGGGCACAATCTACAGCCTAACCCACTAATTCCCAGAAAATGTAACCAAAATCTGATGAAAATTAGACCTTGTTCTCGGAGTACACTTTCGCGCATGAGCAGGAGCTAATAATGATGCAATCAGGTTGAAATTAACATTGAATAATAATTAAACCATTATCCCCCAACTATGTACCCAATTTGAGCGGGATTGGACGACTACGGCGTAAAAAAATTATGTTCGCGAAACGGAGTAATGATTTGAGAAGTATGGAATTGATAGAACCACTTACAGCCTAATCTGCACATTTCCTGAAAACGTCATCAAAATCAGATGAAAACTGTTAAAATTATGCTCGTTTAAAAAGGAATACGTATTCGCGCATGCGCAATAGCTACTAATGATAGGATTATGTTAAATTGTCAGGGAATGTTCAAGTTAACATCTTCCACCTATCCTCCGAATTTGAGCAAGATCGGACAACGGGGGCCTGAGAAAATGATGTTTGATGGGATTTACGTTTGCGCATGCGCCGAGTGAAGTATTTATTTGGGAACAACGAAACTCATAGGGGAACATGTTCACCGTAACTCATACATTCCATGAAAATGTCTTTGAGAATCGGTTGAATATTGTGGAAATTAAGCTTGTTACAAGGATTTGCGGACATACACAGATACACAGAGATAGAGAGAGAAAGACACGGAACGAAAGTTGTTCAGAACAGTCTAAAACGTAAAATGCGAGTGGAAATTTTACCACTGTAAAAAAACAACAGCCGTTTGATTTTATTGGGGACTAAAACTTTTGAATCTCTCAAAAGTGAAAACAATGCTTCCGCTACCTATAGGTAGACTAGGGGGCAATTTAAGAGATGAAATTTAGTAGTTAGGTAACAATACTTTACTAGTAGGTACATCGCACGGACAATAGTTGATGAACTAGATTTCGCAATGTTATAATTAATTCCATTGGAACTATGTCACCTGATAATTCCAATATTGGCATTATATCAGCTGATATTTACAAGGCAATTTTTATGAATTCCAGTATCACTATCTAGCGATTTTTGATGGATCCACTCGCAGCGCGTAATTTCTCTATCTTCTCGCGCTTAGAAATCAGAAGGTTTTCTTTTTTCGATGTTCAAGCCCTTAGGGAAAGCGAACTATTCAACGTACAGCGTTGCGGGTGGCTTTAATCGATTCTTCGGGATTAAAGTTATCATTGACAAGCAAAACATTATAACTGTTAAGTACTTAGAAAGTTTTCGGGATCTCGATTTTTCAAATGTTTAGCCCTTTAGAGTTGATAAAATTGATAACAAGCTTCTAGGACCATCTAGACCCCAAATGTGATCTTTAACACAAGTTTCATACAGTTTGGTCAAGTATTTTCGAAGAATAGCCGAGGATGGTGGACGGAAGAATTTTTATTTATTCATTTTTTTTAATTCGATTTTTGGGTTCTACGCATCTTGAAACGAAAACCAAAAAATTTTCAGAGGGTGTTACATTTTTTTTCTTGGTCGATTACAAAGGTTCATTATTGAAAATAATAAACCAAAAACTCGTCAGATCCTTGAACTAACATCCAATACTATCAGAGCCTAAACTAATTATAGATCCCCTTACCAAGAGCGATTTTTTTTTTTTTTTTTTTTTTTTTTTTTTTTTTTTTTTTTTTGAAAGATCGATTTTCACAAGTGGGATTTATCAGGACTTTATACAGCGTGTATCACTTTAGGGTGCTCCACTGGCTTTCGTGACTTTTTTCCCTATTACGTATACTTTTAATTCACTCTAAAGACCTTTTTAGGGCATTTTCTTAAAATAAAAAATGAATAGTAAATGAAAAAACCGCTTTAGTATTGATTTTGCCCGATTATAGATGTTTGTATGTATGTGCGCATACAATTAAAAATGGGCTTCAATTCGAGAACCGCTGGACCGAATTTGACGGGATGGGATGCGAAATGATCAGCAAGAAATCCAAAATAAAATTGTTGCAAAAATCGTCATTAATAACCAGCAAACTGAGTAGATTTCGTCATTCAAAAAATCCAATTTCTATGCAATTTATCCTAAGAAGCTGGAACTTGAAAAGGAACCTTGAAGGAAGGAAGGAAGTAGAATAGGATTTTAACACACCGAACCACACCAGTCAGCTCAGTGAGCTCTAAACGCTAATTTCTCGGTTCAAGCGTTGGACGTCCTCCCGGAATTTTTATTTCGTCATTCCTTGTGTAACACTAATCTATCTAAAAAGAAAGCACGCTTAATATATGGCTCACCACGTGAGTATTGATCTATATTTTTTACTCTCTCCTTTAATTTTCAGTTAAAAACCAATTTTTTTTTTTTTTTTTTTTTTTATATTTTTCAAACACAATGTTTTTTAGCCATGGACTGACTAGGCAAAAAAGCTAACGAAATCTGGGACGAAATGTGGGACGAAATCTGTGACGACAACATTCTGATGATTTCCGCTTACAACCGAGTCGTTGCTAGGATATATTTACTTTGTCATTTTTCATCCCCCGAAATTCGTTGACCATTCGTTCGAAAGCTCTCGAGTTATCCAACCATATTATATTAACTACTGCGAAGTGCGTAGCCAACAAGCTGAATTATGAGTATGGTTATTTGAATAATTGTGTACACTGAGGTGACCGTCGAAATCGATTTAACATTGTAACTCTTTATTTTTCGTGGAAATAGACAACGTTTTTCACTAACTTCCGTTTTATAATGGGTTTCCACAACTTCGTCGCGAGTGATTTAGTTCGTGAAGCGGTGGTTAAATAAGCTAAGGATCGTGTAACCTGGTGTAACCTATGTAACCTAAGCTGAAATTTGGGAGGGAGGCTCAAGGGAGAATGCTGAAGACGCTTGGGTGATCACTGATCAGCTGACTGAGCTCCAAAGGCATTTTCTTTCCTATTCAATGCAGGAAGCTGAAATTTAGGAGGGAGGCTCAAGGGAGAATGCTGAAGACGCCAGGGTGATTACTGATCAGCTGAGTGAGTTCCAAAGCCATTTTCTTTCCTATTCAAAGCAGGAAGCTGAAATTTGAGATGGAGGGTAAAGGGAAAATGCTGAAGACGCCAGGGTGATCACTAATCAGCTGAGTGAATTCCAAAGCCATGGAATGTGTTTTAGCCATGAACTAACTAGCCAAAAAAGCTAAAGAAATTTCGTAACAGATCTGGGACGGAATCTGGGACGACAACATGGATACCGATGATACGGAACTAAGGATCGTGTAACCTGGTGTAACCTATGCGATATTTTGTTATGACGCGGTTTATGAGTTATAAATATTTCAAGTTATTATCTCACGATTGGAAGTTAACCAATCTTCAACCTAAGATTGAAGACGGGTTTATGTGAAACGCATGAGCTAAAACACATTCTGTGTTCCAATAATTTCGTCCGAAGTATGTAAATAGAGGTAACCGGGGGTCCAGGGAGCTTGCCTCTATTTGGCTTGGTTTTTTTTTTTTTTTTTTTTTTTTTTAAATTAATGAACGGTTGAAATATACCCCGCTAGTGAAAAACTTGTTGAAATACGACGGTTTTTTTTTTTTTTTTTTAATTTACCCCACGACAAATTATGAGTTTGAAGTGGGCTCTATGTTATTCTTCACGCAGAATTTAATATTAACACTTGCAGATCTCCTCGACACCGTTAGAACTGGTTTTACCTCTAGAAACTCAACAGAGCCTTGTTCGTTTCGAGTGTACGGATGACTCTTTCTCCGTGTTTTGGAACAGTGATTTACAGTAAATTTAGTGCTATATAGTTTAGTACTTAGTAGTATCAGCCTGGAAATTGACAACTGATTCACTCGTTACCTACTTTGTTCAGTTCACATCAATTACCACATGTAGCATACAACCTTAGTAGCTAATGCGTAATTTTCAAACTGTTTCATACAATGATACTTATCTTGTACTCTTAAATGAGTAATCCATCTATCGATGAGACTTTCACTTATCTCAAGCGGCTCTAGTATAACGATTTCCATTATATTTAATAACGGGTAAGGGCGAATATTTCATCGAAAACAGCCAAAATCAGAATACATAACAGCTAAATGCGATTAATGATCAATAAATGATGAAAAATTTGTACTGCTGCGAGTGAAGGGCTCACTGAGATCAGCAAAAAATGGCAGTTAGACTGCCAGACTGAATCCGCCAAACTGAGCCAATAACTGGGAGTAGGCTTACCTGTTAGGTCTGAGTGCCGTTTTGAATAGTGTTCTCCGTCTGTCCACTTACGCCTCTTGTTAGGTCCCACCCCCATTTATCTTCTCGAGTTCCTTCAACGCAATTGAATAACGATGGATCAATAGAGAACCCTGGGAAACCTTTCCAAAGATTTCAAGTTTGAAAAGGGGAAAAAGGCCTCCCGAAGGATTGGTGACGGGAGAGAAAGGGCGAATGTCTGGAGAATTAACCACAATGGGGGTCCAGGGGATGCTGGAAGTACCTGAGAGCAGCGCCTCCGTCAATCGGAAGAATAAGAAAAGACTTGAAAAAGAAAAAAGTGGATGAGGCTCTGGAGGTTTTAAAAAAGAAAAAAGAGAACGATGGAGGTATCGGCGGATGTTTGCTCGACTGACCGTAGACCCCTCCAGCGCTTTTAGAATGCAAATCTCAAATTCACTGAAGCGATTCTTTTCTGTAATACAATGCCTATTTCACTGACCGTACACAACAATGAGGTCAATTGAGGTTGTCGGAACCTCATTTTCGCTATTTTATTGCACTTTGGCTAATAATCGATAGACGCATGAACATATATATTTTCCTTTTTAGAATTCGCATTTATTCGTAAATTTTACAGATTTACATCAACATCATAATTTTCTTCTTAATGCCCCTATTTAAGTTACAAATTTGCGCTGAGGCGTGGCCTTGCTATGGCCTACGTACATGCAAATATTTGCTACCATGTCGCCTGCCGGCTTCCTCCCTTAATATGTACGAGATAATGCGATAGGTTTCATGAAATCACAAACTAAGAAGTTCCAGCCCTTATAATGTTTACGGATTTGCTCCGTCTGCGTGTCAAGGTAGCATATTTGTTTTATTGGTAAAATATTTGTTGTATACCAATGAGGTTAATTGAGGTTTTCGGGTATCTCATTTTTAAGTGAATTTTCATAGAAAAAGAATCTGTTGCAATGACTCCGAGAATTTAAAATAAAAATTTTCGAAGATTTTCTTCATTTAACTTCGTTTCGCGGCATCCTACAACGAATCCTATAGAGCACCAGTAGCTGACACCCTTAAGAAATTTTCTCGGAATATTGCGATGCTACAACTCTAAAAATCATTTTCTTGAATCTTTCTTGTTTTCATTTGATAGAGCAACTTTCCAGCTTGCTAACTAGCCCTCAAAAAGTAAGAAATCTTGAATCAGAGTGAAAATAATAGCGAATTTCGTGAAAAGTTCCGATGCGCCTAAAGCTGACACTGTCGAAGTGCGAATGTTCCTGTAGCTGACAGGGAGGGAAATATTGAAAGTAAATGTTCGAAATTTCGAATTTCTTTATTTTAAAACGTGAGCAGGTATAGTAGGAACTTGTGTTTCTTTCGTATCACATTAAGCTCTACCTTAAGTTCATCCAAAATAGGAAACTGAGTACAAAATAGGTATCCAAAATCATGAAAATTGTCAGTAAGTAATGGTAAATAGGTGATTTAACTTACTCAAGTATTTATGTATTTACTTAGTGGTAACTTGCGATGGATGTATCGAATACAATTTAAATAAAAATTGTCTAAAATTAAAAGTCTAAAATTGTCTAAAAATAAAAAGGAACATTAGTAACGGACTTAGGAAACTGGTACCTCACATTTAAATCTCTACCAAAAACGAATAGAGGAGGTAATTTTTTCTCTATAGTTATCCAATTATTATTGTCACGGACCCGAGGTATATTCTAACTTTTACCCAATTTTTCGTAGAAAAGGGGGTATTACAGCCGTCGGTACGGCAGCACTTGGGGATGCATTTTCTTTGTGTTTCAGAGGGAGTAGAACACGATTACCTATAATGTTGATTCATTTTCAGATTTCTCCATATATATGTGTGTGTGTCTGTGTGTGTTCGTTTATGGACAAAATTTTGAGCTCACTACTCCTCCGAAACCGATGGTATTTTGATATGATATATTACCATGTTGGAACTTGTGCCTCGCTGACTTGGGTGACTTGGATACGAGCCGTAATAATCATTATGATGGCAAAATCGTGCTCAAATCTCTCATATTTACCATCGACATTCGTTAGGGAGCCTCTTTTTGGACAAAAAGATACGAGCGAAGAGAGGAGCGCTATCCTGATCAGCTGAGTGATCTAAATTCTTTCCTATTTACCTTTGGGGCGTCCACATTTGACAGAGAGCCTCTTTGGGGCAACAAGAGACGAGCAAAGTAAGGAGCACCATCCTGATCAGCTGAGTGAGCTAAAATCCCTCCTATTCACCGTAGACCGTTGCAAATTGACAGGGAGCCTCACTGGGATAACAAGATTTGTCTGGCTTTCTTTGTCTTCGAATTATTTCTCAGTAACTCTTCTTTTTCTTGATTCTTTCTTAATCTTTCCTCAGCTCTCTTACTTTTATTTTCTTCGTCTTTTGTTTTCTTCTATTCCTTCTATGTATGATACTCTTTCCAAGAATAGGAATTGCAAAGCCTAGGTAACTTTTTCTTAAGATTACTTTTAAGGGGCTCAGGCCAGGGCAATGCCTTTTTGAAAGGGCTTGGGAAGTCATTGAGAGGAGTTTCAGGAATATTGGAGAATTTAGTTGGCTTTGTGGGCCTTAGAGAACTGTCTGGAACCATAAAAAAACCAGAGGCTGGATGTTGTCCCAATTGCTGACATGGTCTGTTCTAGTACCTGACACCCCTGTCAGCTACTGAAAAGTAAAATCTGCATTGAAAATAACGTTCAGTGGTGTGACTCATGTAACTAGGGATAAATAAATATAACGTCTACGAGTGTTTGAAGAAAATTATGTGATGTTCCAGTGGCTGACAGGCCTGTCAGCTACTAGTGAAAAGGCCATTTTAAGGACCCAGTAGCTGACACCCATTAAAACTATAAACTCTATCGCCAAATAGGTTCAAAAATAGATTAAACATAATCTACAATCACTCAGTAATAGAAATAACACAAACATTTTGGAATAAAATGAAGTACAAAAGCAGCAGAGACAAAAGCTCACCTCCGAGTCCTTGCTCGTAGGTGTCTGGTTCTGGAGCACTTGACAAACTGAGAAGAAGTTGCCGACCACTTATTGACATTAGATTATGATTCCCGCCAGAACTGACGTAGTTCTGCCAACTAATAAAGAAATAAATACCTACAGATGCCGCTAATTTTTGAAATAGAGGTGTAGGAGGCCCTTACACCTTATTATTTTAATTTTTCGTGGAGGATGTCAGGTAATGGTGCACCTGTCAGCTACTAGTGCATTTACCCTAGAGATTAACGCTTTTTCATATGTATTTATACGCTACTTCTTACGCTTTTTATGTATATTCCGTTCTTGCGCCAAAAAATCATACTTTCTAAATGAAAGGATGGATTTTTATCCAGCATTTTTGAGCACATAAAATTGGTCAACTTTCAAAAGGTGTGCTAAAAAATCGCTAAAATAGGAAAAACGACTTTAAAAAACGGCGGAAAAATTGTTAAATTTATCTTATATATATATTTAAAAATTTACGAAATCTAATGGCAGTTAGTTCTATCCGGCCAATTTACTTCATATTTTGTTTGAATGAAAAGTATTTATGCATAGATTTGTCATCAAGCATCGAAAATCAGATAACTCAAATTTTAATAGCTTTGTCCTTTGATATCTCAGGTTCTAATTGAGATACATTGTTTATTTTGTTGTAAAAACACTCAGTGAATCATGCCCTTTCATTTGGTTCAGTATCAATTTAATTGGTAGAGTTTGAAAGGATTTATGCGCGGAAAAAGTCTGTTAGGTCCAATAATTCTATATAATAAACCGACACAAAGAGAATGATGAGGATCAAAAAGATCGCCCATTTAGGCTCAACAGAACCCAAACATATTGTTACTCAAATGGATCTCTTGACCAATGTGTGAATACGTTAGTTTTCCAAAATTTCGAACCATATTCGTTTAAATTGCGAAAGTCTGTCAAAAAACGTGGTTAGATTTAAAAAAAAAAAACAAAAAACAAAGGGTAGCCTCCTTTTGTTTGAAGAGAGGGATTTTTGCGACCTTTTCTGCCAGCCTCCTACTTCTAAGGTGCGGGCGGTATAAATCTGCCAAGGAGGTGGGCAGTATAAATCTCGCCAAGGAGGTGGGCAGTATAAACCTCGCCAATGGGTGGGCAATATAAATCTGCTAAGGAAGTGGGCAGTATAAATCTTCCAATGAGGTGGGCACTATAAATCTCACTAAGAAGGTGGGCAGTGGAGACCTGCCAACGACGTGGGCATTATAAATATCGTCATGGGGTGGGCAGTATAAATTGGATTATCATTAAACAGTAATAGTTGATACTGATTAGCCTCAGGCAGCAATGGTCGGCCAATCAGGCCGAAATGGGAGGCCCGTCAGGCCGCAATGGCGGGGGTTGGCAGGCAAAGCCTGCAGGGGGTCCCCCTAGTCTCATTTATCAGAATTTTAATCGAGAGGATTTTAACGATGAACTAGTCTCATTTTACATAGGAGAATAAACTGCTTGAAATAATTTGGTGGCAATTCTATGGCAGACGACGTACGCACAACATTTATGACTATACGAGACAAAGCCCAGTGATGTGCAATAGACTGGCTGGAGTTTGGAAGCGCTAATCCGTTTGAATCCACTTAAAACGATAACATATAAGAGCCAGGAGGTCTCAAGAGACTTGATTTCAGCTTGTAAATTTCAATAGAATCATTTCCAACATGAAGCTATTGGAATGGCTGGAAAAATCTTGAAATGGAAATTTTCGAAACATTTCTTCATTGAAATCCGTTTTGAGGCATTCTGAAAGGAATCCTAGAGTTTAACGCTTTTTCACATGTATATGTATATATACATTGGAATGAGTAATTCCAGGCGATAACTCTCCTTAGGATTGAGATTAAAATTCTCCGTTCTTGCGCCAAGCAATCAAGCTTTCAAAAAATATTTTTTGTCAAAAAACTGAATGCATCACTGTGAAGAGCAAGATTTTTCCTGCCACGAACATTTGAAACAAGATTTTTTGGTTGCAAAGTAAGTAAGGGTTATAAAATCAATTGAAGTAGACCCTTACTATCAGTGTCTGTAAAGTTCAGCTACCTGTGGAAGGGCCAAAAATAATGTTAAAAATCTGAAATTTGGAGGAATTATTTTCTCACATATAGGTACAAGTTGTGAGCACATGGTCAATTTTGTAGATTTATTATTGGAGCTTCCAGTTAGATTTGGAATGCCCCATATATATATATTTGAAATAGGGGAAACCTGCAGGAATCGTATCAAAATGCCTCAAAAAGGGATTTTCCGTCATGAAACTTTTGAAAAAATCCTAAAATACATATTATTTAAAAGTTATTGGAGCCATTTAAATAGCTAACTTTCTTCGAAAATTCACAAAAATGTTGAACACTATTAGGAAAGAAATAGATTCAAGTCTTCGTTTGAATCTGTTGTTAGTGTTTTTAGCCAAACTGCTTAGCTCCTGGTCCAAACCAAAATACGATATGATATAATACAATTCGACAGTGGAGAGGGATGGGTACATGGAACATCACCCATGGAAGTTATGCCACTATAAAATCGTCTAGGGCTCACATTACTAACTCAGCAAGCTCAACGATTTCCCTGGTCCACCGCGTGTAACATTACAGTAACAAGCAGCGAACCAATGACGTTATAATGGAAGCCGGAGCCGCAAATGGTTTCCATTTCATCGGAAATACGAACTCCGGGAGTGATCATTATTGGTTTTGAAGGGAACATGTTACGAAATGTCGAAACGGGCCCCAGTAATGGTGACGATGGGGGAGGGAATAGTTTTACAGAGCGTACAGAGCTCGTGCGCCAATGGAAACTAGTGACGGGTGAAGTGCGGATATATCAATTAAACTGGAGACAGGCATAAAGCGAAAAGCGAATGCTGTCGATTTGGGCTAATATCTCCTCCATTCTCCATACAGCTCCATGGACTGTAATAAAAGAGTGAGCCAAGCTGCCTTGAGCACTATTCCTGATTCCAACTTTCAACTTGATGTTTTCCACCACACTAGACCTAACCTCCTCCTTCAGTACCCCCACAGGGTCTCGTTTGTTCCAGTATCGTTTGTTCTGATCATCGTATCCTCTGAAGGTGCGGTTTCATTCGACTTAAGCCGATCGGCAAAGCCAACTTAATGTGGACGCGTTGTTCGGATTTATAGACGTGCCGAAGCCAAATCGAATCAGGTCCGAACCGATCAAAGAAAGACGAACCGAACCGAAACAATCATGTGGACGTGTCGATTGGACTGTCGAGTTTCAGCCGTATGGAGTAGGTATTTGTTCCCTGTGTTATGAAAGGAATACAGTATATTTTTCAATTCTTGTAGAAAGTGAAGTTATTGTAATGGCTCCAAAACTTTTCTACACTGAAGTCCGTTTTGAGACATTGGTCAAATAGGTCTCATTTCAAAATATGACAAAAGTTGCTGAATCCTACGTCATTCCTGTTCTCTAAATTTAACTCGTCAATCTCATCAAGGAGTCTATCTTTCATGAATTCGATGGCCCCGTACTTTTTCTGCCCTGAAGGATACTGGGGCGAATCTGAAATCTCCAAGGGCGATAGGCATGTCGGTAACTGAAGCCACTCCAAGGCAGCACAAGCTGCTAAAACTGCATTTCCATCATCGTCAATCATCAAACTGATGAGTGACTTCACTGAAAGTCTAAAAGAAAATAGTAAATATATATTCAAAGAACGCGGGATGGTTTCAGGACGTCCACACTACTGAACAAATGTGAACATGAGGCCGAAACTGAACGTGACGCCCGGCACAGGGACTTCGCATTCCCGGGGATATCCCATGCACTCAACGGGGCCACATTTGTTCTTCATCGCTTTATGGGGCCAAAAGTCCCGGAGTGTCCATCCATCCACTTTTCAATATGAAAATTAGGGTAAAGTCTGGATAAGGAGTTCAAAAGTGAAATACGTAAGTGCTTCTTATCGAGCCACAACATGGGGTGGCCAAATCATATTTTCCTTACTACCCTCCAAATTTGAACGACATACGACGCAAGCCGGTGTGATCATTGTTGGTTTTCAAAGGAATATGTTACGAAACGTCGATCGGGCTGCAGTAATGGTGATGATGGGACTGAGTTTTACAGAGCTTGAACGCCAATAGAAACTAATGACGGGTGAAGTGCGGATATATCAATTAAAATGGAGACAGGCATAAAGCGAAATGTGAATGCCGATTTGGGCTAATACCTGACAAAGCTGCGGGTTGGGAGGCAGTTAGCGGGTCGTGAAAAGAAATGTGCATTTAGAGGAGGAGCATCTGCTGACCCGTTGGACTCCCTCGGCGGGGGGCTTCCTTTTGTGTTAAGGTCATCACCCGTGATAGGGGGACACCAGAGTTACCGCATCCATGACAACGGAAACTAAGAGATGAAAATTAATGTCTTGATACTCGCTGGAAATAGTGATTTATGCGTTGTGGATTTCGCATTAATCGAGTCTACTTGAACTCAGAGTGTTTTTGATTTCCACGGCGTCCCCCGCGCGGCCGGCTCGTGAACTTAAATCTAGGGATAACACCAAGTGATGCTAACCTGAACGCTAAACTCTACGGTCACGAGACCAACCTGCGCGGCGACTTATCATAACCTGACACATTCATCCCACTCACCCCACCCACCAAAAAAGAGAGAACTGAGGTTATCATTAAGGTTATCATTTGCGTGTACGGTGTCGGAGGCCGTGGGGTCAGCGACGTATCGAGCTTTGAGTTTGCGGTCCGCCTTCATTTGTTTTCGTAACGGGAGCCGATTCGTGTTAGTTCGTTAGGTTTTCGGTTGTCATCGGATCAGCTGACTACGCCTTACAGACAACAGTCCGATCAACTTCCATTTTTTTTTTTTTTTTTTTTGAAATTTGTTGATTGATTGATTGAAAGTCATTTACAAAGTATTGATATAGACAACAAATTATACAATTGGCCTGAAACATGAAATACATTACCCCAACGGTTAATGTGACTTGTACAACAATAAATTATAGATTTCTAACAAATGCATGAATAAAATAATAACAAAGTAGATAAAATAATAAACAAAGTAATGAGTGTAAAGGTGACTAGTCTCGCAGTGCCAAACCAAGATGAACTTCAGTGACGAATTTCCTCTTCAAAGTTTTGTTAGGTATTATGGATGGCTCTCTTTTGACCGAAGGGTTGTTGTGGAGTCACATCAATGTAGCCAACAATGCCGATTGCCGCTGGACTACCTCACTGACAAGCTCAATGCGCAGATTATTATGTAATGTTTCATGTCAGTTATGATTCTTAGTACCCGGTTTTGTAGTACTAGTACATAATTTAAATTGTTTTTCGAAGCCGGGCCCCAAATTCGGCAACCGTAGGTCCAGATGGATCTGATTAATTGGAGGTGAATTAGATTTTTAGTGCTTAGGCCAATTTGTTTGCTCCTGATCAGGGAATGCTCTGAGCCTTGACCGTAATTTCCCTTTCAGGTACTTGATATGGTCTGAAAACGTCAGTTTTTTGTCAAGTATTAATCCTAAATACTTGACATTATTGTGTTCTGGTATATACTCATTATCGAGCTGGTACCTCCTTACCACCCTTTTACGTTTCAGGAAAAAAGTAACAAACGACGATTTCAAGGGATTTATCTTGGTGTTTGTGTCATTTATCCAAGCTGAAACCTTATTCAGCGCGCGCTGGGGAGCCGTGCGGAGGGTGTAGCGACCTCCCGTCAACATAATAGCTGTGTCATCAGCAAATTGCGCCACCATACAGTTTTCGCCAACTGGAAAATTTCGGGTGTAAAGGAGGTAGAGGTATGGTCCTAGCACACTTCCCAGCGGCACTCCCGCCGAGATAGGCCTGACTGAAGAAAACGCATTGCCAATAGCGACTTTGAATGTTCGTCTGGGTAAATAGTCCTGTAAAAGCAGCACTAAGTTGCCGGGTAGGTACGGTTTTAATACGTCAATAAGCTTTTCATGTTGCAGCTTATCAAATGCCTTCTCAGTATCAAGATGGATGCTAATAGTTTCTCGACGGGAGTTTAAGTTTGTCTGTATTTCTTTTACTATTTGGTGAAGTTGCTGGAATGCCGAGTGTTTGTCTCTAAACCCCATCTGATGGTCAGGGACAAGACGATCCAGAAACGGTCTCAGCCTAGTTAGCAAAAGACATGCGAATACCTTGGAGATGATTGGGAGCAAACTTATAGGTCTATAGCCGGTTACGCTTTCAGCACTGGAAGAAGGCTTTGGAACCAGGATTATATGAGCCATCTTCTACAGTCGGGGGTAGGATTTAACACGTAGCATGGCATTGTATATACTAACCAAGAGTACCAGTGTCTTCCTCGGCAACCCCGCCAGTAATCGTGAAGTGATTTCGTCATGTCCAGGAGCTTTTTACATTTGAGTCTTTTAATTTGGTGTTTGACCTCTCGGGGCGTAAAATAAATCGGTTCATCAGGAAGCAAACCAGCGAACTCATTTTGAAGGGAAAAAGTCCCATTGTTGGGAGAAAACTGTTTTTCAAACACATCGGCAAAAGCATTTATCAGCTTCCGTAAAAAGCAAAAACTCTCTAATATCAATAGAAATTGCACAAAACAAATGGAAAGAAGAGCGTTTCTGCACAAAAATTTTCAATGAACAAAAAATTCGAGGCAGTTTTGTTCCAATTAGCAAATTATGGTAATTTTGAAGTTTTAACTGTGTCAGTTTTCCTTGCGATGCAAGTCTTTTGTATGCGAAAATTCGAATTTCAACTTCAGAGGGGCCTTTTCGGAGCAACCGCTAAGTGCCTGCAAATGAGCGTTACCCGTGGGTGCAAAAAATACTATTTTAACTATTTTTAAATTGAACCAGTTTCCATCCTAAGAAGTTTGATATCAACCGCACTCTCCTAAGATGAGTAGTTTTCTTTCTATGATTTTTCAGTTTCGAGCACTGGTGACGTCGAAGCACCCCTGGCGGGGAGCCCTGCCACCCAATGTGACGTCACCGGTGCAAACTTTGAAAAATCATAGATAGAAAACTACTCAACGTAGGAGAGTGCGGATGGTCTCAAATTTCTCGGAATAGAATCAAATTTCATTTAAAAATACAAACTGAGTAAGTGGGTAACGCTCATTTCATCAAAATCGGGCCACTGACCTTGGAATATTACTAGTTAAATAATGCCTAAATACCTCATAAATAGATGCGACGGCGACAAAGTCTGTAGAGAACTATTTAGGAGCTAACCCGCTCAAACCCTGAAAAGTTCATCAAAATCGGGCTATAACGTAGGATAGCACCGTAATACGATAGACTCATAGAAAGACAGGTGCGGAACAAGCAATGATCTGCAAACTTTGAAACGGAAGAATAGTGACTTTAGAAGACAAACATTTTTCGACTTCTCGCTCGAACACAAATCTCTACCTACCTCAGTTAGGAGAAAGCAATATTTATAGATAACTATCGTATTCATGTTCAACAAACTTATCTCTTAATAATATACAGTTATAAAAAAGCTGTTTTAGGATTTTTTTCTTAAACAAATTTTTGCAATTTTTAAAGTTTTAATTTTTATCGATTATTTGATCTTTAAAAAAATCGTTTTTGGGCCTCCTAACTCCGTAGTACGGTAATACAGCTAAAAACCATCAAAATAACTTGATAAATTTGCAAAAAAAAAAAAAAAACACTCTTTCAAATCGGTTTAGCCGTTTTAGCGAGCTTGCGACATTCTTGTACACACATATGAAAACCGATCAATTTAGTATATATTTAGGTAATATGACCTAATCATAAACTTATAATAATAAACTATCATAATTCAGAAGATTGTGGAGAAAAAACGCACTACCGACCAGATCCTACGACACGTTCAACCATTGATAGGAAACTTTGGACAGCGCCGGTGGAGGAAACGGGACAAATCCGATTTCCCGGGCAAAAGCGACTTTTCGGGTAATTGGGCACAGAATCGAAGTCGCGACGAGGGGCAAAAGCGATGGGGAGAAGCAAAAGCGACGCACCCGTCGCCGGCCGTCGCGAGCTCACGGCCCATTGAGCCCGTTGCGTCGTCAGCCCGTCGCTTCTCACTTCCGGATTCCGGACACCCGTCGAGCCGGCCCCTTCCTCAATCACCTCGTCTTCCTCACTGGGATTTTTACTGTTGAGCTCCGAATTATTGATTGGTATTTATTGACGAATTGCAACTCATAAAAACGAGAATTAAACATTCAATAAATTAACTACAAAAAGTTCATTTAACGCAAATTTTGGATTATTTTCTATATTTATTTATTTATTTACAAAACGGGCGATGCCCAATTACAATATTATTAACAACATGAATTCGTCTCTTAATGAGGAAACAAAATCGGTGTTTCAGAAGAAAAGAAAATAACAATATAGATATATGTAACCCATACCTGCGGTGTATGTGGGTGTATATATAAAAGGTCAAAATCACTAACAAACACTTCTTGTAGCTGAGATGAGTTTAGGGCTATGTGGACAGAGATTTCAGGGCGGACGGTGGATGGTGCGTAATATTTTTGAGCGGAAGGTTCGAGATGGCTGATCATGGAAGAAGTCTAAAGCTGGATATCGTTGGAGTATATGGTTGGTCTGACAAGGGATTCTATTGAGAGGTTGTTCATTCAGGTAATTAGTACTGGAGAATTGAATATGGAAAATGGGTTGGTTACGGGAGTAAAAAGCTGGAATATGTAGGTTGATTTCGGAGATGAGTTCGGGACAGTCAATCCGGTTGTTCAACAAGTTGAAAAGGAACAACACGTCAGATACAATGCGACGCTCTATATTAACTAAATAATCATTTTTCTTCCTGACTACTTAAGCGTTGTGTTCGTGCGAGAAGTCGAAAAAATTGTTACCTTCCAAAATCAAAATGTCCACTTGCTTTTTGCATTTCAGAGCTCGCTGATCAATTTTGGTCCCATGTGTGTCTGTCTGTCTCTTTGTCCGTCCGTCTGTCCATCTGCTTTTTTTTTTAATGTTATTTATTGCACCAAGTAATACAACTTATTAGCAAAATTTTTTTGACAATAATCAGTCACTGGAACTAGACTGTGATATATAAATCTCTGTTCTATATTCAAGTACTTAGTGTCTTTTGACGCATAAGATTCACAGGTGCGCATAGCACAGCACTCATTGAACAAAACTTTTCAAAAACTTCACTCCCTACTGCCATAGATCGTCGTGAGGTGTTCGTCTTTTCAGATGCCTGAGAAGATCATCAACGCCCTGTAACTGAACAACTTCTGTGCTGATAGATACGACCTTGGAGCCTCTGATAGTGGCTTGGGTCTTGATGACCCCATTAATCATTGGAGTTTGGAGGTCCTTATAGATGTTGTTATTGGATGAGTGCCGGTACGCATCTATGCATGGCCGCAGTACTTTGTTCTGGAATTGCTGTATAATATCGCGATTGGCTTGAGCGGTGCAGCCCCACAATTGTGCACCTTAGTTCCTGACACGCTTGAGGAACTGATTCTAAAAAGTTGATTTGTTTTGGATTGACATTTTTCATCGTCTTCCAATCAATCAATACATTTTTTGCAATTTGTGTCCAATCCTGCTTCTTTATTTTTCACATGAACCTTCCATCGGAGCTTTGTGCCAAGAGTCATGACCAGATATTTTGCCTCATTGGCACGAGGGATGACCTTGTTACAATAGATAGATTAGAATAATAGATAGATAGTATGTATTTGATTTTGCCTCTTTCACATTAATTCTCCAGGCATCGTGGTTTTTGGTTCATCTTCCAAGTTTCTAGGTCGGTTCGCAATTGTCTTCACAAACGGCAAGGACCGCAGTATCATCAGCAAATGACGCCAGGGTGTTTCTCTCTTGTTCGGGTAAATCACTAGTGTAAAGGACGTACAGGAGTGAGCCAAGTACGCTGCCTTGCGGTACACCAGCATGAATCATTTTTGCTTCCAAATTCACGTCATCTTGTTTTATCCGGGAGTACCGATTCTGTAGGTAAGAGTTCATGGCGAAGTCTCTCATGCCAGACAATATCAAACGCTTGAGTAACGTTGAGGAAGACAACAGAGCAGACTTTTTTGTCTTCGAGGGCTTGTTCAATAATATGAGTGATCAGGTGCACCAGATCTATAGTGAAATGCTTGTTGGAACATAAACTGATGTTTGGATATGAGGTTTTGTTCTTCTAAAACTTATGAGTCGTTTGGGAAGAACTTTTTCAAAGAGTTTCGAAAGTACAGGTAATAGTGATAGTGGTCGATAAGACGTTACCTCTTCAGGAGGTTTACCCAGTTTCAATATAATGATGTTTTCAGCAAGTTTCCACAGTTGCGGAACACACCGAAGCTTGATAAAAAGTACTTCCCCCGGTAGTAGTTTGAGGAGTATACCTAGTATATGTCATAAAATTGATGGTGAACATTAACGTACCTAATATGATTCGATAACTCAGGAAAATTCTCTCATAAGATCATACTGAAATACTCGAACATTCTCATTGTTGTTATTATTATCATACATTTATTTTATTTATTTTAATTGATCAACTTATTTATTTATTTTTATTTTTTGACAGAATTTTTACAAAAAATCGAATGATACAACCAGGATCGCTGTGCGTTCATCCTTTCGCTCTTCCGAAAAATTATATATCTTTGGAATAAGTTAAACAAGAGTGTGGATGATAACACAAGTCAAGCACACAGAAAATAGAATTTTGATTCCATTCCTTTATAACTTGAACATTATATAACTTTTATAATATATTGACGGACAAATAAAGCTTAAAAAATTGGTGTTTTAGTTCAGTTCATTAGGTAACTAATTTTCGTTCAATCGGTTCCTACGTTTATGTAGAGAAAAAAATATTGATGCGACTCACATTATCAGCATGGAAAACAACTCACCTGAAAAATAAAAATAAAATTTGATTAGCAAAACGAAATCAAAGGCTAAATCGTTCTATTAATTATACTAAGCACAATTTATTATTACTTCTACTAATATAAAGCAACACCAATTACAAAGAAGGAGAGAGATGATTGAGGAGTTAACCAAGTATTCAAATCAATGTACCTAATATAATAAACGTAATAAAATATAAAGTATATAATACTTTTATAACAGCGAATTGGAATCTATGTAATATTTATAACAGCGCATTCCCTGGCGTTACATTCATAACTTGGACCATTGGCGTGGTATGAGGAGGGACAGAGTGAGCATAACCCCCCCCCCTCACCAGAGTTTACAGAAGTTCGACTTGGAATGAATATTTTATAGATAAAATAATTTATAATTTTACTCTTCTAATCTTCTGAACCCATCACCTTCAATTGGAAAATTCCTAACCCAATAACTATAAAGTAATATAATTGATGTTTTTTGATGGTTCGAGATGGGGGTAAAATAGGAGGGTACGCATTTTTAAACAAAACAGGGTAAAAGAGTAGATACACTATTATGTATAACTTGAAAGTCGCTAAACAGGATTAGTGTAATTCTTTGTGCTCTAACACAAATTTTTTCTAGCTGAGCGCAAATTTCGAATACGTAACGGTATAAAGCTGATTCTCATAAATCCAACGAGCGAAATCAATTAACCAACTTGATCTTTCCTCATTTTCTGATCTTTCCTCATTTATCCATCCTCAAACCACTGAAACCCACCACTCCTCCCATCACACCCCTTCAAAATTATTAAAAAAGCTCAAGGTTATTTATCAACAAATTTTAGGTGAAAAAATTATATATGCTCAAGGTTATTTAATGACAAATTTTCGGCGAAAAGAAAAAAAAAACAGCTTCTCAACCTTTTTTGAACAAAAGTTTGATTTCAAGTTAGGTCGAAATTTATATAAACTGAAAACGTGCTTATTACTAAGATTTTATAGAAAAAACTGTAAGGACGTCCATAAACAGACTAGACCTAACAGTTCTTTTTGCTCCAGGGCCAGGAGTTTCTTCACACGGCCCTTGGTATGTTCGTTGTCATACTTATGGGTAATGAGAAGGTGGTCATACATGCAGATATATCTATCCACCTTCCGCCTACATCTTAAAGTATAATACGTACATCGGAAGAAATAGGAGATTCCTACAATACCAACTCTATTGCTTATTGCTTTCTAATTCCATACCGAAATTAAGGAAGCAATGTGTATTAAACTATTCGAGACGACAGACCACGATAATAAGCGAGGTCTAAAGTATGAAAAGTTGCACAAAAAATTGCGTTGCAAAAACTCGTCACAAATTGAGCGTTTCGAGAAAAATGTCACAATTTGAACGTTAAAACATCCGCCACAAATTGTTATTTCTCATCAGACCAAAGTTTGACAGCCGAATTCAGAGCCCTGTGCGCATCCTCTTGGGAACATGTGGAAGTGATTGCGAGGGAGTCGGATCAGCTGTGTAAGCGATCAAGCTAGCTCCTGCCTTGTCTATCGTACAACCGTGAAAATTGGTACACAGCCTTTTGGGGACCACTGGAAGTTATTGCGAGGGAGTTAGATCAGCTGGGTGACCGATAAAGCTAACTTCTCTCCTGTGTACCCTAGAGCCCTAACTGTATGATAGCCCCAATTCGCTTAAAAATGGAGAGTGGATTAACGATTAAATTTAATTCCCAACCCCCGTTACTCACAGGGATCGTTCAGATTCATCAGATATTATGTAGAAAGTTCCATCCAAGTCCCATCGTCTTTGGACCATTAAATGCCTGAGCAGTTGCAGCCACGTATTTAGAAACATTATTTTCTCATCTTCCAAACTCGCTCAAAATAAAAGTTGGTCTACGGACTTATGGTCAAAATACCATAGTTGTGAATGGATGTAATCGCAATGAAAGTATTTGCTACAGCTAAATACAATGCAGTTGTGTAGCGTGTAATAAAGATTACTTTTAAATATTTCGTCTGATTTTCTCACCAATTACCTAATGTATGAACGATTGAGGAACATATACTGCCTCAACGTGGACATTTTTATCAGCGATAATGCACGTGTATAGATATCGTCCTCGAACCACTCACAAAGGAGAGTGCGTGAACGAAATCAGCAAGCGTGGACTCCATAATAACCATCAATCCTGCAATTAACCTGATAATAATAAGAACTTCAAAAATTGGGGAGTACGAGCTCTTTGTTCTTGTACGAGGAAATTAGTAAATTACACCCACTAGAAATTTAGGCTCTCGTGACCAAGAAACAGTCTGAATGATAAAATAATTATAACGCGGAATTATAATTTACATATCGCCCGCGAGTTCTCACCAGTAGACGATATTCCCCGAAGCTGAAAGGAGACCACCTAAGTAGTCATGCAGAGTATATTAGCCAACAGCGATAAAATTATTCGACCTGATGATAAATTTTACAACCAGAAAACCCCCATGGGGGTTTCTAATTGAATAAATTTTGCATTTACGTTTTCTATTTTCCAATGGAAGTAGATTTAATTCTGAGTAGGATCTGAGGCACCACTTTCTATCACTTTCGTCTTGATTTTCATGATTTTTCAAAGCTTCGGTACACTTCGCTAGGCAGGGGGCCTAGACGGGAGGGGTGTGGTGACGTCGCTTTTTTCCAAAACATCCAAAAATCATAGAATGAAAACTAGTTTCGTAGAATAATTCGGTTGGTCTCTGTATTGCTAGAATTTTAACTGCTTTCATTTAAAAATATGGAATGAACACGCGGCTATCCGTCATTGTTCGAAATTACTTCGCTTCTGAAAAAATTGAAATTTCAATACTAATTCCTCAAGTTCATTGGCATTCCTCAGATTCAGTGGTAGTTCCTTAACTATTGCTTTCAAATAAAAATTAAGAAGGAAATTCCAATAAGATGACATGATTAACTTGTTAACTTGCTGCAAAAATATAATACTTTGATACTATTCATTTTATTTGGCATTATCTTGCACTTTAAAACCATGTTGATTGATTTTATGGTAATGTCACTAATGTTTACATTGGATTTAAACTCTGCATCTCTCTATGCGTGCTCCATCCTGATCAGCTGATTGAGCTAAATTCTGTCCAGTTCACCATACGAATTAGAAATTTGGTAGAGAGCATCTCTGGGTCATCAGGAGACGAATAAAATGATGGGATCTTTCTAAATCAGCTGAGTGAGCTAAATTCTCCCCTATTCATCCTGGAAAATTAAAATTTGACAAGGAAAATTGACAAGCCCCTGGGTAACAATATAAGAGTCAAAAGAAAGGACAGAGTGAGTGAGCTCAATTGTCTCCTTTGTACCCTAGGCTGTTAAAATTGTTAAGGAAGACTCTACTACCGACACCAGTTGTGAAAACATGTTCCTTGTTCTTCAATGTTTAGCCATTTGGCTCTAGGTGGCAACAAAGGGGGGTCCGACCTCGGCGAGGCGCGGAAGGTGTATGCTTCTGAAAACTTGAAAAAATACGAATAAATAAATAAAGTTGAAATGAGTATCGGAAAAGTTGATTAGTTAGGTACTTAAAGATTGGAAAAAATAAATAGGATAAACGGTAAAATGAACAGATGATGATCACGAACGGGTATAACCTCTGGAAATTACAAGGAAAAGAACATCCACTCAGCCTTTGATGGCATCCTAAGCGAACCAATGGCGACATAGAATCCGTTAGGAGCTGAAGCAGCTCTTGGCGGAGAATAGGGAAAAGGGTGTCAATGTATATCAGCTACCTAATTCACTCAGCAAAAACAAAAATATTAAAAAACAGGAAGTTTTGGCGGTTGGTTTGCTCAATGTCTATTCTTGCGTGGAAACAATTTGTACTACTTTTCTGCGCTACATGGGAAACCATTGAAATGTGGATGTCAACATACAGTGTCCAAAAATATTTGGGTGATTCAATGATTTTCCATGTAGTAGAGAAATTTTATAAAACTCACCTCAAATTTGTTTTTGCCATGAAATGGGTAGTTAGCCATTTCTTAGCATTTCCAAGTGCATTTCAATGACCTCAACTACCACTGAAGGAATTAATACACCTTATTATTTTTTCCATCCATCAACCGAGCACAACATCGGAAATTGATTTTCTGAACATGGAAGAGTATTGAAATATATTTTAATGGGAAGCTTCATGCAAAAAGAAAATAGGAAACAATAGGTAAAGTGCATGATAAACTATCATTCCTCTGTCTCCAAATAAACATAAGATGACAGCAGATAAAATCGTTAGAATTTCCACTAAAAGTAATGAATTCTTGATATGAATCAGATATATATATCAAGAGAGTTTTAACGGGTGGTGTTCACTCAACTATTCCTGTCTAAGAGGAAGACCAAATCAAAACTTTCCATTCACATTCATGTGTCTGCTGATCCTTGCAACAAATCATAATTGTTATAGTTACCATCGAATAGTGATGACGCTATTTATGTATACATTCATGTGGTAACAAGCTAGCAAAGTAACATTCAATAGGATGTGGGAAAATTGAATTGTCTTTTCCCGACTACCCTCTAGATTTGAGCGAGTGTAAGCCTTGAGGAAATATCATGAGTGATAAATGCTTTTGTTTGCGCATGTGTAGAGTATAGTATTTATTTGTAAATTATAAAACTGATATACTGTAATGTATTACAGGATAATGTAATATACTGTAATACCGAATACTGTAATCTGAAACTATACATAAGAGAAAATAAAAGACATATTTACTGTTCAGGGGATGTGCGAGTTAGACTAATATCAGTCCAATATCAGTTTTATCGGACATTAAGAGACGAATGAAATGACGAGCTCCATACTAATCATCTGATTGAGCTCAATTATTTTTTGTTCACCCAAGAACGTTGAAATATAAATAGGAAGCCTCTCTGGGGAATATCGAGACTATTGAAAAGATGGACTCCGTCCTGATTAGCTGAATCAGATAAATTCTCACATGCCGCACCCTAGAAAGTCTGCCATTTACGGTGCCATAAGATGGTACAACAGTCGGATGTCACAATGTATCAGCGAGTTGCGTTTATATTTTTTATATGAAAGAGGAAATCTTATTTAAAATTTAGTTTCTATTTCAGAAAAATGACCTCATGCTTTAGGGTGACCAAATGCCCAACTGTGTGTTAACCAAATTCTGAACAAGCATCTCAGTGGGCTAAAGTATATGTTCAGCCAGGCTGCCCTAAAGCCATTGCTTCGTTTACTATAAGCTCGAAGATGGTTTCGAACTGTCTGACGAAAGAGGCTGTCCAAGATCAAACACGTCACTCCGCTATGGAATATTGGCCATGAGGGTAATGAAGCTGCTGATCTCCTTGCTAAAAGAGGAGCATAGTCCCTGCCTGAATGACCAGAGCCAATATCCAGAGCCCCCAATAGCTAGTTGTTTACGAAACGTGGCAAACAATTGAGAAATGAAAAAGCGGGTACAATACAGGCAAAATCTCTCAAGCCTAAGACAGTCAAAACTAGTTGCTATGTCTAAGAATGGTGTCGCAATACCTCCAGATGATATTTTCAAGATAGCTTATGCCGATCATCTCCGGTTCGCTAAAACATGGAAAGAAATTGTTTTTGAAAAACCCTTTTCATTAAGCTAATGCAGCCTGGGGGTTACCTGGGGAGCCACAATAGATTTTTTGAGTCACAGTGGACGTCATTGCTGAAATTCAGAACCCAAAGTCCCTCTACCATTAATAATAATAATTAAAAAAAAAAAAAGAAGACAAAAGTGACCGAATGCAGACAGTTATAATTAGTTTACATTACATATTGTGTAATTCGAAAGCCAAAGATCATGAGACATTTCATCATAATTTTGTTTTTCTTTCATTTCTTTGTGTGGAAATTAATATTCTTTCAAAACCACGCAGTCAGTTCAAAATTGTCGAAAATCTTGACACAACCTGTAATATTAGCAACAGCAAAATATCAAAAGCTAGCAATGTTGTGTTCGCACCAGAGCTTTCATATTTGATCACGAAAATACTCGTAATGAACAGAATCTGATAACTCAAGATTGGAGTCTCGGGCTTCTAGGAGGCTGAGGGAAGGAGAGCTATGCGGTCAGGCGAATCCAGCACTTTTTTTCGTCAGCCCACCAACATGACACTTGTTCATTAGCATATCGAGGTCGGCCATCTTTGATTCCTCCGTAATTCCCCAGGACCGGTCCCCACCTCGGGATCTCCCGAAGTGGGGCTCTACAGGGCCCTCCGCCAATTGGCCCCGAGGACACTTTATCACTTCGAAGCTATTACTCAAGTTCCTATTCCTCCTGGATGGTGTCGGAACGGCGGCAAAAGAAGGGGATAGAAGAATTGGGGTAGGGCCGGAGGGGGGAGTAAGGCGTTATTGGCTTGAGCCCCCGTTGAAAAGCTTTCAGGTTTTTCCTTCAGACGAGTCCACTTTCGAGCGATGGCTACTCAAGGCTGTACTTATCCGTTACCTTAAAACACTTTCAATCGACCGAAAAGTTTAATGCTGCTACTTGCTCGGGCCTCCTCGCTTCCCACTTCTCCTCTCTCTCTGTGTCCCCTTTTCCCCGCCCCTCCGCATTTCCCCTCTTTTTCCCGCGGGACCCCCAGTCAACCCCTTTCCTTTAACTCTTGCCATTACCGAGTAGTGTTCGACTGATCCCGGGGAAGTGCTTCCACTCTTCCTCTCGGCCCCACAACATTTCAGCCCCCCCCCCCCCCCCCCCCCCCCCCTGTCCTCTACATCATAATAAATACCACAGCACTCGCTACTACCCTTTCAGCTAACTACAAGTCACCCCCTCATTCTAACGACCCCCTTTTCAACCTTCAATCCTCCCCGCGACCATTCTACAATTCTATGCTGCTCCACAATTCCTTTTCACCATCCACACACGTCTCCCACCAGAATGAAACAGACTCACAAAACCACATGAGTAATGCTCCACTCTAGTAATGCAACATGGATAAGCGATAAGACATCCCACTGGTATGAATTTTAAACACTTTTATACTACAACTCAAATCAGTGGCGTAGCTGAGTCATTTCTTAAGGAGGGGAAACAGTCAAGGAGTTTATTTTAGAAAAATATTGTGTACCATAATAACTAACCAGAACGTAAAAGAACTACAATAAGTATGAACAGGCACCAGTGAACTGGGGAGCACTATGCTTATTTATACCTACCTCCTACCATTACACTTGACTTACTGCCTGCACAATAATATCTGTGGTCTGCGAACGTTCTCTCACACAGTTTTATCCTCAATTATTGTTAATTCGGCGCGCAAAATTCTTTTTCTGTTAACACTAATTCTTTCACAAATATCGCATATTTCATATAATAAATTTTATTATGTAAGCACGAGAAATAAAATACCTACGGAGCATGAAACCATCAATGAAAACGAGGGAGATAGGTAACATAACAAAATAAAAACAAAATCAAACCAGCAGTAGGTATATGGAATATGCTAGGTTAGAATAGAAATATTGCTACATAAAATTATTTTAATAGTTTCCATTCAACTACTTCAATCACAATTGTAGGTTTCTATTTATTTTATTTTACCTTTATTTTAATGTTTTAAATTATTTTATTCATAAATGGTAATATATTTACGATATACCAACAATCAGAATTAATTAGGTAAAGAATTAATCTGTATTGGATCGAACTGCCAATCGTGATCATGTAGGCAGTGAAAAGTAGTTTTCGTGATTGGTGGCTACGGAATCATGGATATTTTGTCCAGGGAAAAATCGCATATATGAGTCAGACCCATAAGGTAGTGGGGAACGACAGTCTTCACTATGAAGTACCCAGATTTCGAATTTGTTGACCAGGTGATTTTACTCCTCTCGTTGGGCTGTAAAATACCCATCTCGCCATTTTGCTCTAACGCAAATGAAAATTGACCTAAAGAAATTTTCTTTGTTTCTAAGTGCATCCAAAGATGCTAGGCAACCGGATTCTCATAGTAATAACAACACTGTATTAAATACAGCGTTGTTGTTATTATTATTATTATTATTATTACGAGAATCCGGTTGCCTAGCAACTTTAGATGACACTTAGAAATAATGAATCACATTCTACAATCGGGCTCCGAACTAACAAGGTCCGCCGCTAGGAGCGATAAGGGGCGATGGTGGTAAGGGGGTAGCGGTTGACATGACTTTCCCCTTGTTGATACCTCGAATCACCCCTTTTTGCTCTACGATTTGTTCCCCTCTCCATCAATCTCATCAACACTGGTAAAAATGAGAATTATATTATTAATAAATAAATTATTAAAATATAGAAACACACAAACAAAAAACCGACAAAACAACAAAAACAACTTGTGTCCATCGCAGGACTGCTCCTATCGGCAACAAAATAATAGCAATTAAGGTTATTGTTTACGTGCTGCGCTCTATCTCGAGCTTCTCATGTTCAGAGCCCCAATGAAGGAGATATTAAAGTTAGAAGCATAAAATTATTGATATCCAATCAACATCCAAGTCAAAGTTCTACATCCTCTATGATTCATGGAGGGGCTCCGACCACCCTGCCCCACCTCAAACGACACCCCTGACTCAAATTTGACAAAATTAAAACCAATCCTAGCAGTGTAGCACGATCTAACGACCTAATTTTTGCAAAGTATGTATATTTTCAAAAATTATTTATTACAAAATAATAATATACAATACGAAGTTCCAGTCATGCATGCATGATCGTATGAGCGAATTATTGTCATTTTTCGTACCATGTCAATGTTATATTGTTTTGAAATGAGCTCTTTGTGCGCAAAGAAATCTATAAATATAAATTTTATGGCAAAAACTTTATTTGTAAATTAAGTTTGTAAATTAAGATTGGCTTTAAAAACCAATTTTTGAATTTTCAACAGTTTTTATCATTGTATTGTTTTAACTTTCCTTGATGAAGTTAAAGTACATTTATCAGCATAGATTTTAGAATGTTCTCGTTCACACATAATTTTGAATGTTCTCGTTTCACGCATAGTACCTAATGCAGCACTCGCTACTACCCTTTCAGCTAACTACAAATCACCCCCCCCCCCCCCTTCCAATCCATAATTACCCCCTTGCAAACCTTCCCATCGACCATTCTACAATTCAATTTTGTTCCAAAATTCCTTTTCATCAACCACACACCACGTCTCTCAACAGAGTGAAACAGACTCACAAAACCAGAAGAGTAATGCTCCACTCTAGTAATACAACATAGATACGTGTGAGACAGCCCAATGGTACGAAATTTGAAAAGTTCCGGTAATACATGCATGCTCGTATGAGCGAATTTTGATAAATTTATTTATTAGTATTATATTTATTTTATAATGTATCCTTTTTTCTTCAATTTAATTATCTAAGTCGTTCAACGGGAGAGTCATTAGCGCCAGTATATCCATTATGTTACTTTGAAATTTCAGATCTTTGTGGGGACAGAACTAGTTAACTATCGATTTTATGGCAAAAAAGTATTCCAAATAACATTTCAAATTTTGAAGATTTTTTCAGAATTTATCAATTTTTCTTACTATTTAAAAATAATCTTTGACGACATTTTCAGCATACATTTGCACCCGAGTTTTTGAATGTTCAAGAGTTAATTAATCATATACTTCTTCTGAGTAACGTCCTGATAAAACGAATATATATTTAACGTTTCATGGCCTTTTCGCAATTTTTCGTGATTTTTTAGCACATTTTTTGAAAATTTACCAATTTATTGTGTTTTCTTTCTTTTAAAATGCTTGATTTTTTTTGCGAAAGAACAGATTTTCAATTTCAATACCTGTTAGATTCCAGGCATTCATTGTCTGGCTGACAGGCACAGACAGACAGACACACAAACATATATATATATATATATATATATATATATATATATATTGGATCCTGGTTGTCCTCAGGTAGCAACATAATAATCTACACAGTATTGGTCATTCTTTATTACGCGAACTCTCAGTCGTCAATGATTTCGGAACACCAGCTCAGTTATTTTTCTCGAGATCTCCTAGCTACCAACATCAACAATAATCATGCGTTGCTGCGCTCTCGCTGGGCAACCGAGAACCTCTCCAATCCTGGTAGGTAGATCCATTTGTTCTTCAAATCCAGCGCCCACATATATATATAGGAACCAGTATTACAATTGGAATAATTTAGGAATCCCTCAAAACGAATTTCTATGGAGAAAAAGTGAGAAATGTTTCATTTAACAATTCTGAAGCCATTGCAATAGCGTCATTAACTATCTGTAAATTTTTAACGATTCTTAATTTCATAAATTATCGTCTAAGATAGAAAGAAATGTACCTACAGAATTTTAGGCAATGTTTACTTTCAGTCATGATTCCCGAATTTCATTGAGATTCGACCACTCATTTTTTGGGACAAAAATGTCATAACACAATCTTGGGATAAGTTGGCGAAGCGTTCTATTCTACAACAATGTTATGCAATTTTATAATAAAAGCTATTTAAAAATGTGCTGTATACAGGATAAATACTAGTATCATAATAGAAATAATATGCTATTCACTTGACAGTTTATAGTTTCCAACGCTCCTCAATGAATGGGCGAAGGAATTTTCCTTGTCATTCGAAACGCCGATCACTCAGCTGCGCTGCAGCGATCATCTCAAGGTAACGGAGTCCCTTCGGAGGCAGTGACCGCTCAATGGAGGGTCCTCCTTCCACTTCCATTCTTTGACAATAACTATATAATATCGAATATATATTTAAAAAATGAAATAAAAAGTTCTAGTGCAATTCTAGTATGAACGAAATTTTGTAAGATATCGTTTATTTAATAAATTGTTTTGAAATTTGAGCACTTTGTGTGCTAGAAAATATAAAACTCCCAATTTGCAGCTGTTTTCCCTTTTTTTTTTTTTTTAAATTATTTTTATGACTTTTTTATTTGACTAATTTACAGTGCAAAATGAGTGTTGTCAAACAAACCGATGCTTTCTTTTGGAATTCTGGATTTTTGGCGAAGGAACGGATGTTTTTACATCAATCCTAAAGAGAGTTATCGCTTAGAATGGCATATACGTGAAAAAATTATTAAAATTCAAGGATCATATTTCAGAATGTTTATAGCCGTGTCAATTTTTACAAAAAATATATACAACTCACGGTTCTCATAAAAACAAGATAATGCTCATCAAATTGTGCGGGTGTGTGTTCATTCTCGATTCTTTCATTACTATATATCATAGTTGCATTGAACCAATTACAGTTGCTTGTTTGTGTCATGTCAGACGAGAGACACATGGATCGCATCTGACCTACCCGGGTGACCGCCCAGGTAAGGGTCAGACGTCCAAGTAATTTTCTCGCTTCTGTACGGCGAACCCCTCTCCACTAAAGGGGGCGAGGCAATAAGTAGCTTTAAGCGAAATCATCAGAAGAAATTCTGATCCTCCATTTGGAGGACAGCTGATGACGTCCGCGACGCCCGAAGCAGTCGGACGAAAAGCCCCAACCTGGAATGGTTGTTTACTTTACTTTTTCTTTCATTACTAGTTGGAAATATGGAAATATTAAATAGCCAAGAAAGGTAACTCCTGAGAGCTTAACTGTTGACATTCAATCGGAACTGTAACACTCGCCTACCTCTTTATTGATGTCGGACTTGGTTCTACGGGCCCTGCCCTTTCACTCATGTCAGTCGGATATCGCAAATGTATTTTATTCGTAGTCCGTCCTAGGGGATTCCAGAAGACGACTGCTCCGCTCTCAGCACGGTCAAAAAGCCGCATGTCCCCATGCCAGATTATGGACGAGTTGGGTTATGAGATTTCATGGGACTTGTTCGCCAAAGTCGTAAAGACGCGCCTTCCTATAAAAATTATAGTCTCTGACTCAGGGTATGATCGGGTGTCTCCAAACACCCTCCTCTTGTGTTTCGATGATTTGATTCATAGCAGGTGATCCGAATATTGCGAGAACGGTTTGATTTGTGAAGCGGTGGTTAAATCATTTTAATAGGTAATTTCTATACTTTACACTCTAGGAAGCTGTAATTTTGTATGTAGCCTCTTCAGGACATTTACTTGACGATGCCCTGGGTCCGGATCAGATGAGTGGCTCTTGGAGCTATTTTTTATGCTTTACACTCTAGGAAGCTGTAATTTCGTATGTAGCCTCTTCAGGACATTTACTTGACGATGCCCAGGGTCCGGATCAGATGAGTGGCTCTTAAAGCTAATTTCTATGCATTACGCTCTAGGAAGCTGTAATTTCGTGTGTAACCTCTTTGGGACATTTACTTGACGATGCCCAGGGTCCGGATCAGATGAGTGGCTCTTAAAGCTATTTTTTATGCTTTACACTCTAGCAAGATGTAATTTCGCTTGTAGCCTCTTTAGGACATTTACTTGACGATGCCCTGGGTCCGGATCAGATGAGTGGCTCTTAAAGCTATTTTTTATGCTTTACACTCTAGCAAGCTGTAATTTCGCATGTTGCCTCTTTAGGACATTTACTTGACGATGCCCAGGGTCCGGATCAGATGAGTGGCTCTTAGAGCTAATTTCTATGCTTTACACTCTAGCAAGCTGTAATTTCGCATGTTGCCTCTTTAGGACATTTACTTGACGATGCCCAGGGTCCGGATCAGATGAGTGGCTCTTAGAGCTAATTTCTATGCTTTACACTCTAGGAAGCTGTAATTTCTTATGTAGCCTCTTTAGGACATTTACTTGACGATGCCCAGGGTCCGGATCAGATGAGTGGCTCTTAGAGCTAATTTCTATGCTTTACGCTCTAGGGAACTGTAATTTCGTATGTAGCCTCTTTAGGACATTTAATTGACGATGCCCAGGGTCCGGATCAGATGAGTGGCTCTTAGAGCTAATTTCTATGCTTTACACTCTAGGAAGCTGTAATTTCGTATGTAGCCTCTTTAGGACATTTACTTGACGATGCCCAGGGTCCGGATCAGCTGAGTGGCTCTTAGAGCTTGCATACGAGTCTGCAACTAAAGACATAAAATGTCCCAATGTGTTGCAGACTCGTATGCAAGCGTACTTTGGTATGAGTCCCATCGGAAACATCTAATGGTAAAATAAAAATGTATATAAATATAATAAATTGTTTTGGTTAATTAGAATCTTTTCTTTTTTCTTGACCTTAAAAAACTATATCTAATTTCTCCCTTGCGAGGGAAAAACATTAAACATATACAAGGTTTTATCATTTTATCAAGCAAATATGGGTGTAGTTTATGGCTATAACTATTTACAATAACAATGATTTTATCTCGGTCCAGGCTAATTCCCATCCCTGACGCTGGGCTCTACTAAGATATTTGGGCTGTGATACCTAGTCTATGCCTTGTCTTCGCAAATTTCAATAGCAAACATGAATATTAGATACGACTGAGCTAAATATGATCGCGCTAGGTGGGAAGGACCAGGACCAGCAGTTTAGTTCCTAGTGTATTTAGTGTTTGAAAGAAGTTCAAGAGACCGAACCAAGTGAATCTGGCGAAAAGAAACTCGTGCTAACTGAATGTAGTGAGTTGGGAATGAAAATTGAATTTAGAAAATTTGTACATGGTAAAATCTGAACTGGCCCTAACGACCTCTAGTTATCAGAGCAGGGAGAGATGGAAGTTGTTTTCCCTGCAATAGCCAGGACACCGTCGAGCAAATAATCTGAGGATCGGGTAAATTTTGGACATAATTCCAGAGTTCACTTCAAAGCACCGTACCAACTTCCTGACGAAGGAAGAGACAAGTCTCCTGAGCCCGCTTAGGGGCATTATCCAACTTGGATGTGAAGAAAAAAAACTCCGGAGCCTGATTAGAGGTACTAGGAGTATTAGGAAAGAAGGTGGAAAGCTTCCGGATAGAAATTTGGAACCGCAGTCTTTGGAAAGAAACTGGTAGAAATGTGAGAATGATGTTTCCGCTCGGGCTGCAAGGTGTTTTATAGTATAGGGCTCTCTGTCTTCTAGGCTTGTTCCTCTCCTTCTCTTCTAGGCTTCTGGTCACAGACCGGTTGGCTTCCACACTGTTTATAAAGCGAAACAATAGTTTACATAGGTCGGGCACGACAGGCATATTCCAGAACTGTTAGTACCAGGCTCAAATGGTTCAGAACGAACCTGGTGACTTCCTGAGAACATGAGGACTATCCATTCGATGAACATTTCAGGAGTTTTGGGGGTTTGGCAAAGTTCAGATTGCTGTCATTTAACTTAATGTGTTCAATCAACGGTAGTTGAAAGATAAAACAGTGTTACAGCTGCTCAAAGAAACTGCATCTTCCTATATAGGATCTCCAACAATGTGGTATCCCCCTCGAAAAAGACGCTTGGCGTCCAAAATATGCCAAGCCACAAAATGCATGATATGATCCAATTTGTGCTAAGCACACACCTAGGAATAACAGCATACCACTTATTTTTTTTTTATTTTTTTATTTATTTTATTTTTTTTTTTTTATCTCTTTATTAATGAATGAAATATAATTACAAGTTTACTGTATGCTGCTTAAGCTCAAAGCTTGTCTGCAGCGACCACACACAAAATACAATTTTTCTGAATGTCTCATCAACCGAGATATCTTAAAAAGCAAAATCATACAACACTTCTTTTACTGTATCTAATAACAACTAATGAAATTAAATTGAAAACAAAATCAAAGCTAAAATTAAAATTAAATTAACCGCCAATAGAAAGAAAAAGAGAGAAAAAACCACAATACAGCCTGCTGATGAATAAAATTACTCATGCTAACCACAACTCGTTAGAAATCAAAAGGTTCGGGGACATTATTACATTTAACGTTCAAAATCCAGTCATTCTTTCTTTAACAGGTGGACTCGCAGATTCTGTTTAAGTACCTTGAAGGTTTTAATTGTACCATCTTTAAAGGCGTCAGGAAGATCGTTCAACAGTTTTGGGACTAAGGCACCTGTCACCATACTTATTATTAGTTCTCTCCACCTGGTACAGATTTCGCCTAACTGGATATTTATTGTACTTGACGTGTTTGTACTTATCTGAAAAGAAGTGATCCACTATAGTTACATAATCAAATAATTTTGTTACTGTGAGACAATTTAAAATTTCAAATCTTTCTTTTCTAGATATATTACCGTATCTTTTGGCTAACAGGCATTTCAAAGTCTTGGCCTGGATACCTTCAATCCTATTCTACAGATAATGAGAAGCATGACCATAAACCCTTATTCCATACCGAATATGTGACTCAAACAAAGCCTGATACACTATTTTTGCCACATCCGCTGATATGTTTAGCCTAATCAGATAAACCTGAGCTGCACAACATCGAAGTTTTTTGCACAGTTCTGTTATGTGTTCCTTCCAGCTGAATTTACTGTCCATAATCACTCCAAGATATCTAAATTTATCTACCAACTTAATGGCTATACAATGATCGTAACTACACAGTTTTAATCCTTGCAGGCATTCAATTGAGTGATAACGAATTTGAAGTTGGACATCAAGTAGTGAGGAAGAATGTATACACATAAGTTTAGTTTTTCTCTGATTAACTGTCAATTTGTAATCATGAGACCATTTCAAGACATTTGTAAAATCATCTTGCAACTTTATCACAGTCTCATTGATGTTGTCTCTATTCCCAGAAATTACAAGGATCAAATCGTCAGCATACATGAAAGGAATGCTATATTTAATCACATTAAAAATTGTATTCACATACATAATAAATAGTAATGGACCTAAAATGCTCCCTTGCGGGTCTACAGTATCCAATCCTATCACTCTTACTTGAACCGATATGGACCTCATAATGTCTATCTGAGAGAAAACCTTCAAACCAAGTCAACAGACTTCCACCTATTCCAAAACTTCTTAACACCGTGAGTAACAAAGAGTGGTCTACAAGGTCAAAAGCGGAAGTAAAGTCAATTGCTATCACAATAACGTATTTTCCTTCATTCAAGGATCCATTGACCATATCACACAAATCCACCAATAAATCTTGAGTGCCCCTTCCTTTCCGAAATCCATATTGAGAGTTACTTAATAATTCACAATGTTCGAGATAAGAATACATTTTCTCGGATATATACTTCTCAGCAATCTTATCCAAGACGCTTAATTTTGATATTGGACGAAAGTTATCTAACTTGTCATAACTACCACCTTTGTGAATGGGCTTCACAACTGACGTTTTGAGACCAAGTGGAATCACACCACATACAAGACTACCATTTACTAATTTGGAGACAACTTCAAGCATGGCATTTCCTCCAGCTCAAATTTCATCCAAAGTAATCCTATCAAACCCCGCACTATTCCTTTTTAGATTCTTAACGATTCTATTAACGTCGAGGATAGTCGTTTTAGGGAGGTACATAGATACATAAGGGTCATCATCACGTTTTCCAACCCACAATAATTTTTCACCACAAACGTGCTTCAATTTATCAACTCTATTTTTAAAGTGATCTCCAAAGCAGTGTCAAACGTCAACTTCACTCAATAAGTTTCAAATCACTACTCCTGATTCGCACCATATTGCTGAAATGTCATCCAAACGGACCTACGTACAATACACAAATCCCTCAGCCCTCATTTGCGTCTGATCATCCCCTTCCGTTGAAGGAAGTTTATCAGTTTTTTCAGAACGAAGCCAAACAAATTGTTGTGATTTGAATAATAAAGAAAATCGGCCAGGCCGTTTGGGATTGGCTGTACTGTAAAGGAGGTGAATAGGTGGGCCGCAAGTGGTATGCTGTTATCCTTTGTGGCTTCGCATGTTTTATACTCGAAGCGTCTTTTTTGGGGTTATAATACACGACACTGACCTTGTTGACTGATCCATACTCTTTGCTTTCACCATCGAAATTTCTAGAAGGGGTGTGGGTATATGTACTTGTTTTCTGCCTACTTCTTATTTCACTGTATCCTTATACGAAAATCGGATTGTCCTTCACTATCGTGACATCATTGATTACCTATGGAATCTTGTCAACTTTAATTAACTAAATTTTCGATCGAGTTCCTAACATCTAAGAACGTTTGATGAACTGAGAAGATTCATGGAAGTTTCCTATAGTGCAGAGTCGGTACACGTCATTCCTAGATCCGCTTCAAGGACCCCGAGGAATACGCTCCGAGAACTCTTTAGTCACCCGCATCTCAGTTTTTGCTCCAATTAACCCGAACACTCGCAAGAAATAGAGACTTTAGTTCAAACAATAGGCTGGTTTCTTGGTCCGTTGGGTGCCCACGTTTTTAAAGGATGGTGCAGCTGTTTTGTTTTTCGGAACCTCGTTGTAAAGGTCTTTGGATTCAGCAATGTCAGAGTATAGCGAGTAATGCAAACAGTTTTATATAAATTACAATTTTTGGCCGAGTTTACTCATATCAAGAACACATTAAAACATATTGAGAAGTAATGCATGCACTACAGGGGCATCCCTATGAATGGATTTTATACAATTTTGGTTAGAGTTAAAATAAGAGAAAAACCCCAAATGACTTCTCGGACCCCCCCCCCCCCCCCCCTCCACATTAACTCCGTCCACCGACAGCGAATTCAATAAAAAAGTGTTAAATTTGAAACTCCTGACATAATTTTTCATAATTGAATTTAAAAAAAATGATCACGAAATCTGACGAGAATAGTTAAAACATCTTGATTTATTACTATTACCCCTTCCATTCACTTTCTTTCATGATGAAATTGAAACTCTTGATATACGTACCTTCCAAAACTAGACCGAATTCCTAGTAGAACAAAAAAGAATCATGAAAATCGGAGGAGAACTGTTAAAACACCACGATTTATCTGTATCAACTCCTCCATTCACCCCCTCCCATGATGAAATTTAAAACTCCTGACATACGTTCCAAAACTGTATCGAATGATTAATGGAACAAAATAAGAATCACGAAAATCGGTTGAGATTTTTAGCTTGGGCAGCGCCTGAATCGGTAATTATCCCCTCCACCCCCCAGCACAACAGTAAATCCGGAATTCCCAAGGTTTGTTGCACAACTAGACAAAAACTGGAATCGAACCAAATGAGAATCACGAAAATCGGATGAGAATTGTAACCTGGGCGCGTCGACAAAATTTGTCGAAAAAACCAGGTATTTTCGGCTTTGCTCCCTCATTTCTCCCTCTCCCATGGCGGAATTGAAAATTTCTGAGGTTGAGAATTTCGCTCAACTAGACTAAAATTAGAATCGAACAAAGAAAGAATCTCGATATTCGGTAGAGAATTATGGCCAGCGCAGCGTCGACAAAATGTGTCACACACACAAACCCACACACATACACACACACACACGTACACACCTATGGTTTTTTCGGATTCGGTCTTAGAATGGTCTGGAACGGATTTGTATGTGGTTATTTTGTTTCTCATGCTTGGGTTGTCCCCCACCCCTCTGGATCAATTCCAATAGGTCGTCCAGCTTCTGAGGGACATCCTAAAAAGCACAAACTCCAAGAATCATTCCAGAATGCCCCAAGACGGACAAAATCCCTATGAAATTGATGATATCTATGGGTCCTGGTTTAACTGTCCCATCCCATTTATTTTTGAAGATATTATCAACAATTTTTCAAGTAGTAAGTAGGCCCCTTAATTTTTTGATTATCTACCTACTATAAAACTACAAAATCAAATTTTAATCATCTCGCGCCATTTTGGCAATACAGCACCTTTCTCGAGTTTTTCAAAAGGAAATCCCCATTTTTATTCGAAATTCGTGATGAACTTAAAATTTCGTAGAAAAAATACCCATGTTATCAAGTTTTTGAGTGGGTGAATACGAGCGCAATTACGGATAAAATGCAAAATATCGAAATCTCGTAGTTGAATAATTTTCATATATATTATGAATTATGATACATGTTTTTGGAGTAATATTTCACTCCGAATCGTGTAGTGATATTAATTTTTTATGCAGTAAAAGACCCAAAAAATAGAGAATTACACTTATCAGGTCGGGCGGGGGGGGGGGGGGGGGGGTTATAGGAAGACTTCGCTGACCAGAACTTTTTGAGCACATTGCTCAAATTTCAAAAATGTGCGAATCAGTAAAATTGACTGGAAATTGTTAAATTAGTAATTTTTAACAAACGTACTAAAAAATAACTTGAACAACAATGGACTAGAACATTATACAATTTATGCACAAAAATAATGTGAAAAATGTATTTAATATTCTTCAATGTAAAGGAAAACACTGGTAAGATCTGGAAAGAAGGTAAATTGTATAGGTAATATTTTTTTGAATCACAGAATAATGTTACCTAGAATAATTTTGTGGCACAGAATTGGTACCTAGTTAACAATATCTTCGCACTCAAAATGCTCAAATTTCAAAACAACGGACAATTCACTGCATGACTGGGTGGGAAATTTAACTTAGCATAAAACTTAGTATTAGGCATCCCAAAAACGCGTATACGATTTCCAGCGCTTTAACCAGGTATAAATCAAAATCCAGTATATTTTATTTTCAAATTTGTTTATGTATTTCATTGATTCATTTGTTAAATTATATATATATGCATATATATATATATATATATATATATATTTATATAATTTACCCCACGGAGACTCTTGATTAGGGCATCGAAAACTATCTTGGGAGCGTAGTTACATAAGAATTCTGTGAACCTCAAATCCCATAAATACTGTGTGGGAGAGAAAATACTGTAGAAAATTTGCTCACGAGGTCATTCTGAATGACTCAAACTTTTCCAACTTCCTTCTCTGATTTGAAGTAAAGAATTTCCGTATGTGAACGGACACTGAGGTTCCCAACTCTCGTTTCTGGAGCTGGGTTTATGAGGCCGTCAAGTGTTTTAAGCCGGAAGTTTCAGTGAAAAGGGGAAACTGGCACTAATGGCGCAACAAGAGCATAATGGAGCATTAGGTGCCGAATGGTGCATCCCCGCAACGGAAGAGCCTAACCCGCACCACCAGCCCCCCTGCCCGCGGATTACCATTAAAACATTTCGAGCAACGTTTTCGAGGATCCATTATCGGATTTGTAGTGAGTTGGATCGATTCGTCGAGGCGGAGGAAGGGCGGGAAGCACTCGCGAAAACGCGTTCGAAATAACTGGAACTTTACGAAGCTGCATAGTGGACCCTCTGATATTTTAAGAGGTTCCGTATGAATCGTAGAAAATAAAATTAGAAGTGAGAGCTATGATCGCTTTCCCAGCAAAATGGAAAACTTCCGATTAGCGGACTTTTCGTTTTCCTAGGAGGTTTCAGCCAGTTCTAGAAACATCAAATCGAAGAGAAAAAAAAAAAAAAAAACAACAACATGAAACATTTTAAAAAAAATCAAATCAAATCAAAAGTGAGAGTTATGATTACTTTATGAACGTTCATCACGTAGAAAAAAATTATTTAAAATTGAGAGTTCAAATCAGTTTCCTGCCAAATTGGAAAAACGAATTAAATATTCGTAACTGGAAAATCGCCTCAAAAACAACAGTTCACATAGCGTAGCGGTCCTCCATTTTTTGAAAAAGTTCCATTTAATTCTGGAAACACATCGAATCAAAGGAAGAGTGTAAAGTGAAATTGTAAAAATTAAATCAAAATCAAAATTGAGAGTTTTGATCTCTATCCGCCAATTTTGAACTTGTTGGATATTCCTAACTGAAAACTCACCAAAAGCCCAAACGTCCAATTAGCAGACCCTTATTTCTTTCTAAGAGGTTCCAGTCTGTTCTGGAAACACACCAAAGCGAAGGGGAAGCGGACGTGCAACTCGTTAAAAATGTCATAAAATAAAAATTAAGAGTATTGATCACCCTCCTACCAAATTGGAAAGCTTGTTGAATATTATTAACTGGAAATCACCGGAAGTCCATCTGTATGTTTAGCGGGCCTATCCGTTTCGGAGGTTCCAGTCAGTTCTCGAAACAATTTCTTTTTTAACGAATTTTAAAAGGAATAAGATGGCTATAGATGGATTCAAAATTTTAAATGTGGAGAGGAGGGGGCGGGAACCCCCTACGAACCCGTTTCATACATCATTTATTTATTTATTAGTAGGGTGTATTTCCAGACGATAACTCCCTAGAAATACGATGTAAAAATTTCTTTCCCACGCAGAAAAATCCGTCTTGGCAAAAGACAGCTTAGTTTGTTGGCCAACCCGACCGCTCCAGAATTTCAGGTTCAAATTTGCAATTTTGTGACCCAAAAAAATGCTAAAAATTCGGGTTTTTGACAAAAGGGAATGTGTCGTAGAATTTTTCAGCGCTCAGTCGATCGCCGTCCTCTCACAGATCCCCAAGATCCACAAATGAGTGAGAAAAATCGATTTCTTGGTAGAAATGCATAATCGATTATAATTTTGAAGTTTTCGAGTTGTGCTGCATGTACTAAAACTTTCTTAGCGATCTCTTTCACACGGCTGTCTGTTTAGTTTTATTCAGAACATGGCTGACCTCAATGATCAAAATTTAAAAGCCTAATTTAATTTTAGCCACGTTTCTTTGAAAATTTGGTTTATTAGCCATGTGCATGACTGAGTACTTTTTAATTGGGAATATAATATATTTTTTAAGTAGATAAAATCACAAAATTGAAGTTCATGATGGACTTCATTTCACATGTCAGAATCAAAATTTATTATAGGTATCGTTTTAATGAAATCAGAATCGAAATGGACAATCGAAATAAATACATAGATAAAATATTCTTACTGTACTGCTTTGAGTTGAAAAATGATTCCGATGTGATCCAAAGAATGTAGCCTGCTCTTCGAACCAACGGATGTTGTCTGCATAGTCACGTAATGATCCTCGTAAACCCGCTTGCTGGCGAGGCGTAGCGAATTTTATGGATGTTTAAATGTTAGTTTTATTGAGTCTGAGCTCATCGAGTAATTGTTATAACTTGAGAAAATTAATATTCATTGTCTCAGTCTGTGTTTACTGACGTTTGCTTTGGATAGTTCCGATTTTTTGCTTGTCAATGATAAATATAATCCCAAACAATCGATTAAAACCATCCGCAACGCTGAACGTTGAACGGTTCGTTTTCCCTAAGGGCTAGAACATCGAAAAAGCACCTTCGGATTTCTAAGCGCGAGACCACGCGCTGCTAGCGAATATTGATTAGCCAATCAAACTCAAAATTCTATTAATGATCGCTAGAGAGTGGGAACGGGAGACGTAGAAATCGCCTAGTAAATGGCCTTTATGTTTAAATCGCATGGAATGGCTTTCTAAACTGACATAAAAAACCTTTGTGTAATAATTTTCATCGATTTCCCTTAATTCCATAATTCGCACCACCTCCACTGATTCTGTTCAACCTCCATGAGGAATTCATCGCATTCACGGATAAAGTGCGAAACTGTAACAATCATCGTTGGTAGGTAGGTAACAAAATAAAATTCTCAGCTTTTCGCAAGTTCCAGAAACGTTGAAGGAGGCTCGAAATCGTAAACAGGAATCAAGCCGGGTGCATTCAAACCCCCTTCCTCCTACCTGGAAAATTACCTCTACCTGATTTATTAAAATAAGCAATCTCGGGCGGGGGAGCGGTTTTACGGCTGGATTCGAACACGTAATATAAGCGAAGGAGACGGAATCATACGGTTGATTAAAATTTAAAACAAGTTCGAGGGCTCGAGGAGGAATTGCAAGTAATCCTTGAATAGCTAAAGGGTCGTAAAGCAAAAGGCAGGGAATTCGCTTCGACGGGGGGCCCTTAACTTTTCCGGCTCAGTCAGTACCGAGGGGCACCTATTTCAAACCGTTTCAAGTTTTAGTATTTTAACTTATTTTGTGAAAAGCTTGAATGAGAGGCCGTCTAATGGACGAATGGGAGGAAACAGGTTTTGTAGAGCAGTAAAAACTGTTCTTCGAAGAGTTGAAAGTTGATCCTTTTTAATGTGGACTGTTACGTACGGAAGAGAATTTCATCTAGGGCCAACGGCATTGGATTAAATCACGATGCCGCGCACTTGAAAGTCGCCTATTAGGTTCTACTTTAAGATCGTATTGTTTTGAACTAAACTGAAATACATTGGTAAGTAATGCATGCATTACAGGGACGTCCCTATGAATGGATTGTATAAAATTTTGGTGAAAATTAAAACAAGAAAAAAAAGTATAACGATTTTTCGGAATCCCCCCCCCCCCCTCACCATTTAACCCCTTCATCGACGGTAAATTTGGAACTTCCGAGGTCACAAACTGGACTAAAATCTAGATCCAACAAACAATAAAAACAGTCACGAAAAGTCTGATGAATATAATAAAAATATCACGATTTATCGTTATTACCCCGTCCATTCACCCCCTTCCATCATGAAATTTAAAACTCTTGTTACATATTCTAAATCTAGATCAATTTCAAAGTTGAACAAAAAAAAGTGATGAAAATCGAACGAGAATAGTTATTAACATCATGATTTGTCAGTATTGCCCACTCCATTCACCCCTTCGATCATGAAATTTGAAACTCCTGTTACATTTTCCAAAACTAGACCAGATCCATGGGTGAACAAAAACAGAATCACGAAAATCGGATGAAAATAGTTTAAACATAATGATTTATCAGTTTTACCCCCTCCATTCATCCCCTCTCTCAATGAAGTGTGAAAATCCTGTCACCCTTTCCAAAACTAAATCGAATGCTTGACAAAATCGGTAATTATCCCCTCCGCCCCCCACCACAACAGTAGATCGGAAATTCCAAAGTTTGATGCACAACTAGACTAAAATTAGGAACGACCAAAACGAAAATCACAAAAATAGGTCGTTGAGTAAAAACCTATCAGGGTTAGAATAGAATAAAAAATTGTTTAGGTATTTAGAAAAATCAGAAGTACAAAATCGTTGGTAAATTTCCATAGTTGGGTAGGTGGGTTCTCGTTATTCTGTAAAATATCATCCCGACATAGTCGAGCTTTGAGGCAGTTTCAGTCTTTTGTCATTCTTATCATAGCTTACTTACTAATGTAGTAATCGTGGTACAATAATTAGTGCGTTTACATTTCCATGCGTTATAAAGTAGAATATATCCCTATAACAAGATTCGCTACTAACCAAGCTGTCTTTTAGTAGAATCCATAGCTAAATTTCAATTTTATTCCTTGTTCTCGTAAGGTTTGTAGGGAGTTTCAAGTTTAAAATTGTATTTCTATGGAAATAGAAATATTATATACGTATACAGGGTGTTCAAAAAGTCATCTCCCCCTCCACCACTGACTTTTTTCATTGTTTTTGAGATTTCGCAGCGAAACTTGGAGAGCGTTTTTGGGGTGTCTGATACTGCCAAATAAAAATCACGAAAAAATCCAAAAATTTGTGGACAATCAAAGAGGGGGGGGGGGGGGGTCCGAGGAAGAATATTGGTTACTTCGAAGGAAATTGTTTTTCCCCCATTTTTCGCCGACTAGCACCTCATTAACATAGAATTTTTAGTGGTGAACACGTTGGTGAAACCAGAATTGCGATACCCTATTCCATTTCGATTAGAGCTGATGAACCAAGAAGAAGCTCGATGTTTTCCAAACATACATACTTTTAAAAAAGCGCGCTTCTTGGTTCATCAGCTCTACTCCGAGAACGCAATAAGATATCGCAATTTCGGTTTCACCATCGTTTCTCCAATAAAAAATCTGCAAATAGGGGTGACAGAAGGCAAAAAATGTAAAATTTTTTCCGAAGTACCCAATACTCCCCTTATTGGGAAGTCCACAAATTTTCGCATTTTTGTTCTGATTGTCATTTGCTTAAAACTTAGTAGCAGGCACCCCAAATAACGCTCTCCATGTTTCGCTTCAATATCTCAAAAATTGAGAAAAAACTGGTGGCTGGGGGGGGGGGGGGGGTTTACTTTTGGGACACCCTGTATATACAATTTACGTTGGACTGTGGGTCGTAAGAATGTGACTCGAGGCCTTGGGGAGACAATGTTAACATCGGTCCCAATGAGTGTCTGATATTGTGGGGTTCTTTTACTGCTGAACACGTATGGATGTTTGTGGCAATAGAGAAGCATAATTTTAAAGTATGATCGATGAATACTGAACAGCTTTACTATATCAAATACCTTATGCGTGGGAGTCTGACAAGGTAGATACAACATAATTTTCAAGATTGGTTTCTGCTTGAATGAAAATATGTGATTAAGCTAAATGTACTAGAATACTCTATTAAAACATTCTAAATTGAATATGTAACTGACTGGTACGAAGAAAGTAAACTAACTCTATTTTATATTTCGGTAAAAATTTTCTTAAAATGCGAAAGAAATGTAACTGAAATTTTTAATTTGATTACAGCAGTTGTCTATGCGGAGGCGCCCAGACAGACTAGATCCATAATCACCTAGATACTTATGATATTCAGCTACCTCAATTTTGTCCAAAAAACCTGTTTTAGAGTTTAGACAGCCAAACCAAAGGTGCCGCCACTATCAAGCGAATTTCTAGGGCAAAATGGCTGTACACTGATCAGTTTGAAATGCCAGTAATATCTAGTATAAAATTACGTTTTTAGGTTGAAGGGGTTTGTGATTTTTAGTTACACACTTAGTCATAGTATTGGAATCTAATAAAATGGTATTACCGTCATTGGCGATCCGGAGATTTTTCGACAGTTTCACTGCGGAACTAAGTTCTGGGGTAACGCTGTTCTTTTAATTTTTAACCTCACGTAACTGGAAAATTAGAATACAGAAATGTCCCTCATAATGACCATCCCCACTCTACATCATTCTCTCGTACTCTAAGAGATTTTACAGATTACTATAAGTAGTTGTGCACTGTGCGCACGGTCTTTATTTTCAAAGATTCAAATACACCAGTCATGAACTTCGAATGAGAGGAAAGATCTCAAAAACACTATTCCAACGATACATTCCCTTTCTGGGCTCTTCCCAGCGACCCCCTCGCACGAAATATATCATCATAACGACCTTCCAGGGCTAGCGACAACGCAGCCATGTAAAACGAAAAAAGGGGAGGGGGAGCGTTAGCTTTACACATTCTTTTTTTTTTTTTTTTTAGATGTGGCTCAGCCTAAAAAATAACCTCAGTCTATCCTCACTCTCAACCAATGTAGTACAAAGAAAGCGATAAATCCGACGCCTCTTTTTGTTCTTCGGTTGAAAGTAAGAGGGGAAAAAACCTTTTTATTTAATCTTTTTTTTAAACAAATGAAAAATAATAAAATTACAAGAAAGCGCGAAAGATGGGGGGAGGGGGATGCAGTTTCTAGCGAAAAAGAAACAAATACGAGGTGAAGGGAAGTAGAAACGTACAAACAAACAAAAAAAGTGAATAATTGTAAGAATGAGTTGGCTGAGGAGGGAAAGAGTTAGTGGTAGATGGGAGAACAATGGACTATTCTTGTGCGAGTCCGAAAGCAATTTACATTGAAGGCAGCTCCTCGGCCTATTAACTAATTGTCCCCCCACTATACATCTACTCCACCGCTATCACTCGCTCTCTCTCTCAGTCCCTTCTTCCACCTATCGCTCGCTCTTTGTCACTCTCCTCGTCTTCCACTACCTACTCCTTCGCTGCAATCATGATGATCGCGGCAATGAAGTGGCTTTGCCTTGGTGCTTCGAGTGGCGGTGAGTGGGAGGGGGGAGTGCTAAAAGATAGAATAAACTGAAGGAATTAGATCGGAAGGGACGGGGAAGGTAAATTTGCAGTCGGAGGTTTTTCCTAGTGGATGGAAGAATGATGTTTAGAGAAGGACGGATCCCAAAGGGGGTAAAAGGAGGGGGATTTCAGGAGGACAAAGTGCAATTAATTGCCTTGAGTAAATTTTAAAGAACCCGGTATCGTAAACTAAAAATCTCAATTTGGTTTTGAATTTTCCACTTATAAACCTTTGTAATGAGCCAAACGAAAAATATATACAAATATAGAGGGGGACACGGAAAACGGACATTTTTCAAATAAGCACAACTTCATCAATTTGGCGTGTGAAATGTATTTTAAAATAATAAATAAAAACTCATTCAATGAAGAAAAAAAAGTAGATTATGTTCAAAAAATCACATCCCTCAAATAACGACCGTTTTTGGCTAGGCAACGTTAAAGACATTCACGGAAATCGTTCACCAATAACTCCAATAACAAACCCAATAACTCCATGTTTATTTCACCAGCCTTCTGAAAAATTTTGTTTTTCAATTGTTCCTATGTACGAGGTTTGGATTCGTAAACATCTGCCTTGAGCAACCTCAGTAAAATAAAATAAATAATTTAAAACACCAAAATAGAAAACAAAAAAACAGGCAAGGATCAATTGTACAAATGCGTGGCTCTAACAATATGGGCCGACAGCGTATACGGTATAAAATTCAGGTATTTTCACTTACCGCGTTATCTCACAATTTTTGTATAAACATAGTGAAAACTCCGACGATCGTATTAGCAATCGAATTTTCACTTCACGAACTCGAGTTTATTATAACTTGTTACTGATAGATAGATTAGTGAAGTGTAGGTAGGTAATTTATTTAATCTCAATAATTTTCAATTTGTGGGAGCCTACGTCAGTATAGATATACCTACTTAGATTCTGATGAACGATTGTAATAGATATTTATCAGCTCTTGTAAAATACAGAAGGGCTAGTAAAGTGCCATTATTTGCAACACCCTGCCATTGAGATAGGGTGTTGCCTTCAGTCAATGACAGGATGGTGCGGAAAATTTTTAAAGCAAGAAAAATGGTATATCTCATTTTATAAGGTTCCCTCAAAGAAAAATGTATTTAAAAAAAAGTAATGTTATTTGTGACAGTTGTACTTCTAGCAACCAACTTTCACGCCTCCAGTTCAGCCCCACTCCTCAAAACCCCAATAAAAAGCAGAAAACACAGTGATCCCTTAATTTTGAACACAAATCCTTAAATAATGAACCTTTTTGATTTTATTTATTTATTTTTTCAGCATGAACACGGATTTTTAATGATTTATACAATTTTTGTAAACCCTTGAAAGAGACCAATTGGGCGACCATTTTTTTGAAGACGCGAAAATCGATTTGTTTTTTACAAAATGTAATGTAAAAAATGTGTTCTTAGTTTACTTCAGACTGGACCACTCTATTGAGCTGGGATTAGCCGTAAACTCTTTTTCTGGATGTCTATTTACCGTAAAGTGAGAATTTGTCTCAGTGGACAGTAATTTTACGGTTCAGCTCCACGAATACGAAACTAAGTTTTTTCGACAGTCATCCCTAAATTTTTCACAGCAGTAGGTAAGTATTGTGAGGTGAAGGGATAGGTGGTTTTAACTGGGGGTCCACGGAGCCAATGAGTTTGGGAAACATTTTCAAAAACTTCGTTTATAGTTGTATGTTATTGTAACATGTGAATCGATGAATAGAAATTATTGAATCCGAATCGCGACGTTGGAATGAGAGAGGGTCATCTGAAGTAAGTAAGCCTCAAGTGGGCGAGAACCCTACGTGGCCGGCTCTGAATTTACCGTAGCCTCCTACGGAATAGGGGCTATAAGATTAGCTAGGATTAGCTCCAGCTCGCTAATAGCAGGACTATAATCCCGTAGCTCTAACTACCTAGGCGCCAGATTCAGCAATACACTAGCTGTGAGCTGTATAATGGAAAAGCTAAATGACCTGAACTTAGGATAATAAACTAAATCAATTGGCCGGCTCTAAGATACCGTACCACAAAACTTGATTTCAGGTTTGAGGAAGTTGTAGAGTAAATGCAAGTTGTTTTTATCAGGTAAAAGGGTGTGGATGAGCTTTTGGCCGGTGAGTAGATGTATTTATGTCCCTTTCCAGGGTTGATCCCTCCTTCTCTGCCCCCCCCCCCCCTCCCCTTCTCAAAGTCAGATTCTCATCTTGTTTATTGGAAGAAACAAACAAACTTACAGAAGTCGGGCACGACATTATTAATTAGGAACCTGCGAAGAAGAGCTACCCAACACAGAAATGATAAACCTTTGTAATAATATCAAACAATCTCTCTTTATTCTAGATTATTGGTTGCTCGTCAACATACCACCATGATGAAGTAAAGCATAAGTGGAAGTGGAATTGAAGTGGTATAATTTCGAACGTCAAATCACGCCAGCTTGTAGGCACTCACTCATTTTTCCCCAAATTGCACACATCGATTGGAACTGGATATCTATAGGTAACGGCTCTGGGACGTGGCCACTTGGATTCGGTCATTTTTGATGTGGCAGGTTCGACAGGGTGATATCGACGTTCCAAACGGGATTTATACATTAGCGTTTTGACGTGACCTTCCGAAAACCTGTCACGCTGCTACATCCCCTCGTCACCGGCATCCATTAAGTTGGTCGAACGTGGTTACTTAATTAATAAAGATCTCATGTGTTTCGTACTACACGTACCTCTCATGATCACTCGTCAACTACGAATAGAATTCAAATTTGAGATCCAATAGGCAGAGCCAGACGGGCCAGGTCGGCTAGTCGGCGATCGCCGAGGGCCCCCGGGCTAAGGGGTCCCCGAAGGTGCCCCCAAATAAAGAAAATAATCAAGTTAGTGCCACCATTATTCGACAATGCACCAGTTTTCGAAAGTTTCAATTTCTATTTTTTTTTAAATAAAAAAAATTAATAAATAAATAAAGGTTTGGTGCTAATTTCATATGTGGTACCATTCAAACAATCCAACCACATTTTCGCCAAAAACAAGGTCTCTCCCATAAAACCAAATATCATGACTTGAGTCAGTCCTTCTTCAACCCCCATGATAGCAGCTGAGTAATGTAAGGAGTCATGTGACGAATTCGGTGTTTTTCGATGATGGGTATTATGTAGTATCTAGCTTTGTTTTGAGTTCTATTCATTTATCCACAAATCTCTGCACGTTATTAGGCCTTTCTAGACCTTATTCTGTGAACTGAATGGTATTTGGGGGTGTCGGATACTGGGGTCTCAAAAAGACCAGCTACCCAGTTATCAATGCATGTGTCGGTTAATGGGTTTGAAATTAGTTCCAGGTCTTTTTTTTTAGCCCGACTCGTTTTTCAATTGGAAGACAGATGGCTAACAAATTTTGCAAAATAAATTACTGGCTTCAGTAATCGACAGGTGTTGACGATCACTGGGTTTCGGGTTTACCTGCAACCAATGAGAATTTTCGTAAAATATCGTACCTATAGGGAGTTACATATTTTGAAATTACATTGCTTTGAAATGCAAACAAATTGATAACTACCTACAAATTTTATGGCCAAAAAACTTGTACTAAATAATATTCTGCGATTCAATGTGCGAATTTTCGTAAATTATTGTATGATATTATTTATGCTAAATTGTTTGGAAATTGGAGCACATTTAGCGCAAAGAAATGGTTAACTATCAATTCCATTGCAAAAAAAAGATTGTTCTAAATGATAATCTACAATTACTCTCGAGAACTCGGCTATCCCTAGCAACGTGGCATAGTGTTTCGATCCTGGGGGTTTTGGTGGAAAAACACCCGAAACCACAAAAATCGATATTCTGTGTATATTGGGGTCTTATTACCCTATCTAATAGCGGAGATTAATAGAAATAAGATAATTAGAGAGAGAAAAAAATGATTTTCAGGTCTAACCGTTTGATTGATTAAGTCATCAATAAATAATATTAAGGTTATTTTGGTCTAATGGATAGTTATTTTGTATTAATTTCATTAAAACCCACGGAATATTTAATATCGAGTTATATTGATAAACTAGGAAGGTATAAATGAATGTTTTTCATTCGGCTTTTATGTTTTAAGGTCATTTTAAAATAAAAACTCGTTGCTTGAAATTATCCATATTGCTTCCGAAAATTGGAGAAAATCAATATTTGCAGAGGTTTGCGAAATAAACGGGTCCGAAATTCAAATTCAGCATTATATTCTGTAAAGAATGCTTCTAGTTTCGAGACTTGTCAAACTGGTACTCATAATTTTTTAAACTGTCAACTTTATACCACTGGTTTTCAATATCCAACTTCTGATAAGAAGAGATAGAAATTAAAAATTATTATCCAAAATTTTAGAATATTATTCGTTAAAACTTTCAGGGGAATCATCCTAATCCTAGCCAAGATGATCAGAAAAAGGGAAAAAATTAAATATTAGATTTCTGAGGAAAATGTTCTTAGAGGTTCCGAACAGTAGTTTTCTATTTGGTGCTTTGAAATACGGGCACAGAGTTACCCAGAGAAAGTTATTCAAGAGAATATCATCGATTCACGACCTTTGCCTACCACCCGGGATGCTGAAGACGTTTTTTTCAAAAACTTTTATTTCGACTTTTTTCCTGGAATACGTTAGTAGAAACACTGTGCGTCGCCCGGGTATACAACTTCGTAATTTAGGAAAAACCTGACAGGCATCGAACTTTTCACGTCAAATATCGATGCAATTTGTCGGAAAAATAATTAAACTTATTTGCTGAAATTTGAATTGAAGCATTTTTTATGACTGCGGGGTGAAAATGACAAGGTACGTTTGCTTTGCTGTTTATAAATTAATTTTCCAGTTCTGAGATTATCCCATTATAATGAGATGAGTTAATTATTTCTCAAATGTTTCCCATCTCTATTCTGGTGCATTTGGGTCAAATGATAATTGAAAAATATCTTTAACCTCACATGATTTGTGGCACCGAATAGGGGAATAACCCCGTATAATTCTCTTTAATTTGAAGAGTTTTTCCTTTGGTCCGTTTTTCTTCCTTCGTTCTTTTGATCAACTTTCACTTAAATTAAACAGCTCGAAAACGAGTTCTATCAGTTCAAGTTCGATCAAAGAATTGAATTGAAACACAATTCGCGCAAATCGTGCCAATAATAATCAGTTTCAGTGATTTCACGTGTTCTATTGAGATGACCAGTAGTTTGAAAAAAATGACACTAACTTTTCGAATTACCATTCGATGAACTAGGAGGAAAGTCTGGTCATATCATAAAGAACAAACGAAATCAGTGTGTAACTAGTTATTATCTACAAGATTGGCATGATGTAACCCGAAGATCAAGAAATAATTCATCGTGAGATCGTTAATTAAATTTTTTATCCCTTCCCTCTTCGTCTGGATATGACAAAAGGGATTTTTCGATCCATTTACATAGGCGCACACGCGTGAAGATAAGTGTTTTGAAAATAATTAACAGATAAAGGGCACGAGGGAGCGCATTCAGGACGATGATGTATCTCCCCCCCCCCCCCCCCAACCACCCCTAAAACCCCCCACACCCTTCCACCGACCCACCACCTCAACAATACGGTTCTGTTGGGTAAACTTGAAAGGGTCTGACCGCCGGACCCCATTCTGTTTTATCCCCCCCCTCCCATTCGCATTTTCCCCCAGTGACATGAATGTTCGGAGGGCCACAATCGTGTAGTGGAGGGGGGGGGGGGGGATGTCACCGTTGAAATAATACGCTGATCGATCAAAACCTCGCTCGGATACAATCCAGATCAACGAGTGCGACTAATCATGAGATTTTAGCAAATTTTCTTTTAAAAAAATAAAGCTATTGCACTGGCTCAAAATTTTAAAATAAACTTTTTCGAAAAATGTCTTCATTGAAATCTGTGTTCAGACATTTTGAAACGATTCCTGGATTTGAACGCTTTTTCACATCCATTGTGTGGGTCGATACATTTTTTACTTTATAAAATCGATTTTATACATTATTATAGTAGACTGTGTGGTCTGAAGTCAACTTCGGGCTTATTTCTAGCATTACAGAGGCATTAGGCCTCCACCTCCCTATAGGCACCTTACCTACCTATACCTTCACCACCTGATTGAAAGTTCTTTTGTATTAAAATTGAAAATTATGAATTTTTCGTACACAAAGTGTTCAAATGTCAAAATATTTTGAGATAAATACAATAAGATAATTTTGATCAACCTCAAAGGGTAGTAATTAAGGGCTGAAACAATTAAATATCGAGATCTAGAAAACTATAAGGGTAACAGTAATGTTTTGTTGGTTATCATTTACATATATTTTCCCAACAAATCGAAATCAACTGAAATCATCCTGAAAGCCGTACGATGTTCCGTTCTCTCACTAAAAGCTTTAATGAAGCGCGACCGTATGATTTTTAGGGGGAACGAAGTTTTATCAATAACCGTTAGAGAGTGTTAGGATTGCAGCAAGCGAGTCGTATTTAAAGGCATAGGTTCGCACCACCATCAGTGCCACTGCATCAGCTCGTGTAAGGAAAATTCGGGTGTGTTATTTAATTTTATTAATTTTTTCAGTAGGCGTCTACACCTATGCAGACACATTAGATACCTAATTAATGATTCGTTTAATAATATAGACAGGTTTTGTGCGTAGAAGAGCTTTACAATACAGAAATGATAAATATTATTATTGTGTAATTATTTGCAGCGTTTTATTTGTAGCACTTTGTTGCGTTGAACAAGACTACAGAAAGATATTCTAAGAAATATAAACACACATCTGTTCACTATTCTCTATTCTTATTCACTCTCTATCATATTTACTTAGAATGAAGTGTCGTCATCATCTAACTTAGATCGAAAAAATATCATCTCCTAACTACTGAAGGACATCTTAATAACTATACTAAAACTAAAACTGCTGGTAGCGGTTCCACTCTATTGAATGGAAACGAAAACAATTAGACACCTGCACGGTGGGTATCTCATGAGAAAATCACGACTATAATGATAGTCATGATGAATGAGAAAACAGGAGATACCTGTCACGTGAAGGTTGCGTTGCCTAACGCTGAGTTTACCGGAACACGTGAGTCCCCCTCCGAGTGATCCCTGCGGGTCCTCCCACTAGCAATAGGAAACGAAAAACCGGGTTGTGCAATCGAGGAAAAGTGCTCAATGAATTATCACAAACGCTATGAGAGGTCTCCGTGAAGCGAACAATAGGTAAACACCGCCAATGTTGGGAGCTGAGCGACCCGCGGGAAGTAGGAAGTCGCATCAGGGATCGTATAAAATATGTAGTATTTCCAAGCCATATTACTATTTATGAATTTCTACTTTCAATAAGGGAACGTATTTAATATTATCTATTATTAGCCGCTCCGGCTCGCTACGCTCGCCTCCACGTCCAGCCGGGGGGCAAGCCCCCCGGACCCCCCGTGGCATGTAGGGAATATTGCTCGCTTCGCTAGCAAAGTCTGGCATGTAGAAAATGTTGCTCGCTTCGCTCGAAAAGTATGGCATTTAGGGGATGTTGCCCGGTTCGCTCACAAACGGTAGATCTCTAAGGCTCGCTAGGTTTAACTTCTGTAGTGGATGCTGCTCGCTTCGCTCGCTTGAGGAAGTTATACTGCCCACCCAACTTGGCAGACGTTTTTTTCAGTTGGGAATTATTACAAACAAATTAAATCTTATAAAACTACGTGGAACCACAAAAAGTTTATTCGGGGATGTTGCTCGCTTTGCTCGCAAGGTATTGCTGTATATGTGTAGGATAAAGTCCGTATTTATTCTGTTGAAATGGCTCTCGCTTCGCTCGCAAGGTAGGTACATATGTATACCTGCTCGCCTCGCAAGGTATTGCGTAGAAGTGCAAATGGGAACCCCCCTGTGAGGGTCCCTTCTGGTAAGCAACGTTGTGAAACGGGCGGCCCGGGTCGATTAATTTCTCATATTAAACGGTTCCCCTCGCTTCCGCTCGTGATTTGACCGACTGCCCGTCACTTTTTTCGATATCCGATTTCGGATTCAGATTCGGCGGACCCAAAGCTGTATTTCGCCCGCGAAAACCGTTCCGAAAAACGTACCTTTATGGGGTATATTTTAATCGGAAAAAACCAAGTTTTTCGGCGGACTTTTCGAGAAAACGGGTCCGTACTCTCGCATTTTTTTTGACGCATTTCCCGATACTTTTTTCGCGATCCGATCGCGCCGTCGTCTTCCTCGTAGGAAAACCTACGAAACCCGTATTTTTCCGGAATCGTCAACGGCCGTTTAGAGGGGTAGGGGAAGTGGGGAAGTCCAAAAAGCGCACATTAATTCTTACTTCGACCCCCCTCCCGCCCTACGGCCCGTGGTTCGGGTGGGATTAAACAATTTTAAATTCGCTTATACACCCTATCGGAAAATCCCAAGAAGATCCCCCCACTCGTAGATCCGGCCCACTCAGCCGTTTGGCCGTGCATAGACACGACAGACAGACAAACAGACAGACAGACGGAGTTTCATTCTTATAAATAACTAGCCGCTCCGGCTCGCTACGCTCGCCTCCACGTCCAGCCGGGGGCAAGCCCCCCGGACCCCCCATTAAATTGCTCGCTTCGCTCGCAAAGTGTGGCATGTAGGGAATATTGCTCGCTTCGCTCGCAAAGTGTGGCATGTAGGGAATGTTGCTCGCTTCGCTCGCAAAGTGTGGCTGTATACATGCAATGTATTACAATTGAAACGTGTAGGGAGGAAGTTATACTGCCTATAATGCTGTTATACTTGGCAGACGTTTTTTTCTGTTGGAAATTCTTACAAACAAATTAAATATAATAAAACTACGTGGAACCACGAAAAGTTTATTAGGGAATGTTGCTCGCTTCGCTCGCAAACGGTAGATCTCTAAGGGTAGGTTCAACTTCTGTAGGGGATGCTGCTCGCTTCGCTCGCTTGAGGAAGTTATACTGCCCACCCAACTTGGCAGACGTTTTTTTTCTGTTGGAAATTCTTACAAACAAATTAAATCTTATAAAACTACGTGGAACCACAAAAAAGTTTATTCAGGGATGTTGCTCGCTTCGCTCGCAAGATATACCTGTGTAGGAAAAAACCGGTATTTATTACGTTGAAATGAGTCATCGACTCCCTTCAAGATTTAACTGCGTAGGCTAAGTCCCTTCCCTCGCAAGGTATACCTGTATATGAGTAGGGCACCTTGCCTTCTCGCGAACACGGCAAAATTAATTTCTGATGTTAAACGCTTCTCCTCGCTTCCGCTCGCGATTTGACCTACTTAACGTCACTTTTTTCGATATCCGACTTCAGATTCAGATTCTGCGGGATCAAAGCTGTATTTCGCCCGCGCGAAAAACGTACCTTTATGTTCCGAAAAAACGTACCTTTATGGGATCCGATATATTTTAATCGACGGCCGTTTAGAGGGGTAGAGGAAGCGGGGAAGTCCAAAAAGCGCACATTAATTCTTACTTCGACCCCCCTCCCGCCAGACGGCCCATGGTTCGGCTGGGATTAGAAAATTTTAAATTTGCTCCTATCGGAAAAACTCGGTGACTCCCCCCACTCAGCCGTTTGGCCGTGCATAGACACGACAAACAGACAAACAGACAGACAGACGGAGTTTCATTCTTATTAATAACTAGCCGCTCCGGCTCGCTACGCTCGCCTCCACGTCCAGCCGGGGGGCAAGCCCCCCGGACCCCCCCTTAAATTGCTCGCTTCGCTCGCAAAATGTGGCATGTAGGGGATTTTGCTCGCTTCGCTCGCAAAGTTTGTAGGGAATGTTGCTCGCTTTGCTCGCAAATGGTAGATCCCTAAGGGTAGGTTTAACGTGTGTAGGGGATGTTGCTCGCTTCGCTCGCAAACGGTAGATCTCTAAGGGTAGGTTTAACTTCTGTAGGGAATGCTGCTCGCTTCGCTCGCTTGAGGAAGTTATACTGTTCACCCAACTTGGCAGACGTTTTTTTCAGTTGGGAATTCTTACAAACTTATAAAACTACGTGGAACCACGAAAAGTTTAGTGTGGTATGTAGGGAATGTTGCTCGCTTCGCTCGCAAAGTTGGCTGTATACATACGATGTATTACAATTGAAACATGTAGGGGATGTTGCTCGCTTCGCTCGCAAATGGTAGATCCCTAAGGGTAGGTTTTACTTCTGTAGGGGATGCTGCTCGCTTCGCTCGCTCGAAGAAGTTATACTGCCCACCCAACTTGGCAGACGTTTTTTTCTGTTGGAAATTCTTACATTCAAATTAATTCTTATAAAACTACGTGGAACCACGAAAAGTTTATTAGGGAATGTTGTACGGGCAGACGTTTTTTTCAGTCCAAACAAATTAAATCTTATAAAACTACCTGGAACCACGAAACGTTTATTCGGGGATGTTGCTTCGCTCGCAAGGTATACCTGTATATGTGTAGGACTCCGTATTTATTATTTGAAATGGCTCTCGCTTCGCTCGCCTATGTATACCAATGTATACCTGCTCGCCTCGCAACATTGCATCGAACCCTTCACGTCAATTCTTGAGCCTTCTCTCGTCCACGGCACAATTTTAATCGCTTTGCTTTCCGCTCGCAATGTGGCAGATTGTTGCTCGCTTCGCTCGCAAAGTGTGGTATGTAAGGAATGTTGCTCGCTTCGCTCGCAAAGTGTGGCTGTATACATGCGATGTATTACGCATGTATGTTGCTCGCTTCGCTCGCAAACGATAGATCTCTAAGGGTAGGTTTATCTTCTGTAGGGGATCTGCTCGCTTCGCTCGCTTGAGGAAGTTATACCCCACCCAACTTGAGACGTTTTTTTCTGTTGGAAATTCTTACAAACAAATTAAATCTTATAAAACTACGTGGAACCACTTTATTTGGGGATGTTGCTCGCTTCGCTCGCAAGGCATTGCTGTATATGTGTAGGACAAACCCGTACCTATTTATTCTGTTGAAATGGTGCTCGAAAGGGAAAGTTCCATCCTTATACGCGCGTGCGTTGGCCTGCTCGCAAGGTATTGCGTAGAAGTCGAGTTTCCGTTGTGAAATGGGCGGCAAGTGTGGCAAAGTGTGGCTGTATACATGATGTATTACAATTGAAACGTGTAGGGGATGTTGCTCGCAAACGGTAGATCTCTAAGGGTAGTTTTACCTTCTGTAGGGGATGTTGCTCGCTCCGCTCGCTTGAGGAAGTTATACTGCCCACCCAACTTGGCAGACTTTTTTTCTGTAGGAAATTCTTACAAACAATATAAATCTTATATAACTACGTGGAACCACGAAAATTTTATTAGGGGATGTTGCTCGCTTCGCTCGCAAGGTATACCTGTATATCCTTGGGGAAGTTGCCCACCCAACTTGGCAGACGTTTTTTTCAGTTGGGAATTCTTACAAACAAATCAAATCTTATAAAACTACGTGGAACCACGAAAAGTTTATTCGGGGATGTTGCTCGCTTCGCTCGCAAGGTATTGCTGTATATTTGTAGGAAAAAATCCGAATTTATTCCGTTGAAATGGCTCTCGCTTCGCTCGCAAGGTACCTGCTCGCAACACCCAAACACCGAAACCTGTACCTGAGTTATTGAACCCCAAAGACCTCTGTCTTCCCAGAGCCTTCTCGCGAACACGGCAAAATTAATTTCTGATGTTAAACGCTTCCCTCGCAATTCCCCCCCGATTTGACCTACTTTCCGTCACTTTTTTCGATATCCGACTTCGGATTCAGATTCGGCGGGATCAAAGCTGTATTTCGCCCGCGAAAACCGTTCCGAAAAACGTACCTTTATGGGGTATATTTTAATCGGAAAAAACCAAGTTTTTCGGCGGACTTTTCGAGAAAACGGGTCCGTACTCTCGCATTTTTTTAACGCATTTCCCGATACTTTTTTCGCGATCCGATCGCGCCGTCGTCTTCCTCGTAGGAAAACCTACGAAACCCGTATTTTTCCGGAATTGTCAACGGCCGTTTAGAGGGGTAGGGGAAGTGGGGAAGTCCAAAAAGCGCGCATTAAAACTTGCTTCCACCCCCCTCCCGCCATACAGCCCATGGTTCGGGTGGGATTAAACAATTTTAAATTCGCTCGCTCCCACTTTTGGAAAATCCCAAGAAGATCCCCCCACTCGTAGATCCGGCCCACTCAGCCGTTTGGCCGTGCATAGACACGACAGACAGACAAACAGACAGACAGACGGATTTTTATTAATAGTATAGATAGATAGAGATAGAGATAGAGATTAACATTGAGGAACCTGTTAGAATCCGTCCACATTTTACAGAACCTCTATTGTTGACCAAGACAAAAATGTTTAACCCACCTCAAGGTGGGTTTCAGGTTTCAAAATGTGATGTTTCAAAAACGATGCAATTTATTACACAAAGGTTTATTATTATTATTAAAGGTTATTTATGAATTTGATAGCCCTTTCAGGCAGATCAAAGATCTATATTTATTAAGCCCTGTATTCTATATAGGTGGTATGTTATCGAATCTCGAGCTTCGCGTCTCGCAAAAGGGTTCACCCCTTCACAGTGCCAGGAACCCACATATTTTGGCCTTTTAGTTATTGTTGAGAAATAAAATCATTTATGAAAAATTCATCTCACAAGGATGAAGAATGGTGGCATAGACTGTATATATTGATTTAAACCTAAGTTTCCTTTTTAGCCAAATCCTTGATTGCAGTCTGGTATTAAATTTACTTAAAGGTTTATTTCCGCTAGTAGTAATATTAAAATTATCGTTTTCAGTAGAGAACTTGACGTCTCCTCGAAAACAAGTGAGTATGTCACCAGTGCGGGTGAGGAAGCGGGAGATGGTCGATGATGCCACCCGGACTCCTCCCAGGTCTACGGAGTTGAAGCCGCCAGAGGCTGATATCCTTTTCCTTCTCGAAACGGAACGCGATTTCGCGCGTTTTTTTCGAAAAGAGGTAGGTACTAACCTAATCTTACAAATTTTGAGAAGTGACGTCCAATACTGAACCTATCACCACGTTAATATCCCAAAGTGCCAGGAGAGATATTATTATCACTTGCATACCTTTCGGAGGAGTTTGTCGTCGCTAGCAAATCAAGTACCAAGGCCTGATGATGATGTCTTTATATCAAAAGCGCTCGTGCCCAGTAGGTACTCGACTTGCCAGTGACGACTGGCTCCTCCTATAGGTAAGCAAATAGTAATTTTAGTAACAGTCAATTAGAAAAGAAATCAGCCTCAGGGGATCCTCAGCTGATAAGTAGTCCTTCGTATCTAATAAAATTGTATTTAAGGTGATCCAAAAGAGCTCCATTTCAAATTTCATGACCGCCGTAGGTCGATAAGGAAAGAAATTACCTCAGACGTCTCAGCTGATCAGTACGCCTCTGCAGCTCGTAATTGTTTTCGAGGTTTCCCAAGCGAACTCAATATTAAATTTCAGCACCATAAGTCGATTAAGAAACAAATTAGGCTCAGAGGTCCACCAGCTGAGCAATGTGTCTCCGTGCACTGTAATTTTATTCTAAATACCCCAAAGGAGCTCCATTTCAAATTTCAGCACCTAGGGTTGATGAAGAAAGAAATTAGCCGGACAGGTCCCTTAACGTGACGCTTTTTAGTAACCGATTCGCGTAACTCAATTGCATGGTATTCGGGTGAAATGCTGACTTTGTCATCAATCATCAAGTCTGTAGTTCAATATCCAAATTTAACTACATATACGTCGGCACCTACCAAGAGAATATTTATGAAACTAAAAAAAAAACACTCTACTAGTCCTTCTGCGTGTAAATTTCCAGTCATGCAGCATGAGTATGAGCGAATTTACGTAATTATCCATTGTACTTATGTCAAACAGTATTGAAGTTTGAGCAATATGAGCCGAAAAACTCGTACTAAATAAAATTTGGTGATTCAAAAATGTTTTTAGATTCTCAGGTTTTCAGGTTTTTTGCAGTTTTTGTAGATTTTTCAGAAAATATTAATGAAATTTAAGTAAGTTTTTTAACACAATTTTGTACAAAAAATGTTTAATGCCCTAGTTAATTGTCGCAAATATTGTTTTGACTAAAATTCTACTAAAATCATGAATTTACCGATTTGTTTACCGTTTTTAGCTATATTTAGTTATTCTTATAGTACAGCTTTTGAAATTTGATCAATGTAATGTGCTCAAAAATTGTTGGCCATCAAACTAACTCATCCTTTTGTTTGGAAAGCTTGATTATTTTTTGGCGCAAGAACGGAATTTTTTATCTCAATCCTAATGAGAGTAATCGTCTAGAATGACATATGTACATATATATATATATATATATATATATATATATATATATATATATATATATATATATATATATATGAAAGAACGCAGGAAATTTTTCAAAAATTTTGATTTTTAATATTTCCGAGCCATTGCAAGAGCTTCATTTTCTACGAAAATTCGCTAAAAGAGCTGATTTCTAAGAACAATGGTTCATTAGTATCTAAGTATATCAACACATATGTTGATAGCCACCGTAGAAACATAGCCAGAGTGAGAGAAGCCATGTTGTGGAGCCTTGAGGAACCGTCACTCCAGAACGGTATGTTCGAATTTTGAATGATTTTTTCTTTCTTCAGCATCTACTTCTAGAATTGAACATTGAGAACGTTTAATTTCGGTGGGATGGAGCTACACCATCACACATTTCGTAACTCAATGAACCTTCTGGGAAACGTGTTTCCAAGACGTCTTATTTCCCGTTTCAGCGACATTTCAGTGAACAGCCTTGTTCAATAATAGAACGAAAAGCTACGATACAGGGGAGGTTGCTAGAATCGTTAGGGAAGTGGTGCGTCGAGTTATGGAAGATTCTGTGAAACGAATGTAAAATTGCATTCAAGAGGAAGGCCGCCACCGAACCATAACTAATGTGAATTACCAAAAGCTCTATAAATAATATCTAACATTTCTTTGTAATTGAATCAATTTTTCGATTTAAAAAAAATACCGTACCGTTGGTTTCAATAACGTCAGGTTTCCGTAAGCCACTCTGTTTAATACGAAAAATTACGAGAAACTTCTCTCATATGATCTATTTGATGACTGGAACATTTTTCTGTATTAGAGAATACAAGAGGTTGTACAAAACCCTCTTCACCTATTAGCAGGCACGCATACAATAATTTCTCTGAATAATTCAGGATTCGAGTATATTAAACACTCAGCAATCACGTCTTGAAAACTTTATGGGGGACGATTGCATAACTTTCATCTCACCCTTTGGGTTCATTCTAAAGATTAGAGGGAAGTGATCAGGGTCATCTGATCTACGGGCGCAAGTCTCGCTGTTGATTTGTTTGTGCTCATATTTTTATCAGTTCGGAGCGTAGTCAAGATTTTTCGTAGGAAACAAAAAATACCAATTCAAAGTGAAACTCTCGTCAATAGTACCACACTGAGATATGAATTTGGTGATAGTTGTCAATTCAAACGTAATTATTTATTCTAGAGAGAGAAATCATTGAAATGTATATCCCGGGCGTTGGTTAATGTGATGAATCTCATTTGAATATACCATTGACTTTCACCCGTTGCAACCGTGGAAGCCTCCGTCCTCGTCCGAAAGCGCCGGAAAGAACAAATTACTTCACACTTGCAATAAACTGTGTCACCCCCCCTCCACAGTCGGGGAGGAGGGAAAAAGGCGCTGCTAAAGTTTTAATTAAAAAAATTAATTAAAAAACCAAATTAACTTTTCTCAATAACAATAAAAAGGGGGTAACGAATCTGAAAGAAATTAGAGCCGTCGGAGAAAAGGGGGTGTGAGGTGGTAAATATGTTGGGGAATGCCATCTCCCTTAATGAGAAACCTTCGGGTAATTGCTGGAGCGGTTCAGCAGTCGGGAGGATTTTTAGACCGCATACCTGCAAGAGTACACAGATAGCTGATGCTATGCAGGTAATGGAGTTTATTACTTCGCTAATGTGATTACATAGGATTATTATAATCAAGGTCTGCATGCGGACAAATCGTGATAACTACGGCCAAAAGGGGCACAAGAAAAGTGGTGGAAGGAAACTCAAAGAATACAGTAAGATCAGAAATTTATATAATGAGTAATTTATTGCTGTGATCTTTGCGTGCGAGAAATTAAGTTGAAGTTGAGCCAAGTGAGTCTGGCAAGGAGAAACTCGTGCTAAACGATTCTTGCAAGTTGAGAAGTAAAAATCGAACTTTGAGAAACTGAGTGTGTTGGAACCTGAACCGGTAAATATCTATCAACATATAAACTAACAGAAGAACGGAAGGAGATGAATAACGTAGTCTATTTCCACGAAAAATATAGAAAGTAAAAATTTAAAATTGATTTTGGTGTTGGTCATCATGAGTAAGAAACAAAAAAACTAGTTATTGTTTGCCTAACCGTCGAAATCGATTTAACTTTTTTTTTCTTTTTTTTTTTTTTTTGAGGACTTCACTAACTTCGTTTGGAAAAAGGTTTTCAAAACTTTGTCACGAGTGATTTAGTTCGTAACTAACAGAACATGGAGAGACGGAGATTGGTCATTTCCCAAGGAGCAGCCACGACACCGCCAGACAATTGATCAGAGGAAAAGGCAATTTTGGACATCAACCTGCTGTCCGTTCAACAGTACCATCGTAATGATGTCAGGATGAAGAACTAGTCTCTGAAGCCCCGATATCTCAAGGCAAGTTCACAATCAGATGAAGTAAGGACGAGTCTCCAGAGCCCAATAAATTGAGGCACTGGCTACTGGAACCTAATAGAACTGGCCAGAGTCAGTGACACTGTGGCTCTAGGTTGGAATAAGGTACTGGGGATGTAGGAAGAGAAAAACAAGTAGAATGAAAATGCTAAGACGATATGATTTCCCGACCAAGCTCCGCAATATTTATTGCTATCCCCACCAGGGACTTCCAAAGTAGTTGGGCTTCCCTCTCTACTAGGAGCAGCTCGCCTGGCTTGTATATGTTTATTTGAAGAAACTACGATATTTATAGGTGAGGCACGACAAAAATCAAAATAGACCTCTAAGAAAAATGCAATCAAACAAAATGAGAAAAAAAAAATACGGAAGTTAGTGAAAAACGTTGTCTATTTCCACGAAAAATAAAGAGTAACCATTTTAAATCGATTTCGACGGTCTGGCCATCATCAGTAACAAACAATAACCATTGTGTGGTTATTGATTGCAACTGATGATGGCCTAACCGTCGAAATCGATTTAACATTGTAACTCTTTATTTTTCGTGGAAATAGACAACGTTTTTCACTAACATCCGTTTTGAAATGGGTTTCCACAATTTCGTCGCGAGTGATTTAGTTCGAAACAAAATGAGGTTTCAACTCTTGATAGATGCTCCTACTTAACTCAATTTACGTTCGATACTTAGTTTAGGTACCAAACAAGATGTTTCAAATTCAATGGATTCTAGCCAATCTTTTGCGATATAAAAGTATTCCGGGTAAAATTAAAAGTGACACGTCTGAATAAAAGAGTGTCTGATCTAAGCAAAAATACACCCGTGTCATTGGAACTTTCTTTACATTCAGTTCTTCAGGAAAAGGTATTTCTTTACTGGTAAACGTCTTAATTTTATTGTAAACATTGACAGAAAAGGGAAGTGTAACTTATACGGTCTCTCGAAATACCGTGGTTCGAGGACGTCTCTTTACTCGAGTAAACCTGTCAATCTAATCCACCCACCACGTGACATGACATTGGCTGCAAAGATACAAAAGCAGCATCTGCCCAGACTGACTTGTGCCTCCAATACTCGGGAAGGAATCCCATTACAATCCCACTGGACAAACCAACTTGGGAAACCCACCAACCTCCAGGAAGGTCCAGATAGTAAAACTTGCCGCATTATAATTTTTCGACTTTAACGGCCCCGAGGAAGGAGTCAATGTTTGAAAGCGTGAACATAAATCAGATAACCAATTTGGTTTGAAATCGGTTTTTCCCTCGTCTCAGTTTGCGCACTTCATTTCTGGCAACGGACCGAAGGCCGGCCGTCCTATTGTTTGCTGGGCCTTTTGATTTTCGCTGTGCCCAACCCGGGTGCCAAAGGCAGTGCGTTGTGCGTGTTGTTATTTTTCTCCCCGTCCGCGTTACGGCGTAATTCATTTTCGGAGACGCTTACGTTTTGACGAGCGAGCTTGGTGTTTTGAAACTCATTCGTAGCCACATAATCGTCTTCATGCCGAATGTTATTACAGCTCGAGTGTGATAGCCTGTCTGCACCAGGGATTTATCTTCCTTTATACACCACTAACGCTTAGCATCCGATTTGATTTGTAAGCCTAGGGTAATTGCGAGTGTAAATTTTCAATTTAAATTCCCCCGACGGCGATGAGCAGGTAGTTTCCTTGTTGAAAATTGAGTGAAGTTCATTATTACCTCATCTTCTCATCAGATGATGTGATGAGTATTACGGTTCGAGAGAAACACATTAGGTATTTTATTGGCACATCAGAAGCTGTATTAATCAAATCCTATAAATATGCTTGACATGCACTTAAATCAAGTCAGAACCAAGTGACTACAACGAATTTATAAAAGTATGGATATATATATGTACATCGTTACCTGCTTTTCCAGTGGTCAATCAAGTACTACGTGATTGCCTACTAAGACTGTCATTTTCATCACTAACTCCTTATTGTATAATACAAATTATTGATCTTCAAACCACTCATCGCAATAAAATAACATGTCTAGTCATTGGTTTTCAGAACCTAGCGCAAAATCATTTCGTTCCACAAAATTTCGTTCATGTGAGCAGAGCATGAACGACAGAAGAGGAAGTACGTGTACAATGAATATTACGAAATACTGTCCTCGTGAGACAATAAAGAGGAACATAGAATGAAAAGGAGGACAACTGTTACGGTTTTCAAAAACCACTGTGATTCCAACTGTGATAAAATTCACATACAAACACTGCAGTGTGAAGAGCTGCAGGAGATTGGTTGAACAAGTAGATAGCATGGCATTCATTGATTGATGGCTTGATTTACAAATCGTGGCAGTCTGTAAATGTGTAGTATTGATTGTGGGAGGAAATTGGATTGTAGCAGTTCTAGCCCTTAGGAAAAGCGAACAGATTTAACGTACAGCGTTCCGAATGGTTTCATTCAATTCTTTTGAATTAATATCTATCAATGAAAACCCAAAAATAAGTACTGTTACCTTGAAAGTTTTTGAGATCTCGATTATATATATATATATATATATATATATATATATATATATATATATATAATATATATATATAATATAATATAAACTCGTGGCAAGGAGTGTATCCTGTATATATTTTCAGCGTTTTTCTGTCGGACGTAAATTTAGAATAACCTCCAGAGCAAAGACATATCCATGTCTAAGAGAATTAGAAACTGTTGGCGTGGACAGAATCCAACTGACACTTAACTTTTACTACTGAGTGGGAGACAAGGAAATGGACTTCAACTTAAATAGGGATCGAAACCCATTCCGAGAAAATCGAGTTCACGTATCCTTTTAAAAAACTTCATTTCGAGAAGATAAAAAAAATCTGGTTAAAAAGAGAAAAGTTTCTGGTGGCAGATTTCAATCTTCTACTAAAAAAAAGTCGCCTTTGTTACCGCTTTCCCCTTCGACATTTTCGATCAAAACATTGCGAGCCCTTAGGAGTTATGTAGGGAAAAGGGGTGGTCAGTCGTTCCTTCAAGTCAGGGATACTTCCATGAGAGTAGTTCAATCTGAATTTGGACAATGTATGCAAATATTACCGATTTTTACAACTAGCGAACGGCATCATTTCATTTTTGACTGATTTTTCAACTTTGAAATTTTTGAAAACTTGATACATATTCTTATAGGAAATTTTACGCTGATTCCGAATATACCACATGTTAGTATGCTGAAAAAATTATTTCGCAATGAAATCATATATATATATATATATATATATATATATATATATATATATATATATATATATATATATATATAATGATTTTCAGCGTAGATCTCGATTATATATATATATATATATATATATATATATTTATATATATATATATATATATATATATATATATATATATATATATATATAATAAACCTTTATGTAATGATTTTCAGCGTTTTTCTGTCGGACGTAAATTTAGAATAACCTCCAGAGCAAAGACATATCCATGTCTAAGAGAATTAGAAACTGTTGGCGTGGACAGAATCCAACTGACACTTAACTTTTACTACTGAGTGGGAGACAAGGAAATGGACTTCAACTTAAATAGGGATCGAAACCCATTCCGAGAAAATCGAGTTCACGTATCCTTTTAAAAAACTTCATTTCGAGAAGATAAAAAAGGTTAAAAAGAGAAAAGTTTCTGGTGGCAGATTTCAATCTTCTACTAAAAAAAGTCGCCTTTGTTACCGCTTTCCCCCTTTTCGATCAAAACATTGCGAGCCCTTAGGAGTTATGTAGGGAAAAGGGGTGGTCAGTCGTTCCTTCAAGTCGTCCAGCCAATTCCCCTCTCTTTACCTTCGGGCCCCGGCTCAGGCCGACTTGATATACTCGGCACCCTGTTAAATTGTTCACAAGTCTCTCTCTTTCTCTCTGCCACCCTCAAACTACAACCCCCCCTTGCCACCTCGAACCCCAGCCCAGTCCTCTCTCATTCACTTCGGCCTCGAAATGAAATGGATTCCTGAAATTGGATGTCGGGCGAAGGCCTCTCGATGGCAGGAGAGGGGGGTTTGCGGAGCTAAGCTCTGGCCGGAATTGATGGCTACAGCTCTGCCGCCCCTCTGAATCAAGGTATCGCTTTAGAGTAATTACCAGCCGCCCCCCATGCCCAACCTACCCCCTTCCCACTCTCCACCTTAACCTCTTTCCTACTTTCTCCAATTACAAATAGTAATTTGCTCGAGAATTAGTCAAAAGAACGCCAGCAACTCTCCCGAGTCTCGCAGGCTAATCTAGTAAATGCGCGTCTACTGATATTCTCTTCCGTCAATATTTGTCGGGTTTCCTTGCCCCTTCCCGCCTCTTCTTCCCGGATTTTCAATTTATAAATTGCCCATAATCCTCCCGACCTTTCAGCTTGCTCCAATCTAGTTAGGAACTAATACTGTAATGGGAGACGTCGGTATCAATAAGTTCCGATGTGTAGAATGACCACAAATCCTGGGAACCGCCGCGGGAAAGGGCGCATCAATCAATACCTACCAACCATTGTGACTCGTTTGTTGATAGCAATTTGCAAGAAATAGGTTCTCAGGGTGACAGCCAGAATAGATTGCAGAAGACCATTACAATATGAGCGACACTACAACTTGGAATAATGCCAGGATACTCGCAATTTGATTGGGTCAGCTATCGAAACAACAATGCATGGATCTGAAATGGACAAATACGAACCATTTTGCACCTATGAACAAGTGGCTGCAGGGTCTGTAATAAACATCAATGGCTCCAGTAGAAGGTGAAAATCTTGAACCTGGAAGTATGGGATAGGCATGCCGAAACCAAAGACTTACAACTACCTCGTAGTTTTACCTCGCTGGCCGAAACTATAGATGGTTTGTATTGAACGCTGTAAGTATCTGGAGTGGTACATAATCGTACCAAAGCCAAACATGACTAGGTATGCAGATTTCCACGCTAATTCAAGCAAATCTAAAAATCAGAAAGTGAGAATATTCAGAAATGCTTGTTGGATAACAGTAACAGAAATTGTCTGTAACATGACAATAAAACGCTACACAAATCTCGAAATTTAGTCGAAAGATAGCCAGCACTTCACCTGAGCCCCTGGTCAATCAAATTAGCATCTACTGATCATATATTACTTTCATATTTGTCAGTTACCCAGCCCTTTTTCCATGACTTCAACATAGACTTTCAAATGCAGGACATTATTAGTGATTTGCAGAAATACTTTTTATTGCGTTAGTCATAATAGATGACAGAGGCCCGTTGCAATAGTTGGTGAAAATTTGAAGGTTGAATCAACCACAATCCACAGAGGCCAAAAAGTAGGAAATCCCTGGATTAATTATTCGCAAGAGTAGTGGAAATTGTGAGTAACATGTCTGTGAAGCATACTGACCTGCAAATGGGCTATAACGGTTGTTTCCTTAGTAATACCAATTATGTATAATTCCAATGCAAGGTCGCTTCTGTCATCTCATTCATCAAATAGCGACCGGATTCAGCAGCTGAGAACATGCAATTAGACGAACCGTTTAATACAAAATGTTACCTACCGAACCAGTAGGGTTAAAATTTCAGTGAGAGTTTAGACATATGTTGATAGAGGTTCCCATGTTCAACGAGAATTCGTAATGCACTTACTTTGGAAAATCACAGAAAAAAACGAAACTTTGGGATGAGTGATTGGTGTCAAAAGTGTTCAACTCCAATCTTCTTTCATTACACAAAAAAATGTGATTTTCAGACCAGTGGAGGATTTGGTTTGTTTTCAATATTAAACCTTTTTCATCGACCGAGAAAAAAAATTGTACATGACTGGTTGGGATATTTAAAAAAATCAAGATCACGAAAACTTTCGAAATGAGAAAAGTGTTTTCATGTTTGTTATTGATAAACACCAACATGAGTGTGAATTAAAACTGGTTTGAACTAGTAAAAAACCGCATACCTACAATAGTAATAATAACATAATTAGCTGATGCAATTCGAATGGAATTCTCACTTCAGGAAATCGAATTTATAATATAAATGTTTTCACCTATGAATAGAGTAGTGAAGCGTAGGCAGGTGTTTTATATTAAGTTGTCAATTTTAATTTAATGGGACTTACAACTGTTTCGATGTACTCAGATTCTGATGTTCTGAAGTACCATTTTCTTAGTCATCTACATTGTATACTTATTGTAAATATCAACAGATGTATTAATTAAAGATACCTATATGTTACGTGCAGAGGAAATAAGGGGCTACTGTAGTAATATATTTAATATAATTAATTTCATTTTGGTAGGAACCAAAATATAAGTAGTTACATCTGGATAATGTATAATAGGCCCGTTTAATAATTATAGACATGTGAACTAATAATGAATTATGGGAGGGCTATCTACTTATTACAGAAATAACAAGCCCTTGTGTAATAAGTTGCAGCGTTTTTGTTATTTAATTACCATAGACATTAGAGTAATAAAGATTATGATAACGATAATGACTATTGAACCTGAAGAAGCGGTTATTCCTGAAAAACCGTCGCTCACCTCACTCAGTCCAGATATACTGAGCTATTTCCGCTGAAGGGATTCCCTTTAAGGGGCCCCTTTAAATACGCTGGCAGTAATTCAAAAGACAAAAGACTCCATGTAGCCCTTGGATATGCAAATGAAGCCCTATATATTATCTTGAAGGGCCATAGAGGAGCTGCCCTGCCAAACAAAGGGAACATTTAGACCTAGCCATTATTGAAGGCGTATTTCATGTTCCTTATCTTCTCACTGGGGGGCACTTGGTACCCATTTCATCCGGAACTCTACCATCTCGAAAAGCTTTGAAACGGATTCGTCTTCTTCCTATTTATTCATTGAAACGACTACTGTCTGTATCTAGGAAGACGGACGAGACCCAGGGAAATGGTACTGGTAATCGCCAATAGAGTGAGTTGCAATTCCATGTGCCACCATATGCCACTCGACTCACACAAACATTTTTCCTCCATACAGTTGCAAATAATTACCTTTTTCGATCCTCTTAAACGGGCGCAAAGAGAGCTGAATCGAATGGTACACCTTTCAGACGACGTCGATCTACTGTGTTGGGGAGGCAGCTTCTAAGAGATGTGCCAGAATGATGTTGTAGTGTTGTGAAGGTTTGTGCAGTAGTTGGTTGTTTCCCAAATCAGTGTTTCCTTTTAGTCATGTTTGTTACCTAACTGTTTGCTTCTCTTAATTTATGAATATATATTTTGAATCCCATTTGTCTGTATTGTAAAATCTAATAATTTATTATCATTCAATTATTATAATTTCTCAAGTAAATTGGGCTAATACCCGTGTTTAAATGAGCAAATAAATAAATAGAACACGGGTTTTGTAATCTCAATGTATCAAAACATTGAGACAAATTTCAGTATTAGTCAAACCAACGAATTAGGTATAATTCACTCAATAATTACGCATTAACAGCAATGAGTTCAATCATTTTGAAATCATACTTCAGGTCGAGACAGTGAGAGAGGCTATGAAGCGACAAGCTGTGAGTCACCTCCATCGGCTAAGATATCACGTCAACGAGGAAGCTGTCCGTATCCTTGACGCAAGTGATATCACAAGAAGACCGTACCAAACCACTTGATCTTACCTACTAGCGAAGCAGTCAAGTGAAGCATTAGGCATTATACGCAAAACTCAGTGACGTACCTAGCTTAGTTTTGAATATTTATATCTGCATTTTCAAAATAATATTGTTAATAACTTATTACTTGGTACAATAAAAAATTTGAAAAGCCCGGCCCTTCGGGCCTCGCAAGGGGGGCTGCGCCCCCCTTGACCCCTCGGTTGGCCGTCGGCTTAAATTATTGAAAACATACACATACTTTAGCCATACTATTATTACATCACTTTATATTATTACATAATATTATTTCATCATAAATTATTATATGATATTATTGCATCATAATATTATTGCATTGCTAGGCACCTAAAATGATTATTTTAGGGAGAAAAACAAGACATAAATTGCCATTATGTTTACGAACCATTATTAGTTAGTGACTTGGCGTAATAAATCAGCTTCCTTTGAAACTACAGCGGCTTAGGAATCATGACATTTTGTGATAAATTGAGAGGTTTCCAACAAGTGGCGAACGATTACCGTGGAACGATAACCAAGGGAGTTACATTTCCCTAGCAACGGAATGGTTGTACATGGAAATCAATAGAAAACGCGCTACTTTCTAGTCATATTTTCCTGTCGTTTTCGGAGCGGGAAACCATGACTAAAGTATGAGCAAAGAAAAAAAAGTCAAATCATCATGATAATCTTTTAACTAGTTTATGCAAAAATTAAGCTATTGCAAGGGCTTGGAAAATTTTCGAAAATGATCTTCATATAAATCCGTTATGTGGAATTCTGACACTATTCCTGGATTTTAACGATTTATATATATATATGGGTATGTATAGGTGTTTGAGTAATTCCAGACACCTTAGAAATGAAATAAAATTTCCGTTTAAATGCGCCGAAAAATCAAGAAATCAAAACAAAGGATGAGTTGGAGCCAACACTTTTTGAGCACAATAAGTTGGTCGAATTTCAAAAGATTAGCTTAAATAATCACTAAAAATTTCTTTAAAAACGGCTGAAAATCGATAAATTAATATTTTTAGTAGCAGTTTAGTCGAAAAGAAGTTCATGAACGATGAAATAGAACATTAAAAATTTTGAGGACAATATTATACTGGAAATGTACTTATAGTTCGTCAATGTTAGCTGAAAAATCAATAAAACTGCCCACGTAAATATCCAAAATCTTTTTTGAATTGCAGAATATTATTTGGAACAAGTTTTTACTTTATGGTAGTTACAAATTTATTTGCACTCAAACTGCTCAAATTCCAACACAATATGATACGAAAATTCATTCATTCCGACCATGCTGCTTGAATGGAACTTTTTTTCATTTTCAATTTTTTTAATGATTTTGATTGATTGGCTTCTCCATTTTTTCGGGAAAGTTACCAATGATTTTGCCGATTGATTTATAATAAAACAGGTTCATTCAAACACCTTCGTTCAACAATCCTTCCTTATCCTAACAAAAAAATGCATCGTGTGAAAAGATCTACCAACAGTCCTGCATTGTGATTATTTTAATCTAATAATAAATCATTTGAACAGGCTAAAAATTCACGGAAACAGATGAATCATCTCCCTAGGCGGATTTTTTATATTTGTTTTATTTAATTTTATTTTTCATTTGTTTTATTTTTTTTAATATTTTTTATTTATTTTTTTAAATTGTGTTTGGAACCTGCTCGACACCCATAAGCTTCAACCACAATAGCGACTGCATATCAGTAGAAAACGTCGGTGAATTAAAGTTATGTTCTCGATAAAACAGATAAAATTCACGGAATGGTAAAGTTTGTAGTACTTATTTTGCGTCTTATTTTCTCATGAACCTTCTTTAGGAAAAATAGATTAGCAACGCATCACGTTTCGGAGATATACGAATAATAAGGTTATACCCCAAATAGCTCTTAAAAAATAAAATATTGATAATATTGACTGAAATGTTCTCTCAAAATATTAATTTCTTATTTTGAGTGAAAAATATGAAGATGCGCTCAAGCTCTACTCAAACTCATCAACACAACTCAACTTGGATTGATTTTCATAAGTAGCAATCCCGAAGATATTCCCTGTCATATTTTAGCTTTGAAGGCCAAACAGAAGAAAATGTGACTTGGCAATGCCTTGTTAATTGTATTCCAGCAACCCTAGAGAATGCTCAGTCATATTTGAGCTTGTAGGGGAGCTATAAGGGTAAAGGAACTCACCAACCCCATAAAGCCTTGTGCAAGCCAATGCTTGAAATCCAAGGTTCTTTCCCTGAATTCTTGCCAAATTCAATTCCGCAAGGTCCATCATGAGAGAAGGACTTAACTGAAAAAAGCAGGTGGTTACGAATTATCCATACTCCGAATCCAAAGAAGACTCAAGTCAAATTTCACCACAGCATAATGAGCAGGAGAAGAAATAGCCGACTCAGCTGACATGCGCGTGCATTGCCTCAACATTCATCCACAAGAATCTTTGAAGAGGCTCTCGCCTGATTTCAGTTCTGTAAAGCAAGTACAGGCTCAGATAACATGGGCTATATTGGATCTCGTTTCTCATTCTTAACATTTCTGAAGAAGGCCTAGGATGTGGTTCTACAAGATGGGTTAAGACAGAAAACCAATCACTCAGCTGATAAAGACGGACAATTGAATGTGTTGTTATTAGGCCAGAGATTTAGTGGTATGCTTCCGCATTCCGTAGCTCGATTGGATGATAAGTAAATTTAGTATCCACCACTGAAGTGTCTCGTTCAGGTTAGTCTTCAGGAGGGATAATTTGACTGTAAGGGGCATCGGCACTGGTTTGTGTGGAGAGAGTTGGGACTAAGATCTTCTTGAGCCGCTGTATTTTCGAGCTCTGGAGCAAAAGTGAATGAGCCAGTTTTCCCCCTCAATTAGAAGTCATTATTAGAATAGGGATTAATGAATAATTAACAAATTTTCAAGTATCGGGGTTTAAACTCCCTTAACATTTACCTATAGAAAGATCCTAAACATAAATTTGCTACGACCACCTGCGGCCTTCAGAGCCAAAGTTCAGTGAATTATGAACCGACAGTACTATCTTTCTTGCTACCTAAACAACAGAAATGAGGTGCATGAAACATTGATTAAGTTGGTGATTATTGTGAAAAGTCTAATTATTCACGCTCACTAAAAATTATGTGACATTGTAATAGTTCGAAAGATTTTATTTTATTTTACGAAGCGAAGCATACCTTTAGATTTTACATACTAACGGATTAATTACCAGGCGCACCGGTTTATTTTCGACTATATAACCCATGAATATACACAAATACTTTTCCTGAAATGAAATCCCGACAAGAAAATAATGCTAACAAAAAAATTCGAGTTTGGAGTTTTTTATTAGGTTTAGGTAATAATATATCTCTTAATTTTTTCTTGATTCGAATATATGTTTTAGGTACAGATTGTATAGAACTTTTTGCAGCACTGTGCGCCAGTAGTACTGTCTAGGAGCTGACGATAGCGACTGAACTACCCACAGGAAGAACGCTGTGGTATAGCCATCGCCGACCTACCTTCCTAGACTCGTGCTGCGTGATTCTCTCGAGACCATTGCTTGATATTGTGTTGAATGAGCGAAAGGCGTGGAATTTTTCCCCACAAACCAATACTAGCTGCGTATAGTTGGAAAAATAGTATTTTCTCCAGATCTTCCCAATCAGGTATCACCTTCATTAAGAACCAAAGGAGTGTAAAATATTTGGAGCAGCCCTCCCTTCTCACGAATTTCACAAATGAACGCGACAAACTCTACGACAGGATATCGACGTCACACGGAAACCCCATTTAAGGGAGAGTCGACCAAACGCGATCCGCCCCAATATCGGGAACGACTCGGGACTTTGACGCTACACTTCACGATAGTTTCCTCCTCTGTCATATTACTCTGTTATATTCCCCCCAACAGTCACCGAAAACGAGGTGATATGAAGGGAGAGGTTTCCCCTTCAACCGAAGTGTTTTCCCGGCCAAGTCGATCCAATCAATAAGAGAACACGTCCAAGTTGATGCCGGCTGCACCGAAATGAACAGTGCGACGAAAGTGTTAACCCGTGTACCGTCGGCCTCCAAAGTTTCGACACGGAGCGGGGGTGAACTTAAATTGTTGTTTGCATAATCTAAAAAGCCATCTCTACTCTCTCTGTTCATTTTAGCGAATTTTTGTACATAATAATTCATCGCAACAAGTAACAGAAAAAGTCTGTAGATTTGGGTGGAGCACATAGCTTCCTCATATCCGTTACATGAATGTACACATCATTAAAATTGTAAATAATCTTCAAAGGTGAACCATTCAATCCCACAAATTATAATCGAAATCAGATGAAAACTGTAGAAGCCACGCTTGTTACATAGATTTGAGGTTTGCTCATGCGCAGCAGCTACTAGTGATTCAACTGCGATGAAACCCATATGAGGTAACCACTTCGTCATTTCCCATCTACCCTTCAAATTGAAGATCGAACAATGGGTCTTGAAAAGGAGAAGCTAGATGGATTTTCACAATTTTTGCATACGCAGCGGAAACCATCAATTTTTCAGTGATAAAAAATTTATGGGAGGGGGGGGGGGGCATCCTCAGCCAAACCTGCACATTTCCAGACATTTTCATCAAAATCAAATCAAAACTGTAGAAGTAAAGCACGTTGCAAGAATTTCACATACGCGAAGTAAAGCACGTTGCAAGAATTTCACATACGCGCATGCGCTTCAGCTACTAATAATACGATTGTGATGAAATTGATATAAGATATCTACCTTGGCATTTCCTAACCACCCTCAAATTTGAGTTGGATCGAACTAGTAGAATGTGGGAAAATGAAGCTTGATAAAAAATAACTTTGTTCATGCACAGGGTGAATCACTGATTGGTGAGTGATAGAACTGATAGGAGACCATAAAGCGAACCGGCAGAATCTCTACAAAATACATCAAAATCGAATGAAAACTGTAAAATTTATGAGAGTTGTAAGGATTTGCGGACAGACGACAGACAGTCAGACAGACAGACCTTAGGTCCAACGTCGTTCACAATGATGTAAAACTTGAAATGCTAGGGGGTATTGTGAATTTGAAAAAAAAAGTCTGGCGAGCTGGGTGAGGCACATACTCCACAATTTGAACGCATTAAATCAATATTATTTTAAAAAATCGGCGAAAAATTATTAACACTGGGTAAAAACAGTTAAAAATCATTAATTGGTATTTTTTAGAAGTATTTTAATCAAATGATGAACTAGAACATTTAGAAAAGAACTTTCCCAAAGTTATGCTGAAAAATGTAATCAAATTTCTTTAATATTTGCTAAATCGATTAAACACTAAAACATGTAAATCGATAAAAACTCATGGAGCTTCAAAAAAGCTACAAATCCAGAATATGTTTCCGAATCTCAGATTATTTGAAACTGTTTTTTTTTTTTTTTTTGCCATAAAATTGGCATAAAACAATTTCCTTGCACTCACAATGCTCAAATTCAATGTAAAATTATATACCTAATATACGATAATTTACAAAAATTCGCTTATACGCTTATTTTTTGGACAATTTTGCCATAAAATATATAGTTAACAATTTCGTTGCACTAGAGTCCTCAAATTTCTGAGAGAGAGAGAGAGAGAGAGAGAGAGAGAGAGAGAGAGAGAGAGAGAGAGAGAGAGAGAGAGAGAGAGAGAGAGAGAGAGAGAGAGAGAGAGAGAGAGAGAGAGAGAGAGAGAGAGAGAGAGAGAGAGAGAGAGAGAGAGAGAGAGAGAGAGAGAGAGAGAGAGAGAGAGAGAGAGAGAGAGAGAGAGAGAGAGAGAGAGAGAGAGAGAGAGAGAGAGAGAGAGAGAGAGAGAGAGAGAGAGAGAGAGAGAGAGAGAGAGAGAGAGAGAGAGAGAGAGAGGAGAGAGAGAGAGAGAGAGAGAGAGAGAGAGAGAGAGAGAGAGAGAGAGAGAGAGAGAGAGAGAGAGAGAGAGAGAGAGAGAGAGAGAGAGAGAGAGAGAGAGAGAGAGAGAGAGAGAGAGAGAGAGAGAGAGAGAGAGAGAGAGAGAGAGAGAGAGAGAGAGAGAGAGAGAGAGAGAGAGAGAGAGAGAGAGAGAGAGAGAGAGAGAGAGAGAGAGAGAGAGAGAGAGAGAGAGAGAGAGAGAGAGAGAGAGAGAGAGAGAGAGAGAGAGAGAGAGAGAGAGAGAGAGAGAGAGAGAGAGAGAGAGAGAGAGAGAGAGAGAGAGAGAGAGAGAGAGAGAGAGAGAGAGAGAGAGAGAGAGAGAGAGAGAGAGAGAGAGAGAGAGAGAGAGAGAGAGAGAGAGAGAGAGAGAGAGAGAGAGAGAGAGAGAGAGAGAGAGAGAGAGAGAGAGAGAGAGAGAGAGAGAGAGAGAGAGAGAGAGAGAGAGAGAGAGAGAGAGAGAGAGAGAGAGAGAGAGAGAGAGAGAGAGAGAGAGAGAGAGAGAGAGAGAGAGAGAGAGAGAGAGAGAGAGAGAGAGAGAGAGAGAGAGAGAGAGAGAGAGAGAGAGAGAGAGAGAGAGAGAGAGAGAGAGAGAGAGAGAGAGAGAGAGAGAGAGAGAGAGAGAGAGAGAGAGAGAGAGAGAGAGAGAGAGAGAGAGAGAGAGAGAGAGAGAGAGAGAGAGAGAGAGAGAGAGAGAGAGAGAGAGAGAGAGAGAGAGAGAGAGAGAGAGAGAGAGAGAGAGAGAGAGAGAGAGAGAGAGAGAGAGAGAGAGAGAGAGAGAGAGAGAGAGAGAGAGAGAGAGAGAGAGAGAGAGAGAGAGAGAGAGAGAGAGAGAGAGAGAGAGAGAGAGAGAGAGAGAGAGAGAGAGAGAGAGAGAGAGAGAGAGAGAGAGAGAGAGAGAGAGAGAGAGAGAGAGAGAGAGAGAGAGAGAGAGAGAGAGAGAGAGAGAGAGAGAGAGAGAGAGAGAGAGAGAGAGAGAGAGAGAGAGAGAGAGAGAGAGAGAGAGAGAGAGAGAGAGAGAGAGAGAGAGAGAGAGAGAGAGAGAGAGAGAGAGAGAGAGAGAGAGAGAGAGAGAGAGAGAGAGAGAGAGAGAGAGAGAGAGAGAGAGAGAGAGAGAGAGAGAGAGAGAGAGAGAGAGAGAGAGAGAGAGAGAGAGAGAGAGAGAGAGAGAGAGAGAGAGAGAGAGAGAGAGAGAGAGAGAGAGAGAGAGAGAGAGAGAGAGAGAGAGAGAGAGAGAGAGAGAGAGAGAGAGAGAGAGAGAGAGAGAGAGAGAGAGAGGAGAGAGAGAGAGAGAGAGAGAGAGAGAGAGAGAGAGAGAGAGAGAGAGAGAGAGAGAGAGAGAGAGAGAGAGAGAGAGAGAGAGAGAGAGAGAGAGAGAGAGAGAGAGAGAGAGAGAGAGAGAGAGAGAATGCGTTTAATATCAGGAATCGTTTGAAGAAAATTTAGGATAATTTTTATTTTCAATTTTCAAGTCATTGCAATAGCTTCATTTTTCGGAGAAAATCAGCTAACTGAAGTGAACAACCTAAAATAATACTGTCTGGAAGGACTCAAAAAAATCATCAAAAAATTTTGATTCGAAAAAAAAAAGAATAATAATAATTTAAAGTGGTTCGATAAACCGTTATATTTTGAAATTAAACTGAATCGAAAGTTTAATCGAAATGGAAGTTTTATGCCTCACCAGGAATTCCACCCTCGCTGTCCCGCTCGCGCCTTCCTTTCCTTATCGTGAACAACCCCCGTTCAAGCCGCCCTTACACGAGCGAACCTTAATTAATAAGCTTCATAATAACAGGATTAATTAATCCCTATCTACAGCGATACAGGGACAAACAATTACTCTGGGGCGGTTTATCTCCGCTAGGGTTGATTTGTTGCTCGCCTTTGTTCCAGCAGGGAGGATGGGGGTTGGAGTAGGGGGTGAGTTCTGAGGGGGTGGAAACTATGCGTCACACGTAGTAGCTCCGTCCTGGCGGACTCGGGTTCCTTTGTCCCGACTGCTCCTGGGTCCCCGGGTTTGTTCCCGCTGGAAACACCCTCTCGGTCCTTTTCAGAGAGTAAACGGCGGAAAGGGGGGGAGGGACATTCAACTGCGCTTTCCACTAGTAATATGATTATACCTCGCGGCAGGAGAGAAACGACCCTCCCCATTCCTTCCACATCACACTACATTTTCCAACGCCCATTTACCCCCTCTCCTCACCCCCACTGCTGACAAACACCCATAATAACCCAGTCAGTGTCGCTTTGCTAACCCCCCCCCCCCCTTCCACATATTCTCTTGCAATCCCTTGTATCACTGCAAAACCCCTGCACCGCCACAACCGATGTCCCCTACTTAGTCTGAAGTAGGTGCTTACTTACCAACACCGGATTGGGTAAACCTAACGAGACCTTAAGCACCGCGTTTCAATCATTGTACCCAAACCCCCAAAAACTTTTTTTGTCTACCATTTAACGCAACAGTTATACATAGAGTTAGTAAGTAAACTATAAAACGCTGCAAATCATCACACAACGATGAAGGGGTACCTCTTCTACAAGGATCACTGGTCAATAGATTGTTATTATACAAAATCTATATATATATATATTCATATATATATATATATATATATATATATATATATATATATATACTCGGCGCTTCTTTTCTCTTTTGTACTGCGTAGAAAACGAGGATAATTTGCTATGCAATTCTTAGCCTGAAAACGCTCAAAAAATAAAGTCGTTTTTTTTCTCTTTTGTACATTTTTATTCGTTCATTTTACATAAAAAAATGGATATAAAAAAATTTGGATATAAAAAAAATGTTTAAGCCTGGCTGGGATTCGAACCCACGATGCGAAAAAAATGGATGTAAATTTGAATATAAAAAAATTTTCAAGCCTGGCTGGGATTCGAACCCACGAACTCGCGCTTCGCGTCACGGACGTTACAAAAAAAATTGTTGGGGGTCGGCCTAAGAATTGCACAGTAATTAATATATATAATTGGGCTATTAATTATCACAGTTCAACTACATAGACATTGGCACTTTAAAACTTTGATAGAATAAAACACCTAGGTACCTATCTGCCGGTACCGATCGGTAGATCACCAGTCCATCTTTATGTAACAAAAGGTATAATTATTTCGAATTCCTGAAAACTGGTTGATCCTCTTAGTTTATAAATACTTAAGCTTGTATCATACAACAATTATACACAACAATTAACACGCATGACACATACCCCAGAAACACAACATACACAATGTGTGAGGCTTCTGTACAGTGTTGAAAAAAATATTTCAGCAACATTGAAATAGTGCATCCACAGAGACCAAACATTTACGGAAATATTCCGTTACTTCATAGATTAATCTAGACATGGACTACACCTCTACACTCTGGAGAAGTCAATGAATATGATACTCAACGGAAAAATAAAAGTCAAAATTAGTTTGCCAACAATTTACTCACTGTGAAGTCTCATTAGGACACGAAACGAGTGGTTTTACTTACCTGAAACAGTAGAAGTAACACAATGTAATGGTAGAATTTAAAAATACTTTGAAACATATTAGTAAGTAATGCATGCATTACAGGGACGTCTCTATGAATGGATTGTATATAACTTTGGTGAGAGTTAAAATATGAGAAAAAACAAAAAATATCATGACTTTTCGGAGTTACCCTTCCCCCATTAGTCCAGGTAGAATCCGAAAATCGAACAAGAATAAAAATCAGCACGTCTGCCGTTCGCCATCCGAAGCTTTTCTCTGAAACTACTGGAACAAACTTTATGGAATTTGACTCAAAAATCGTACATTGACCGGGGATTTGCCGGTATCATCGGCATCAACTTTCATCAACCCTATAGGGTAGTAACTGAGGCTGAACTATTAAAAAATCGGGAATTCAAATCTTTCAAGGCAACAGTAATGTGTTTTTTGGGTCCCATTTATAGACATCATCCCAAAGATTCGATTGCAACCAACCGAGTTGTTGTACGTTCATCCATGTGCTCTTCCTAAAAGCCAGATTGCTCTCCCTAGCGCACTAAATTTCGCAAAGATAGAATGAATACCATTGCAACTATATTTATTTATTTTATAAAACATGCAAACCCAATACGAATTGTAGGTACTGTGTGTGTGTGTGTGTGTGTGTGTGTGTGTGTGTGTGTGTGTGTGTGTGTGTGTGTGTGTGTGTGTGTGTGTGTGTGTGTGTGTGTGTGTGTGTGTGTGTGTGTGTGTGTGTGTGTGTGTGTGTGTGTGTGTGTGTGTGTGTGTGTGTGTGTGTGTGTGTGTGTGTGTGTGTGTGTGTGTGTGTGTGTGTGTGTGTGTGAGCGTGCGTAAATTTAAACAAGATTATAATAGTTTGGATGAATGAGTTTTTCGTTGCGGAAAAATTTGCAAGTATTATAGGGAAGGGCGATAGAGCCTATATGTTATATAGGGTTTAGTTCACTATAAATTTGAATTGCCTATTCTGTTTGGTGATGCTATGTACACATCTCTGTTGTGCAAGAAGACGTTACAAGATCACTTGAAATAACGAGAAAAACAAATTTTTATCAAGTTTAGATTGCAGCAGAGTGGAAACTACACTACTCCCTTGGAGGAACCAAAACGTGACATCACACGCTAGTCAGCAATTCACAGAGCGTTCTCAGCGCCTTCCCCACCACCTGATTTTTAAATTCAATTTTAATTAAGAAAATAATTTTTTCATTGGGTTTTATTATAAATTTGTTAATCGGAGATGGTCTAGAGTATATTAAAAGAGGTTTCAGGCTCAGATGAGTGCAAGTTCCTCATTGCTGAATTACGGTATTAGTAGCGCTCAAGGAAATGTAGCGTCGTTAAGAGCTGAATCAAAACGTCACGAGATGAACTGATATTTACGACAATTAATGTCCTCTAACTCACCGAACTTGAAGGTTTGATGGGAACCGAAGTGGCTACTCTCGAACGCGGACGCGGAATGTCACCTGATAATTCCAATATTGGCATTATATCAGCTGATGTTTACAAGGCAATTTGTACGTCTACCAGTTCCACTATCAAGCGATCGTTACTGGAATTTAGAGCTTGATTGGCTAATCAATAGATACAGCTAGCAGCGCATGTTGAAATGATGAAGAAATCCGATGGTGTTTTTTTTCTCGAAATTCTAGCCCTTAAGGAGAGCGAACCGTTCAATCTACAGCGTTGCGGATGGTTTTAATCGATCCCTCGGGATTATATTTATTATTGACAAGCGTAAAATCATTACTAAAACCTTAGAAGTTGTCAAGATCTCAATTTTTGAATGTTTAACCCTTTGATGTTTAGCCCATTCGGGTTGATACAAATGCATGCCGATATTACTGGCACATCCCCGGACGATGTATGATTCTTGAGCCGTTTCAAAATGGTTGGTCCTGTAGTTTCGGAGAAAAGCTTTGGACGGCGCACGAGGGACGGATGGATTTTTATCTATTTTTTATTCGATTTTTGAATTTTACGCATCTTGAAACATAAACCAAAACATTTTCGGGAGGGGGGGAGGGGGGGTTAACGACTTTTTTTTTTTCTTTGTCGATTACAAAGGTTCACTATTGAAAATGATAAACCAAAACTAAAAGGAAATTATTTAACGAAAAAACGACGACATACGAAACCGATAAACTTTGTAGCTAACCTTCGCATATAATTTAACAACAGTTGCTATGCGTAGGATTACTAGACTCCATGTTATTTCTTGCATAATGTTATTATGCAATGTTATAATAAAATGAGGTAAAATTAACATTAAAAATGAAAAACACATTCTTTGTTTTTGTGATTTTATAGAGGGTGTAGGGGAGCAGAGCCCCCCTCCGAGGCGCAAAGCGCCGAGTTTTCACCTGCAGGTGGACTTCTAAAACTTAGAATGGTGATATATTTAATATAATTAATTGTCAATTTGTAAGTCAACTTGCGTTAAATACTAGTAAAGTGTAGGTTTTTGACTAAATTTAATCAATTTCTCTACAACTATGCTGATATATTTTGATACTTAATCTATAATAGGCTTTTTTTTAATAATTATAGATAGGTCTCCTAACCCTTTGTGTAATAACTTGTAGCGTTTTCCTCCTCAATGTAGGTAACGTAGTTCGAGAAATGTGAGCGGGGTTATTATTTTTTTCCTTATTTATTTCCACTAAAGGCTTCTCGAGATAAATCCACTCGATCCAATCAATCCAATTTGCTGCGGAAGCAATCAGACGGAACAATACTGAAAATATTATTCTAGCGGATTAATTTAGAACGCCTGAAAGCATCGGCTTTGATCTGACAAGGGAGATATATACATGTGACGAAAAAACGGACAGGTCGTTAAAAAGATCGAGTAAAAGCCGAAAGGAAACGGCGTGTGTATGGGATAAAAAAGCACCGCCATCTGATGAAAGAAAATCGAAATGAAGAATAAAAAACAAAACGAAAATTGATTGATAAATAATTATGATAGTGCCGGAGAAAAAGTGCCGTCAAAGATCCTGAGCTGCGCATATGTTTATGTCGACAATAAACTAGAGAAAGCCAGTCTATCAAGATAACAGTGAAACCAATACTTACCAACGTTAAAATCCACGTATGTAACATAGAAAATGAACGTATTAGACTACCTTCTACATTAATATTCCTGAAGTACTTGTTTCAGAATAATCAATGATTTCATTCTATTCTTTTGTTTTCAATAATTTTCTAATACAAAGTGAGAGTACCTAACTGAAAGAAAAAACGCCTGCCAATTTGGATTTGGCACATAGCTTCCTCGTGTCCGTATAAATGTGTGGATCATTGAAATGTTTTAAACTGAATAGTTGGACTGCTAATCAGGTTCCTCACGGATTTTTGAAAAACGCCGTTTTACATTTTTCTGGACCACGAACGACATAACCAATCAGCGTTTGTGACGATCGGTTCGAAAAGTACTTACCTACCAAATTTTAACACAATTGAAGCCTAGATATAGTTAACTACCAAACAAACATATTTATCTGGCTTTTTAGGCTACCCAGTACCTAGGTTTGTGACCCCACCAAAATCCCAGGGAAAACCACAGGGGCCAATCTTTTCTTCACTATTTTTGATTAAAGATAAATAGGCCTCGGCTTCATTAATTCATTCTGAGGAAGAAGGTGTATTTTTCGAGGCGACAGCTTCGCTGCGTCGGGGGAGCGATTAATCCGCCCGGGCAGGAGGCGTTGGTCAAAGCCGTAGCTCATCCGTCTGATTGAAGGCGGAGCCCCCTCGCGTATTTTTACGGGTCTGCTCGCTCGAATCAACTGTGTGAACTTTTAGTTGATTAATAGGTTTGGGGAAGAAGGGGGCACAGTTTTTCTACTTTTTGACGTCTTAAGGTCAAGGATCATTAGATGCAACTGCCGCAAATGTCATGGAGTCGAAATTTTAACCTCGTCAACGCACAGCGGGCCAAATCGTATTACAGACTCGAAAATATTCAAAGTACACTAAATTCAGTTTTATTGCCTTTTCTATGGCATTTTTGTGAGCTAAGTCGCTTGGCATTGTCCCCAAGTCGTTGAAACGTAAAATCTATACGAAAACTCAATATTGCTTTGTAAAATTCGTTATTGGCACAATGTGGTATGACAAGACTTTACAAAAAAAGCATGCTTCAATCTGGTACAAGGAAAATGACGAGAAAAATATTGTACATCGATGGCTCTCGCTTTCTGACCCCAAATTGTCCAAAGTAAACACAAAAAAGTTAAAAGTGATCCTAATGGCTAATGGCCAACCCATTAAAATGGTAGACAAAACTATACACCCTTCAAAGAAACTCACAGGACAATATACCTCCAACTCAACAACAACAATAAAAACAACAACGACTCTGATATTATTCAAACTTTTCAGCATAGGGGAGCGTGCTTGGTGTCAAAACACTCAGAATGGGTTTTATTTATTTGAATATAATAATGAATCACGCTTCCGACCGACGCGCATAACCTGTTATCACCATCGAATTTAACGATTCCAGCGTGATCAATGACTTTGGTCACAGTTAAATCGGTTCCTTCCCCTTAGAATTTACCAAAAAACTATCTGAAATACATTTCGGGTAGGCAGAAAACTTGCCATGACCTGCGTTAGTTTTAATGATGTTTTTAAAAAGTGTTTGGTAATTCTAGTTGACATATCAAAAAGAATATATCCAAAATTTCAAATAGGAACATTGCTTTCCCTATATACCTTGTCGACGAAAGTCGGGGAAGAGACGATTTACACTCCACGATAGACGAACACATTATGAAATGAAAAATAAGAAAAACTAATGATCTGGTTGCTCCTCGTCTTGACTTGCGTTGAAGAGTACACATTGTGGAGCTCACTGTTTCAGAGTTCACTTTCACAACGAAACCTCGTTGAAATCCACAAAAAAAAAAACCCTCATTCCTCCAACTTTCAAAATTCTACTTTTTTCGTGCTAAATATAGTCCACTGTGCGATGCTGCACACCATCGCACAATTTTTTACTATTTCTTATCGAGGAAGTGATCTGCTGAGATCCTATGGTATTTCAATTTGAAATATTATCATTCACCAAAAATTTCCTTTTTAGCAAACACAGTAGAATAGAATGAACCCGAATCAACAAAATTTCAACAGAATACTTAGCCCAGATGTTGAGGAAAAGTTGCGACTGTCTCGGCGCCGCAAGTGGTCCAAAATGCCATCACAGCACAGTGGCCCACTTTAACAAAAAATATGTACAACGTTTTACCAAACTCCGTTAAAATTAATCTCGAGAATTATATACCCTGGCGTTTTTCTCCAACCCAATTCTCGTTTAAACTCATTTAGGGATAACGAAGTTAACCCAACAGAATTAAGGCAAACTGTACTATCATAAGATGGACAATTTGACGTGTCGGGACAGTAATGTAGTCACTGCAATCACCACTGCTCAGCTGATATCAAGTCCAGCTTCCATTTTAATAACCAAATAATAACATTATTTCAGAGTCTCAAGTGGAAATCTGTGCAGGAAATGTGTATTGTTCCAGCTCAAAATCGTAGGTGCACTCTATAAGGGTGGGAGGGGGAGGGGGATTCATCATCTCATCCTATTAAAGTGTGCTATAACCATTATCATCATCTACAACACACAATTTTCCTTTTAATCCATATGCTTGGCTCCAAAACCGTGCCAGGGCATGATGTTATGAGGCTATTTCTACTTCAATCAAGTAGGAGTTGTATTGCTCCATTAGAACGACTACACACACGATGTTAAGTGACAAGATGATGCCACAGATCACATCATAATGTTTTTCATAATGATAAATAATGTTTTTCATAATTTTATTGTAAGTGAATTTCGTCTAAACTTAACATGTCCGGTCGAATCGGGCTTTTCCACTTTTATATAATAAATAAATTTTGATCGCATTTTGAATATTCGCCATCTTTCTGGAGAGGTACCTACTACCGATGAAAATCTATCCACGAAAAAATTAGGTAAGTGCTTCACTAGCCACTAACACCACCACTTACTACTACCACCACCACGAGTGCGTCATCGTCTACTTCTTCCTCGACTTCCTCAACAGAGTCAACTCGTTCCGGATCCAACATCATCCGACGTCATGCCTGCCCCACCACACCGACAAACGTGCCACTGCCTCTCAAGGGAATACAGCAACTGATCTCCTCTGCGCCAGATACCACCAACGGCTAATCCCCCGAAACGTCCAGGCACCATCGGACGATGAACAGTTTTAGCCAACCAACAAACGCCAGAAGCCTTGCCGAGTACGGTATCTAAGTTAACCAATCCAACATCGCACAAGAAGTTCTGCACAAAAGACTGCGATCTTCTTTCTGGTGCGATATCGAGGCTCAAATGCGTATTTGAATAATTTTAGTACCCATCGGCCAATCATAGCTGCTGTGATAGCGGAGTGATCCATTTCCAATACAAACGTTTTTCACAGCAAAAAGCTTTGAAAGTGATGGGTTCCCCAAACCACGGCGAGAAGTTCCCTCTCTGTTATTGAATATCATTACTCGGCCGGATTATGAGTATGACTCGCGTATGCTATCGGGTTTTCTTGGCGGTCCGTCATTTTAGATAGCTCGGCGACCAGAGCAGTACCTGGGGTGACCAATATGATGAATGTACACTAATGCTCGCGGTCATGTTGATATCTCGACCAAAAAAGATTAGCGAGGTTAATTTCTCAGATTTCGGGTGTTAAATCTCGATCAACCTCAATAGGTATTAGAACTCGCTCAGTGGTGAAAGACAGTTACAACTATCTAGTGAGAGACACTCTATTCAAGTTAGAACTTGTTTACGTTTTTCGTGAAAGCGTGCTTAACTGATTAAATGTTGAAAGGGAAAAAAGCGCCACACGAATATGAATTGAAAAATGACTAGGGCATGCAGGAGTAGGCTGAACTTCTGCTAGTTCGGATCGATTTTATTCGGTTTTCTAGTCCGTTAAAACGGTCTACACGCGTGTGATATCCAGTGATCTGAGCAGAAGAGCTACATATCTAATACAGAAATAATAAACCTTTGTTGAAATATTAAAAATGATTGAAATTGAAAAAAAAAAAATTGAAAATATTAAACTGGAAATCAAACGAGTGGGGTTTGAAACCCACCGAAGGCAGACACGTGGAATTGAGCATTTAACAAGATATATTCTCTCACCGGAAACTTTTTTTTTTTTTTTCAAACCGCGCTCAGTCGGCCTAGGCCCCGATATTGAGTTAGCGGAAGTGAATCCCGGATCTTCATACTATCCATCGAACGGTTCCAGGGGTCGCCTGTTAGAGGGTCCATATCCTTCGTGCGTCGGCCTTAATTGAATCAATCTCTTTTGTATGTGTAAACTAATTAACCCCCACTTCACCTCCCTTCAAACCACTCGCCGCCGTCCGTTTTCCGTTTCATATTCCAGCCACCGCGGAGAATTACGGCCTGGCGATCCCTTTTTAGTTTGACAGACAGCGATGATTCTTTGATCAAGATGGACCCGGAAAACTCTTTCGAACCTGGTCAATGAAGAACCTTTAAAACCATTCAATTAAAAGCCACTCCCGGAGTAATGCTATTGGTATTATTTCTAAACCGATATACCACGTATCTTCTTCAAAAGGAGTCAGAAGTTTAATTTTTGTGAATGGCCCTGTCGGACCAACATCCTCCGTACCATACAACGTACATACTATAAAGACTATACATTAGAAAAAAATCACAATTTTAACGTACCGTTCGAGTTTAAAGCCCTGATTTTTCACTGCATACAATCATGATCTCTTTTAGTAGAGTAAATGCAAAATTTTGGTGTTTACTTTTGGGATTTAAGTCATTTTCTCGCAACCCATTGGTCACACGGGGACGTACATAGTTATGCGATCAAATAAATGCTAAGTACATTTCTTACAACCCAATACTTACCCTATTGGGGTGAGGGTGGTCAGATCTCGTAATTTTCAAAATAATGGGCTTTAAACTTGAATTAAATGTTATTATATATTTTCTTCGGAATAAATGGGGTGTTTTTGAACGGCTGAATCTCATAATAATTTGCCATGTTTGCATCATTGAATCACTTCCATTGAAGTATTTACCATGGTTTATAACAACGTCGTGACCAATTTTAGTAGTCTTCAAACAATAATTTATTTTGCTCTTGAAGTATTTGAATCAAAGACCCCGGTGAACAATAAGTATTCATAAATGCAGGGAGAGCTGGTGGCCGAGATCGGGTCGGATGCCAAGAATTTTAGCCCTAATAGTTCAATGAACATCTGAGAGCAGCAGCGAGCATTCAAAAAACCTCAGCCCGAACATTCATTCTCAACTCGTTCGACCAGGTCCCTTTGAAAACCTCTCGCGTTCCTTATTTTTCGAGTCCGCCCGTTTTAAATTTCACATTTGTCGCCGCGGCAACCCGCCATATGGACAGCCCTGTCATAGCTCATTTCCAAAGCCGAGGCCCCAGCGTTGAAGCCTTTCTCGAACTTTTTTTTTTTAAATCCTTTTTTTCTACCTCCATATTTCTTTCAACAGACCGTCAGACGGAGCGTTACACCTGAATTCACCTTCAAAACATCCGGAAGGGATTTGGATCAGGTCCCACCCGTCAGGTTGAACAGTAACACCGCATGGATCCGTGCGGTATCCACGTCACTTAGGGATCCATGGCACAGGGGGATCCGAAAATACCACGAAATAATATTAAAATATTAGACAAAAGATTGGAAAAATATCTAATGAGCGATGCCCAACCATTCTCTACATATTTTCGAATGAAAATATCTTCCATTCAAAGACGTTTGACACCTCCCGCGCCCTCCTACGATGCGTAGCTTTTTCAAAGATTTCGAGCATAGTTGACGTCAAAACACCCCTCCTGCGGGACACCTCTGCCCAGTGTGAGTTGACTGATGTGAGAAACTTAGAAAAACCCAAAAAATAAAACTACTTATTAGAAAAGTGCGTTGTGTCAAACTTCTTACGATAAAATCTAGGTACTTTCTTTTAAAAATGAAAACCTCACGCCTTTTACAAATTAAAGTATCTTTATCAGCTACTCTACCTAGTACCTAGAACACTTTTTAACAGCTCGCCAAGAATCTGTTTTCGATAAATTGATCGGACGCGTAGAATATTTCCAGTTGTGTAGCTTTATTTCGCCGTTGAATTAAATAAAAATTGTCTTATATGTGACAATTCCGACACACATTTATGCTACATTATACAAAGTCTAAATCAGAAAGATAGTTTTCTGATGTCCGAGTTATAAGTACACTTATTGTCTTCGTAATTGAAAAACAATGCTGGCATTTCAAACGTAGCCTCTTGGGGACAGAAATATTACTACGTGAGAAACCATCAATAACTGAGTGAACCGTGAGACTAATTTCTTTACTAATCGACTTACAAAACTGAAATTTGCAGCAGTGTCTCTCTTGTACACTTGGAATGGAATTGCATCATACTGAACCATCCTGATCAGCTGATTGAGGTCTGCCTCCAATTTCCTTCGATGCTGAAACTTGAAAAAGATCCTCACTAGGACACTCAGATTAGAATTACAGCTTCTGGAATAACCCTGACCACCCATGACGTCACGCATAAAACATCTTAATAGATAGCTTGGTTCCCCAAATTATTTGCTATCCAGCAAACAATTGTAAGTACAATACTTGTAAGAAGGTACCTTGTATGTCCCATGCACAAGAAGCCAAAATTTTGAGTTTTCAAAGAATTAATGACGATCTGTCAAATTTATTACAAGAGACCACAATATTCTGATCCAAAGAAAGACCGCCACAAATACATCACACAAATGTCTCTGATTCTTAAGTGGTTCTTGATTATATTATACGCTGACCTAAGAAAGTGTTTAGAATGGGAGGCAATCATATATTGAGGGAGTTCTGACACACGCTTTTTGTAAAAGCTATTACAAAACTTTTCACTGGTTTTCTTGTTGTCGGGGAAATTAATAATTGCTAAAAAGAGGAAGGGTGCCTACTGTATATTACGGGTTTGATCGCAAAAACTGCTTCGTAATAACCAACGTAAGAGTAATTACTTTGGTGAAGTAATATTGTTACTGGATTCTGAGCGACTATTGGAAAAGAACGCCAAAAGCACCGGTTCCGTGATGTGACTGGGAACGGTGGATTCCATACACCCTAACAATGCGCCGATCGCCGTAATTGCGTTAGAAGGAGCGATAGAAAACGAAAAATTAATCGCTATGAATAATGCGACTCCCGGCCAACCATGCGAGAAATGGAAAGCGGCCGTTTTTACGACCAAGAAAAATTAACAGATAATGAGAAACCGACTGGGAGACTTAAAACCCCGGTGCCGGGAATAACAAGATAAGCAACGGTTAAAAAGGCGCGGTTGAGGCGTATTTAACAAGCCAGAAAGAAAACTAAAAAAGGACAAACAAAACGAGAAAAAAAATTAAACGGACGAAAATAAAAATACGGTTTTAAACAGGGAGTACTTGAAAAATCAAGGAGCAAAGTGCTTCGTGATAAATGAAGTTGGTGGCGGGGACAGGGAAAGGCGAAGCTGTCTTTAGCGGAGAGACCTCCCCATACATAATCCATCCATTTGTGACTCCCATGTGTAATGGAAGACATGAATTACTTAGGAACTCCGGCGTGCATTAAAGCTCTTCTGACGAAAAAAAAGGAGTGCTCTGTTGCCAATTAATTTGGAGCATTTTCCATGAATAACAGCAGTTTTCCATTAGATCTCTTTTATTCCTACCGACGCCGAAGCTTTTGCGGGGGAAAAAGAGCGGGAGACGGGGTGGCGCGGAGGCGGGGTGGGGGAAGCTTTTAGCTCAATAATGGCTTGCTTCAATCAGGCGGGGAATTTTTACCTAATATCACACCGTTGTTTACGAACGTAAATGCCTTTTACTTTCGACGTTAATTGCATCGAAGTGAAGCCGACAGGGCTCAGCTGTCTAATTTTTTTCGGGAAAACGAGCACGTGACTACCGTCCAAGGATTCGAAAACACGTAAACCTTCACGTGTGTGACGGTTACTGTCAGAAACTAGAGGAGCGCCTAGCATACGTCCTATAGCGCGGCCGAGCGTTCATCCTCGTGCCTTTTGGATGCAGTAATTGGGAGAAATGCCAAAATATTTTCGAAGAAGGAAAGAAGAAAAGGATCTGCATGAATGAAGGAAAAATAAAATACATTAAAATGATCATCCCAACCGAGAAGGTTGAAGATTTCCAGTACATTGAGATCACTATTACCTGAAAAATTGATAATATTTAAGAACAGATTAATAAGATAAGACTGATGGTGCTTATTTTGCCGATGTAAAATTGTTTCCGTCTCTCCTGATTACCAGAACCACTAAACTCTGTTCGTATTTTAAAACTTTCGTTCGGCCTGAGGTTCGCTGTGGGGCGGAAACATGAACGATGAGAGTAGAAGATGAGAGCCTATGAAAGAAAAATTATACGGAAAAATCTACAGAGAAAAAGTCTTGGGCAAGGAGGATATAGTGCGACACGTAGCATCCAGTAAAAGGATGATGAAATCCACATCGATAGGATGAGCATACAGCAAGGACATAGAAGAATGCTCAAAGCAAGGATGAAGCCCATAAGAAGAAGAAGACGACCCATTAACAGGTGGTTTGATGAGGTGTTGCGAGATCTGCAAGTTAGACTCAGAAGTGCGCAAGCCCGGAAAAGGTGGTGAGTGGCCACACCGTCCTATAGTATGGCTGTTAGATTAGTTAGTTATCAACGAACGTATATACGAACCTAAACGAACGAATACGAACGTAAACGCGAGCCAAACAATGATCGACTGTCTATTTTTTTCGGGAAAACGAGGATGTCTACCATTCAAAGATACGTATGCAACCACGTAAAGCTGTAAAGCTATACATTTGTGACCGTTGCGCGTCCTTCCCTCCACTCGAGTCCTCCTAAATGAAAATTTACACTCGCTTCTACCTGATCACTTTCGGTCCCATGTCTGTCCCGTCTATCTATTTGTATGTATGTGCTAATGGGGTACACGGAATCTTTCTTTATTTTCCTCATATTTTGCAAGTGAAAGCAGTTTTTATCCAGAGAGTTTTGACGCAAAACGCACACGCCTTACGATTAACTTAGTAAAAATCAACCACCCCGCCCCCCAGGAAAAAAGACGGGTTGCGTACAAAAGATGCCAAGCCACAAAATGCATGATATCATCCAATTTGGGACAAGCCAATAGTCAGATCGCCGTGCCGTAGTACATTTTTGGTGGACTAAGTTTCACGATTCAAATTCCATTCCTAAATTTCACATTTTCACAAGGAAAAGGAGAGAATTTGGCTAACTCAGCTGATCAGGATAGAGCCGTCATTTTATTAATCTCATAATATCGCTGAGATTTTCCCTACCAAAGTTTATCCGTAACTTGATCTGAGTCTTGCTAACACCCTTTCGACCTATGGTGAACGGGAGAGGATTTCAAATTTTCCCCCTCCCAAACAACCCCTCTCCCACCACCACCACCACCACTAGGTCATTACTGTTCCAGAACCCCAAAACGTACTTCGTCAGTCAATATTTATCGTCAAGGCCTTTTTTTCATATTCCATCAAAATCTGCTAAAAAGAAGTGGTAGGAATGTTTGCGCAAAAATTAAGGTGAGACGAGAAAAAAAGAAAAAAGCTCTGAAACATGCATTTTGACGGCTCATTTTAGCTTATATATAGAATCAATCTACAGTCACACATTTGTCATCAGGAGACCCAAGGAGCATGTCCCTCCTAGGATATGCAAAGAAAATTATAAGTTTGAGCAGACAGAGTGTGGTCAGGGGGGGGGGGGGGGGCAATGTTGAGCCAAATCTACTTTGTTACTTATAGGTGCGGCTAGTTTCAATGGTTTTTTGAGGCTACTCGCTGAATATTCTGAAGTAGCATTAGTTTATTAGGTTGATTGCATATATTTTATTTCATCCTACTGGATCAAAATCCTGGAGCCTAATCCATTGAGCAGCAGAAATCACGTCTTTGGATTTTTTTTAGATCAATTTCGAGTAATCTCGGGACCTCCTGACCTAAAGCGTACGGTAAAAAGGAACCAATCGATAGTGGTAAACCGAATGGTATTGAATTCCGGGGGGCTTCTCTCTCGACGAAGGGAATATTTAAATTGCAGAAGAGAGCTTTACGTCTGATGATGCATACAGGATATAGTGATTCATGCCGCATGCGCACTTCCAGACAATGCGTATTTTAGCGGTACCATTCATGTTCATCTACCGCTCGTCAATATTTATTTTCAATAGGATACACGAGATTAAAAGACCCGAAGTTAAACAAGAACATAGTATCCGGAGAAAGAACCAGCTGTGCTTGCCATCCTCTCGACTCTCATTTTCCCACGACTCATATCTGTTTATTGACATTAAAATATATAACTCTATACAAAATACTCGTAAGAACATAGACTGTGCCACAGTGAAAATTTTCAAAAATAAACTAAAAAAAACTTTCTGCGCTGCAGCACATATTATTCGCTGGACGAGTTTTTTAAACTCAAATCAATAATACTTATTATTCTAATATGTATCACGTGTTACCTCTTGTATGTCATGTTTTAAACATTAAGATCTTTTTTTTATATTTTTTATAAGAATTTAAGCCGCATCTTAACCGGAAGGGTCATTAGCGGTGATCAAAAAGGAAGTCAAAGGGACACTTCAACGGATACAATTCTAAGAGGAGCCATACTGAACGTCCGTCACTAAACGGATTGCCATCACGGACCCCACCGGCAGATCGGAGGTGGATAAATAATAATAATAACAAGCAAAGTGAGGCATCGCCGCACTCTGCCTCAAGGGATCCAGCAATGACCTCTTTGTAACCCCGACCGCAGCTAAAAATACCCCGTGATAAAAACTAAACTACGGCTAGATGATCCTTACAAATACATAAATACTATTGATGAATATATAATGATAAATACGACATATCTTAGTTAAATAAATATATGACTAGATGCATATAAGTAAATATATCACGGATCAGAATATCACAGTTCGCTGTAAAGCTCAGTGGCTTTCAGGTACACCAACAGGGACTGGACCTTGTCTGGTCCAGACAGAACATCCACCCACTGAGGGGGTGCATGCTAGACCCTGAGGTCCATGAGGGCTGGACAGTCCTCAAAAAAGTGGCGGATGAACAAATCACCCCCACATCTCCCACACACATCACGACCTACTGAATCTAGCAGGTGTCTGTGTGTAAGGCGGGTATGACCAGTGGCTACCCGATTGACCACAATTCGGTCCCTCCTTGAAAGGTGGGTCACGAAAGGATCAACCAGGCAAAGGTCCTGAAGGACTCCACACAGACCAGTGACCTAGCTCTGCCATTGCTCGAGCTAGATGGAATTGGCTTTATACTGCATGTAGGAGATTTGATCCTCAATACGCATACGCAACATTTCGATGGAGTCATCACCAATGGCTCTCCTTGCTAGGGTATCAGCCCACTCATTGCCGTGAATGCCCACATGGCTTGGCACCCACATAAAAGTTATGTTTGTGTCCAATGTCGTGGCTCGGTGTAGTGACACACGCACGCTTTGTATTAGGGGATCATATGAATATGTGTCCCTAATCGTCTTGATGGTACTTAATGAGTCACTACAGATCACATAATTTCCAACTCCCAATAGCTGGCAGTGTCGAACAGCCAGCGTCACTGACCACAGCTCTGCTGTGAACACTGACGCAACAGATGATAGGCGTCGAGTGACTTGGAAGTCGGGGTTCCATAGAGCAAGGCTTCTTCCATACAGCGTCAGATGTTTTTGAGCCATCAGTGAATAAGGATGTGTGTCCAGCATATCGCTGGATTGCCTCTGACTAACGACATCTGAGGATGTGAGTGTGTGTGTGTTTGTGGGGGGGGGGGGGGTTGTATTGCCCTTTGTCCCAACCCTCAAGCCAAAATCAACGAGCATCCCAGACAAGGTCCATGGAGGGTATCTCTATATGCAGTCCCCCCCCCTGGTAAGCTCCTGAACAGGAATGCCCAATGGGCTAGTTCAAGTCTGGAGCCTGGAATATGTTCCATCCAGGGGTGGTAGGGTTACCATGGTATGCAGAGGGTGCCCTGGGAAATAAAAAGGCGCTCTGCATAGCGGAGTTTCAGTAGATTTCGCCTAATCTTTAGTAGCTGGCTACGCCCTAGCACCTGAAGGGATACTGTCGGGGTAAAAATTATTATTACTAGCCGCTCCGGCTCGCTTCGCTCGCAAAGTGTGGCATGTAGGGAATGTTGCTCGCTTCGCTCGCAAACGATAGATCCCTAAGGGTAGGTTTAACTTCTGTAAGGGATGCTGCTCGCTTCGCTCGCTTGAGGAAGTTATACTGCCCACCCAACTTGGCAGACGTTTTTTTCTGTTGGAAATTCTTACAAACAAATTAAATCTTATGAAACTACGTGGAACCACAAAAAGTTTATTCGGGGATGTTGCTCGCTTCGCTCGCAAGGTATTGCTGTATATTTGTAGGAAAAAATCCGAATTTATTCTGTTGACATGGCTCTCGCTTCGCTCGCAAAGTGTGGCATGTAGGGCATGTTGCTCGCTTTGCTCGCAAACGGTAGATCCCTAAGGGTAGGTTTAACGTGTGTAGGGGATGTTGCTCGCTTCGCTCGCAAACGGTAGATCTCTAAGGGTAGGTTTAACTTCTGTAGGGGATGCTGCTCGCTTCGCTCGCTTGAGGGAGTTATACTGCCCACCCAACTTGGCAGACGTTTTTTTCTGTTGGAAATTCTTACAAACAAATTAAATCTTATAAAACTACGTGGAACCACAAAAAGATTATTCGGGGATGTTGCTCGCTTCGCTCGCAAGGTATACCTGTATATAGGTAGGAAAAAACCCGTATTTATTCTTTTGAAATAGACCTGCAGGTAACATTGTGAAAGTGTGGCATGTAGGGAATATTGCTCGCTTCGCTCGCAAAGTGTGGCATGTAGGGAATGTTGCTCGCTTCGCTCGCAAAGTGTGGCATGTAGGGAATGTTGCTCGCTTCGCTCGCAAACGATAGATCCCTAAGGGTAGGTTTAACTTCTGTAAGGGATGCTGCTCGCTTCGCTCGCTTGAGGAAGTTATACTGCCCACCCAACTTGGCAGACGTTTTTTTCTGTTGGAAATTCTTACAAACAAATTAAATCTTATGAAACTACGTGGAACCACAAAAAGTTTATTCGGGGATGTTGCTCGCTTCGCTCGCAAGGTATTGCTGTATATTTGTAGGAAAAAATCCGAATTTATTCTGTTGACATGGCTCTCGCTTCGCTCGCAAGGTATACCTGTATACCCTTCAAGACGTAAGTGCGTGTACCTGCTCGCAACCCGTTTTCGTCAGGTGCAAGCCCCGCCTCATCGAACCCCTGACTTCGTAGAGCCTTCTCGCGAACACGGCAAAATTAATTTCTGATGTTAAACGCTTCTTCTCGCTTCCGCTCGCGATTTGACCGACTGCCCGTCACTTTTTTCGATATCCGATTTCGGATTCAGATTCGGCGGACCCAAAGCTGTATTTCGCCCGCGAAAACCGTTCCGAAAAACGTACCTTTATGGGGTATATTTTAATCGGAAAAAACCAAGTTTTTCGGCGGACTTTTCGAGAAAACGGGTCCGTACTCTCGCATTTTTTTTACGCATTTCCCGATACTTTTTTCGCGATCCGATCGCGCCGTCGTCTTCCTCGTAGGAAAACCTACGAAACCCGTATTTTTCCGGAATTGTCAACGGCCGTTTAGAGGGGTAGGGGAAGCGGGGAAGTCCAAAAAGCGCACATTAACCGGAACTTCGACCCCCCTCCCACCCTACGGCCCATGGTTCGGCTGGGATTAGACAATTTTAAATTCGCTCGTTCCACCTTTCGGAAAATCTCAAGAAGATCCCCCCACTCGTACACTCCCCCCACTCAGCCGTTTGGCCGTGCATAGACACGACAGACAGACATACAAACAGACAGACGGAGTTTCATTCTTATAAATAATAGAGATAAATTATCGAATTTGTGAAAGGGAAACCTTCAGGAGAAATTAAATCCTTGTTTGGATAAAACGAGATGGAGCTCCTAAAGGTCTTGATGGTCGGACAACCCCACTTAATACCGCTGGGCCACTCCCTCAGCAGCACTGATATATCATTTAAAAAAGAAAAAAATAATAATAACTCATGGTAGCTCAATAATACAGCAACAACAGTAAACCACATATTGAAGTTCAATACTTTTTTTTTTTTAATAGTTTGAGGTCTTGCATCAGATGTTTAGACAGTTCCTTACCCTTGAATATTGAATCCCTTCTCCCAAACTGGATTACAAGTAAGCATATTAATCTTGGCTGCTACAGTCTTGAAAGACATAGATCCAAATAATCACGCAAATATATAGAATTCCTGAATCAACCTAGACCGTCTAGACAAAGGTGTAGACTTTTTCCACAAATTTAAACTTCTTCCATGTAGATTTAGGCTTTTATCACTTAAGTTTAGAGCTTTTTCCACGTAGATTAAAACCTTTTTCAGTTAAATTTAAACGTTTTCTACATGGATTTAGACCTTTTCCAGTAAGCATATTCCTGAAATAGGTCTAAATCTGTGGAAAATATCTAAAACTAAGTGAAAAAGTTCTGAACCTTGATTAAACTTGAGTGAAAAAGTTTTAAATCAAATCGGAAATACTATTTTATATGAGGAGTCGAGGGGAAGAATGATTTTAGTCCACCTTTTGTGAATATTGAGGTTTTAGAGCCATCTAGTGAGGAATGAGAAGTGCTATCGCATGGTGACATCGTTTCCAGGAAAAACAATCTTAGTCACAGTAAAACATGCAATAGAAAATGTCGTGTGCTGGGTAAGACTGATTTTAGTCCACCCGCTCCTGGGGAAGAAATGTTTATGTCCCCTGAACTTACCCGAACGGGCGTTCCATGAAGGCTAAAATGAAGGATTTGATCAAGTTGTCAAAATTCTTGATCAATCAAACGTCGAAAAGCTTTTACGAGACCTTGGTAACGGTCACGAACGTGGGAAATGAAAAAACGACCGATGAGAGCGACAACGATTTTGACGAGATCAAGTACTTGACCATAGTTAATTTTTTTTAGGAAAAAACGATTTATGTCCCACCAGATTTAGTAATTTCTATTTTTAATTACACTAATTTTTTCACGGAGTTTTTTTATTATCAATACCGATTCTTAGTAAGCTTATGATTTAACAGATATTTTTCTTAACCATTTTACTGTGCAATATAATTGTGTAATTTATAGCGGAATATTAAACTTCAGTTTTCTCCGTTTCAATTTTGTGTGACTAAAATCATTCTTTCCCTGGAATCCTCATATGCTTATGTCCTTCCTCGATTCATATACCTAAGAGAGAAAATTGGGTTCAGAAGCAATGGTACCTATATTGAGGGTGTTAAAACCAGGGGTTTAAGGTCGATTGCATAACTTTTCTTTGTTCCTACTAGGTTTCGGGCGAGTTAAATCCTTCGAGCAGGGGAAATGACGTCTAGTAAGATTATTTGTGGATCAACTTCAAGTTATCTCGGGACCACCTGTCCAAGAGGGTTCACTCAAAAGGAACCAATCGATAGTGATGAACCGAATTTTTTAGGGGGAAACCTTTAGCAGAAATTAAATCCTTGTTCAGATAAGACAGGAAAATGATCGAGCTCATGAAGGTCCCGATGGTCGGGCACCCCCACTTATGAGTAGGGGAGCTCACAATTTCGTTGTATCCTCACAGCAGCACTAAAATATGGTGAAAGTAAACTTTCATGGTCACTCAGAAAAACAGCAACAGCCCCATGAAAGCTCAATACACATTGGTATAATAGTTTGATGATAATGGTTTGAAGCCTTTCATCAGATTAATTAATATGGCTGCGATTATGGCCTCTAAACTGGAATGACCTGTAGGTACTTGTATATTATTCTTAGTTGTGACCGTCTCCAACAGTGTGACAATAATCACGCTCGCCTACGATCATATACAAATTAATATTCCCTTACTCTTACATTTAGGACAGCAGATTTGTTTGAGATAAAATATCCTATATATATTGAAGATGTTAAAAACAGAAGTATAAGTTCGATCGAATAAGTTTCCTTGGTCCTGCTGGGTGTTGAGGAAATCACTAAATCCTTAGGGCTGCGGAAATCACGTCTTTAGATTATTTGTAGATCAGTTTCAAGTTATCTCAGGACCACCTGGCCTAAAGGGTTCGGTAAAAAGGAACCAATCGATAGTGATGAACCGAATTTGTGAGGGGGAAACCTTTAGGAGAAATTAAATCCTTGTTTAGATAAGACGGGAAAAAGGTCGAGCTCCTAAAGGTCCCGATGGTAGGACACCCCCACTTATCACCGCTGGGCCTCTCGCTTTCGTTGAGTCCCCCCCCCCCCCTCCCTTCGCAACCGAGCACCTCTTGGCCCGCGCTCCTTTTTACCTGAATACGAGACAATTTACACCTGGGACCTCCCCCCCCCCCCCCCCCCCCCGGCTAACCTACCACCCAACGTTCTCACCTCTGAAAACCCGAAGATCGGCTGTGTGGGTTTGTTGGTGGTGGTGGGGGAGGAGGGGTTTCCATTTGACTTGTTTAATTGTCTCGGCGAAGGTGCGGGTGGGCTTCCCTACCTCTTTCCCCTCCCCTCAACTTCACTTTGGGACACTTCCCCTCCTTTGACTCAAATGCTCCCTCACCCCCACCACCCCTCCATCGCCTCATGTCCCCCTCAGTCCCATGGTGACCCCCTCGCCAGTCCTCCAGGAATCCAGGCCTCCCAGGAATGCCAAAGGATGAGTGTGCAGTGGAAGGGGGAGGGGGGTCCCGAAGCGAACGGCTTCGCCTCCATGGGAACGCGCTTCTCCTGTCAACTCCGGTTCAATTTCTGTACCGTTTCTTGAGTCCGTCATATAAATACGTCGCATCTTTTCAAAAAACCTTCTCAACCTGTTGTGGCTTCACTTCTATTCAACCTGCGGACCGCTAAATCCTTTGTACCACCTTTAAAAAAACTTTTTATTTTTATACGGTCAAAATATAAATCTCGTCGTCATCCTCCGACGTCATGCAGAATAGACAGTTTTGCGAAAAGGAAAACGAGATCGCCAAGAAACTGACTACCTACTTTATGGTCAAAACGACATTATAAACTCAAGCATATACTGTGAAACGAGAAGATTCAAATGAATGTGGAACGCTACATCAAGTTACACATCTGGAGCATGGAACGGAGAAACTCAAGTAATGTTCATCAAAATCGTCGGAATCTAAAATTAGAATAAACCGTATACTTTTCCGAGTACTAAAAAACTTTAAATTCAATAACTCTTTTATGAATCCATAAATTTAAAATTGTCTGATGATCAAACGACGCAGAATTTAATCCTCTACAAACTTTAACTGCGAGACGAAATTCGTTTTGAATTGTTTTTAATGGGGAAAAGTTTTAAAATATGCTAATAATCGAGGTTATTTTTCCCCCACAAAAAATGCATCAAGGAGCCATTTTAGGTAAAGGAACATGGTGGGGGGGGGGGGGGGTATTCGGAATCAGCGTTAAATTTCCTAAAAGGTAGGGGCAGAAGATAATTTTGTCTTCCCAGATTGTGCGTCGCTGGCGCCTTACCTTAAGAGGGTTCGTTCAACCGCAAAAAAAAAAAAATTATTTTCACTTTTGGTTTACAATTTTTTACTAACCCTGACCTTTTTCTGAAGATTCTTATTCTTCTTCTTCTTCTTCTTCTAAAAACTATTCTAAATTTCAAGTAGAAGTGTAATTTTTAACACACCAAACACAGGTCAGAATCCGACCTGAGCTGATTCACTTTCAAACAAAACGTTCAGCTTCCGAACCTTCCCTTATTCTTCTACACTTTTTCAGTGTTACCTACTTATTTCCAAACATGGACACTAAGGAATGGATGGAAATAGGTGAATTAAAAAAAGAAGAATTTATTACTCAAAGAAGGGATGGATAGCAAATTAAGAAATGGAAAGTGATGGAGAGAGCGCGAAGACGCTAACTTGCTTGGTAACCCTACATATAACATCTCAGGAAAACGGCTATCCTGAAAACAGCAGTTTTTACACGTTCATGTACTCGTATCTTTTTCCCGGGATCCACTGGAGGTATCTACTTACTTTTTTTTCTAGATTTATTGGTTGGCACCGGAATTGGTTCAGCCGTGAATTAGGCTTAAATACATACATACATCCTTTTTTATAGATATAATAGATACCAGTGATCTGCGCAGAAGGGCTAACAAATACAGAAATAATAAACCTCAGTGTAATAATTTGCAACGTTTTTGTTTCCGTGGGTGCACAATTTCGTCTTTAGCGTCGGTAGACCGTTCAGCAAAGAAGGAGACGATCCCTGCATTTATTCTGCGGTATCACTAGCAGCTTCTCGATAAATATTCGCGAAGATGACAGTTGGCAGAAGAGCGGGGTGCAACGTCCCACCAATCAAACGAAAGTTTTTGGCGAGGCCCCAAAACAGGGAAATAATTATCGGGATAACTTCCCGCTGCCTTGACTGATCGAACGGCTTGTCCCCCTACCTCAGCTATTTTAAAAACAGTTTTGGCCCAATAGGTTGTCGGATTTGCCTCGATTTTTCGGGCCACTGGCCGGCGAAAGTGAGGCGAGGGCCAGTTGGAACTGAAACAGTCAGCAAAACATGGGAAAACTGTTAACTTTGTATGTAACAAAAACGATGAGAAATCGAAAGTTCCAGTAGTGCAGCATGAGTTAATGAGCGAATTTACGATTTTTTTGTTGAAAATTAAGCTATCACAATGGCTCCCAAAACATTAGCGTTTCATAGTCATTGGATGCAGGATCCACTTGTTTCTCACAATATAATGGCCCCAATCAGATCAAAATCGTAGTTTAATGTTTACAAATCTTAAACAATTGTATACCAAATAACATGAAATTAAAACATTAAACAGAAGAATAATAACAAAATAATGCACCTATCAATTCGCTAGGTTTATGACAATTCTCTGTCTTACGCCGTTTAATGTGAACAGTTCAACCCTGCGACTAATAATTCTAAAAAATTAAAATCAACTTTAGTTCGAGGTATATCATTTTGTCACAATTAAGCATTTTGGATTTAAAGACCTCCTTTTAACCATACGTTAACTACTTTCCAGTATTTTAATGTTTTTTGTGATAATACATTTAATGCCTTAGATGCAAAATATTTCCTGCTCTTTTGTGCTGCAGATGTACTGAATTTGGGTGTAATGCAATTGTTACCTAACTTCCCCACAGTACGTTTACCATGATCAATTTTATTAAATTATTTTTTACATTTGTATCCATGCAATATAATTGCTCTTAGGTGGAGTTGATCTACTCTAAGCACGTTTAAATGGCTGAAATATGTATTGGATTGAACCCATGAGTAGTTTTAGATCCATCTTGCCTGCACTACCCTACTCAACAATCCCACATATCAGATGGGGTTGCGCAAGAGCAAAATATTAAATTCTCTGAGGGTTTTTCGGTAAAGGATATTTCTTAATAAAGCAAACACATGAAAGGACTTTATCATTTTCAGTGTAATTTCTCTGCGTTCCTCCCATTTCAGTTGCTCGTCTGAACCCCAAAATATTTTATAACATAGGAACATGCTATTTCTTTGCAAAAACATCCCAGATTTCTGTTGCAGCCCTTAAAATGGATTCTGTAAATGTAATGGAGAGCGGAAGATGAGATCTTTAGCCTAAAGAGAATAAATTTGGTTTTGTTAGGATAGAGGATTTATTGATAAAGATTGCATGTTGTACAATTTAATCGTTTCATCATTAAACGTGATCACACACTTAAACAGTGCTTTTTGAACAGTATCGCGCAGAACCCACTCGTTGACATCAGAAAAAATAAACACAGTATCACCTGCAAAGGACTATCTACAGTTTTCAAGACACATAATATTACACAAATCATTTGCAAATATAAGGAAAAGATATGGACCAAGGACTGTTCCTTGAGGAATAAAATGATGACAACTGAGGATCGCTTAAATTCCCGTTTACATTGGGCTTTTGAAGCCACAGTTCAAGATATTCCCAAACCACTCCAATAAATTCAAGATCCCATATACTTGTTCTTTTCATTTTGCGCAAGAAAATCGAATGTTTGATGCAGTCAAAACGCTTTGCTTCATCCAAGAATATGCCTACTAAATACATCCCGCGCCCTGTCCAATCTTTGAGGATTTCTCCCAATTCCCGCTGTCGCATCCTGCGTACAAATCTCCTTTGAAAACAATATTAATTTCATGATATAATAATATTTGTTTTCAAATAACAATTCTTTTTTTGCAACTCTTACAATAATTATTAGGCTAAGGATAACAATATGCTGGATACCAAGTAGAATCAGATCTTGGACATTCTAAATTATTTTCTCTCTATTATTGGATCAGAAGAGCTATATGTTCGAGTACCTAATGAACATGCGTGACTTGAAATTCGTTGTCAGACAAAAAATATGTTACACATTTTCTTCCAATTCTGCAATTCTGATTAAATTTTCTGGAATTGATCGGGTTAGAAGCTCTACTAAGATCCCTCATCAATTCCATCTTCATAATATCTTTTTTTTTTCTTTTAAATATTTATTCATTTATACGTATATATATATATATATATATATATAATGAATTGAGTGTTTCTGAGAGAGCGCATCAGTAGATCCTGGGTGCGTTTCGTCGGCCAGGACCGAATATTCACCAATAGGCTGGTGGCACGACGTCAAAACCAGTTTTTTGACATGGATATGTCTTTGCTCTGGGGGGTCAACCAAAAATTTTCGTCACGCAAAAGTTGATGTCACAATTTCTAATGATGTTCACGTACAACCCAGCCTTCCGCAGTTTTCATCGCACAGAAATCATTCGCCACTCGTTGGAAAGCGCTTGATTTATGTGATAAATGTTCACATCTCAAGCTACCAATTTCCCCCTCCTTACGTACCTGGCTACATTCCTAAACTAAGTTGATTGGACTATAAACAATTGTAATAAGCCGGTTACAATATTCTTATCGCAAAGCAATAGCATCATTTACTCCACTCCATAGGAAACATTTTCATCCTCTTGACAACAGTCGACTGTTAACAACAACTCATTGTAGTGGCTTCTCTCCACAGTTATTTTCAACATTTCTATAAGTAAACCGTTGTTTTGTTGGAATTAGTCGGGATGCGGCCCAGGGAAAATAAATGAAATTATTTCATTTATTGTTTTATTTGATAACGTTTCGTCCTCTTACTGAAGACATCTTCAGATGTTGGTGTGTCCAGGAAAAAATTCCCCCAATCGAAGACATATCCATGTAACATGGTATCTGCTTGTAAAGCAGATAGTGGAACTCGTTTACGAGTTTCTTCCTACTCCCCATTTCAAATAGGACCCGTAGAGCGTTTTTTTTTTTTTTTTTTTTTTTAAATTATTTATTTATTTTTTTAATCCATTTGTTTTGTTTTTGTTTGGGATTTTGTCGTTGTATACTTGAGTTATTAATTTCATCTTTCCCTCCCCCACCCACCTGCCCCCACTGGATCTACCTTTTTCTGGAACCCCTCCCCCCTTTAACTCCTCAACCCCTCTTCTATACTTCCGCGTCGTGGTGACAAGATCGTCCCGAGAGCGGAGTCAGTCTGTTGAAAATGCGTCAAGCGAAATATTCAGAAGTGAGTGTTAATCTTTGTTTGTTTTCATTTCTAATCTATTAGTATATTATATATATATATATATATATATATATATATATATATATATATATATATATATATATATATATATATATATATATATATATATATATTGCAACCAATTTAAAATGTCATGTGTCAGTGTGTGAGGAAGATGTATGATAAACTGCCCACCTAACAACGCAGACGTTATGTACATTAAAATCCTATTTGTGTCCGTTCAGACCTTTCTCAACAACCATGGTTCTTCTGTCACACTGCAGTTCAACCTCATTTCAAGGAGTACCTAATTTGAAATATAGTAAGTAGGTACTTGCAGAAATGAGGGAGAAAAAAAAAGTTGTAGGAGGTTTCTTTGGCACATTCACGGGAATACAACCATGTGAGAAATGAAAATATATTTTTAATTACCATCCAACGCCCATTTCCTTGAGCCATTAACAAGAAATTAAACCGGGCTGTTTAATTAAGACCCGGAGAAGCCGTTTTAATACATCAAAAGAGAGGTTCAAGATTTCATTAGGAAGCACATACACTCAACAACTATCTCGTCCTATATAGAGGACGGCTAATTAGGTCGTGACCAGATTAAAAACTTATTACCGGCCCTCGGAGTTATATTTGTAAAAGATCTCGAGGGTTTGGCGAAGTGTGTAGATGCAATAACTGGAAATGGAAAAGACTTTGGGGCCCCAAAAGGGGAAGCGGGAAGGGGAAGCGGGTGAGAGCAACGCCCGGGCGAAGGGAAGAAGGGGTCTTTATTAATTCGAACAGCAATTTAGATAAAGGGCTAGCCACGTGAAACATGGCATTAATTAACTTGTTATCAGAGTGATATATATCTCATTTCCTAAGGGAATTAATGAATAAAGAAGGGCCTGTAAATGCCCCCACTTCGCGAGGTCCTGGAATTAAATTCTGAATCCCGTTTCGGCTCCCCATCTCTTTTCCCCCACCCCATCCCCTTTTCGCTTTACTTCTCCCGCGTTCATCTAACTTTGTCTTTTCGGAAAACTCCGAGCCTCCTTCCCAGAAATATTTCAAGCCTATTGTTTCCAATCAATCCTTTCTAGTCGAAGCTCATGTATGATTTCAGAATCTATTTCCGGCAAATTTGTCGCGATTCGCATCGATTTGGTCTCTGAAATCTCAGGAACAGTTTCCTAGATTAGTTCCTGTTCCAGAAAAAGTTCCAGTCTTGCAGCAGGATCAAAGGAGATTTATGCTTAATTGTTTTGAAATTTGTGATTTGTTTACTTAGTTACATTTTATTTAGAAAAAACTTTTTTATACAATATTAAACTTTAAATTTCCATATTTTTACATTTCTTCAGTTTTCATAGATTTTTGCATAGCCCATTTTAACTAAATAAGTACATTTAGCAAATAATGGTAGAAAATCGATTTTTAAGTACTTTTAGAGAAAACGATTTTCAAGTATGTACTATACTAAATTTAGTGAATTTTTGGAGAAAATTGATTTTTTAGCCTATTTTAATTAAATTTGCGTATATTTAGCGAATTTTTGTAGAAAATGAAGCTATTGCAATGACTCAAAAATTTTTCACATACTATTTTGTGAAACTTTCATCAATTGAAATCCGTTTTGAGGTATTATGGAACGAATCGTAAATTTTGACAATTTTTCAAATAAATACTATGTATCATATACAGGGTGCCTACACTAATTAAGGACAAACTCAAGGAATCGGTCGTGAGCTGATATCTGATCGAAAGTTACCTACTTCTAGAGATTTCTTTTTAAACGCTTTGTTTTCAAGTTATTCAATTTTTTAGACTTTTTCGAGTTTTGTACGTTACGATATTAAAACGGCCATTACTCCCTGCAGAATCAATGTAAACTCAAAACTGAGAACACCTTTCGAAAGAACAATAAATTTCCTATAACCTTGATATAAAGTAAAGTTGTTTTAGTTAGTTTCAATTGGTTAAAAAAAGACCAACGCACAAAATTAGAAAAAATATTTAAAACCGGCGTTTTTCCTTCCGTTTTTCTGCTACCGGTATGGGGATTTTCCGGTGTGCGCTCTTCGGAAAAAACTTTCTCAAACTGTCAGCTTTTGAACGGTATAGTCAATTTTACTTTTACTTCGCTAATTGGGGGAGAAAAGGATGTTCGTATGATGAAAAACATGGTTTTTTCTACGAAATTGAAGGTTTTAGTGAGAAATGACCCTCTATGAAAATACGAGTTTAGAGCCGGTTTTCACTTATTTTTCTGAATGGTAACATTTGCAGATCTCCCCAACAGTAGCAACAGCGGCAGCAGAAAAACGGTAGGCAAAACGTCAACTTTTAATCTTTTTAAATTTTAAATATTTTTCTAATTTGGTAATATGGCCTTTTTTGACCAATTACCAATTAACTAAATCCAATTACCGATTTCACCAATTAACTAAAAGAAATTCACTATTTATCAGGTTTACAGAAAATTTAACAGTCTTTCCAAAGGTGTTCTTAGTTTTGAGTTCACAGTGATTCTAAAGAGAGTTATGGCCAATTCAATATCATAAGGTAGAAAACCCGAGAAAAAATATTAAACATTTTATAACTTGAAAATAAAGCATTTAAAAAGAAATCTCTTGGAATTGAGCTCAAGAATCGATTCCTCGAGTTTGTCCCATAATTTATTGGTGTAGACCCCCTGTATAGTCGATAACGGTAACTCTCCTAGTGAAAGGATGAGTTCTCTGGCCAGCAAGATATGAACATATTAAATTCATCAAATTTCCAAAAAATGATGGAAAACCAATCAAAAGGCTAAGAGAAAGAAAAAAAACCACGTCAAATTTACCTTTCTACCGGAATTTCTGCCAAATAAATTGTTCAACGATGAAAATGAACTATAACATGAAAAAATGTGTTAAAAATGATGTTAAAATGTTTTTGAGTTTAAAAAATATCTGTTAAAACCCCGATAAAACTGCGAAATAATCATAAACATCCAAAAACTGAAAAGCAAAATAGTAATTACCTAGAACAATCTATTTCAGATATTTTTCTGTAAATTCCACGCACCCGAAAAATGCGAAAATAAAAAAGTCCAGTCATGCAGCATGACCCCATGAGCGAATTTTTGAAGAAATCTTCGACATTTCAGTCGCTATTGATCGTGTAGAGAAATTTTAGTTTATGATTTTGATAGACAAACATGGAATCAAATTAACACTAATCTTGTAGATTGCTACATCAAGTCCTAAAACAGTTGAGCGTACTCGTAAAACATTAAAGAAAGCGACCGAGAGAATCGGAGGACGGAATATTTCACAGAGTAAACTCATCAGTTGTGATTACTTTTTTTTTTTTTTTTTTAAACAAGCACCTACTACCTACGTTTTAAACAGCATGGTTCTAGGATTGGTTATACAGGGATACTTCCATAAGAGTAGTTCAATCTGAATTTGGACAATGTTTCATGCAAATATTACCTACCGATTTTTTACAACTGGCGAACGGCATTATTTCGATTTTTGACTGATTTTTCAACTTTGAAATTTTTAATAACTTGATGCATATTCTTATAGGAAAATTTTACGCTGATTCCGAATATACCACATGTTAGTATGCTGAAAAAATTATTTCGCACAACAAATCGCAAAAAACAGGCTATTTTGAAATTTTTGACTACATTTTTGAAAATTTCAACCCGAAGATGTAATCCGATCATGCTGGCCAACGAACTTGAACTTTCGTTTTGTGTCCTTAACATTTTAAAATTTGTTTGAAGTTTCTAGCACAATTCTACGGACAGTTATCGTCTGGAATGACACATACATACATACATACATACATACATACATTAAAAAAATGCGTTAAGCTTCAGAATATGATTCAGAATAGCCTGAAACGGATTTTTGCATAAAATGTTTTCAAAAATTCACATTCTACAATTTTTGAGGCGAGAGCAATAGCTTAATTTTCTTCAAAAATTCGCTAAAAATTGAATATACGTCTTATCCCACATCCTGATTTTGCTTATCGCCTTAATAGTTAAACCTACTATTTTAAGAGCTGATAACATTATGTGACCATATATGCACACACACATATCTATAACTAGTGGATACGGAAACAAATTATTTTAGTTTGTATCCGAGACCATAATTATATTTTAACTGATTTCCTGAAAATGGAGATCAGGCAGTGTGCAAAGATCCTCTTAGCCCCAAAATAAGTTTTCAGAGTAACAATAACAATGGAAATTGAATTATGGAAGTTGATAATTGAAACTGGTCAGTTGATAATTGAAATTGATCTGTTGATTATTGCAACCAGATGAGCTCATCAGCGCTTTTTATGAGTGTGTTTACCACTAGACCTTCAACATCATGGTCGAACCCCCATCACCAATGCCATATGGATCCAATTTTATCACGGTACCGTTTTACTTCTTCATATTCAATCTCCGAAACATCATTTTAAGCGTAATTCTGATCTGTTTGTTCAAATAATCTGTATTTTACTAAAAGGATTGATTTATAATAGGTATTTTTATTTATTTTTGAGATGAGATCTTGCGAGCATCCAGACCGCAAAACTGCACATCGTTCAGATTTATTATTTACAGAGGCCGGTTTATTATAAGGAGACCGGTTTACTTCTTCTTTTCCTTCACTCTTCTCGCTGGCCGTGGGGAGCGACTCGGATGGCCATTAGCACGTTGTTTGGTGGGATATGATAATGTTATGGATGTATGAGAGGGGGATGGAGGGGGAGGGGGGGGGGAGAGAAATTGAGCATTTTTATTTTTTATTTAGTTTCTGATGTACTACATTTATTTAGTTAAAGAATTTATTTTAGTTGATTGCTTTAATTAATTTTAATTATTGAATGATTAATTGATTGCATTTAAAATCAGTTTATGTTTAATGAATTGTGGCTCAAGTTAAAATACACTTTCATAGCTTCCGTATTGTGGTCATAGTAATTCATTTAATTGTAGTCATAAATAAGTTTGCTGAAATGTACTGTATTTGAATCAGGAATGTATCCATCCAGTAATTTGCAATACCTGAAACATGTTGTATAAATCTTGAAACAATGTTTCATCTTGTAGCCGTTTCCACTGGTAGTTGTGACTTGAATCAACTCATTGTTGACGTTCTTCGCAGAGTAGATTTGCAGTCGAGCAGGTTTTGTGCATTGTACGGCGATATGTGCTACGTCTTGAATTTCATTTATCTCGCAATAATGACAAAAAGTATTTTTCCTTTTCTTCATCTTGTGTTTGAAAAACTTCGTATGTGCATGGCCTATTATCAGGCGGTTGATGGTGATTAATTTGCGTTCCAGATCCCTCTTATCAGTAAAACGAGGTTGTCGAAGTGGGTTAGCAATGACTGCTCTGGTCTATTAACCAGCTCCCGTTTTGGACTTGGATTTTTATAACGTAATCACTAATCTTGCTCGTGAGAAATAGAAAACCCAATATATTATATTTGGTTTCCCATTTTTCACGAGAAGGATTGGTGATTACGTTAGATGTTGTGGTTGTTAGTTATTAACCCATTGGAGGTTCTCAGTGTCGCAAGGCGGTTTGCGTTATACATAGCACGGTCTGCATAGGCCGGTTTATTATACGGAGGCTGATTTTATGGTTATAAGGACTGGAGATGGGGGTATGACGGTGCTCTCGAACGTCAAGTATGTTTACCACAGTTTTGGTGGACAGCCGCCACGGCCTTATAGTTTCATGCAGACTTCTTCACATGAAGACTGCAAATTCGATAGAACTCTGAGGCTTTGCTTTTGAGACACACGCAGCTGTGTGCGACATTGTGACATGTTATTAGAAGTAGGTATGTAGGTAATTGTACACGCACGCTCGAGGCACGGTTTATGATATTATTATCAGGTCACTGAACGACACGTGCGGTAATGAGAACTCGATAACTAGATGGTACATGGGTCAGAGTTATCAGGTCGGAATCAATTTTCACCATTAAGCTTATTAGCAGATTAAAAAACGAATAGCTTGCCAACTTTCAGCGAGTTTTCATTAAAAAATAATATGCAATAACTTCCAAAACTTTTAGAATTTTATATTTTTTCGAAAGTTTCATTACCCTTATCCGTTTTGAAGTATTCTGAAAACCTGCCAGCTGCTTATTTTATTCGTATAGATACACATGTAAATGTAATGTTTGTATTTGACATTTCAGACAATATCTCTTCTTAGAATAGTGATTTAAAAATTCTGTTTTAGAAAATAAAAAGTTAAAAATAACCTAGTTTTACACTTTAACTAACTATTTTTACCCTTAAAAATATAAGAAATTTTCATAAAGGGTCATTTTTCACTAAACTCTCGATTTCGTAGAAAAAACATGTTTTTCATTGTACGAACATCCTTTTCTCTCCCAATAACAAAGTAAAAGTAAAATTGACTATACGGTTCAAAAGCTGACAGTTTGAGGAAGTTTTTTCCGAAGAGTGCACGCCGAAAGATCCCTTATACCGGTAGCGGAAAAACGGGAGGAACGACGTCGATTTTAAATATTTTCTCTAATTTTGTACTTTGGCCTTTTTTTGACCAATTAAAACTAACTAAAACAACTTTTCTTTTCTATCAGGGTTATAGGAAATTTAACGGTCTTTCCAAAGGTTAGTTTTGAGTTTACAGTGATTCTAAAAGGAGTTATGGCCGTTTTAATGTCATAAAGTACAAAACACGAAAAACTGAGAAAAAATTGATGTACAATACAAATTTGGTTGGTGTGGTTAAATTTAGTTGGCTTAGATGTCACGGCAGTAGGTCAATAGACTGAGTAGGTATGGCAGCGCTTTTGTGCAAAAATATCGTAAATGCTTACCATTGAATCTATTCATTTCAGTATATTATTTGGAACAAGTCATACAAAAATTAATGTATGTATGCAACATAGTTTTACGTAATGAGGTTGGGCATTCAGTGCAAATGAAGGCTTATTGGCAAAATTAAAGAAAACGTTTAATATGTATTAATTAGTGATATGTCAACCGTTTCATTACTCCTGCGGTTTCTTTTATTTGTTTACATTGTGTTAACTGAAAAATTAAACGCTTGCTTACGAGTCAGCAACACGTGGGGACATTTTATGTCTTTAGTTGCAGACTCGAATCATCAGAATTTAACAAGCGGTTGCAATCATGTTCACAATATCAATTATTGAGAGTGATCACCTGATTTTACACAATTATTCAAATAACCATGCTCATAACTCAGCTTGTTGGCCACGCGCACTTCGTAGTAGTTGACATAATATGATTGGATAAATCGAGAGCTTTCGAACGAATGGTCAACGAATTTTGTGGGATGAGAAACTACGAAGCACCATTTTCCTAGCAACGACTCGGTTGTAAACGGAAATCATCAGAATATTTTCGTGAGCAATTTCCGCGACGTTTTTTAAGTTTATGTGCCATAGCAAAGACATAAAATGTAAAAATCTTAAAACATGAATAACCTGAAAACAAAGCGTTTAAAAGGAAATCTCTATGAGTAACTTTCGATCAAAAATGAGATCTAGAATCGATTCCACAGAGTTTGTCCCATAATCACTGTAGACACCCAGTATAATAACTGATTTTGCGCAATATAGACTTAAATTTAAAAAAAAAAAAATGCTTTCAGGCTGATCGCATAACTTTCTTCGAACATTCTGGTAGACGGAGATGTAGTAAAAAATAAAAACGGATGATAGACGCCCCGCAGTAAACTGCTCTGTTTGTCGAATAATCTCGTAATCCGGCGCATTCCTACCGAAACTTCTGCGGTTGCCGAGAGCGCGTCTTATCTAATCTCCGTTTGTTTGAGGTGAGCACCTAAACCTGGATTACATACAGTGCGCTGAGGATGAAGGTAAATGATGTGCATCCGATTCCAGCCCTCGGTCTTTATGAAAACGCCATGATAACTTTACAATACTCTACACAATATTCCTGAATGCTTTGGAGAAGGTTAATAATGGTAAGTAGCGAAGCGGCTCGCGCAACTGTTTTGACTGCCCTTGGTCACACCCGGTCAATTGACAATAATACGAGGCTAAATATAATAGCTACTTATTGACAAACTAGAAGGAAGCCACAACTGTTTCGGTGCAACTAAAGTGCAGCTCAAAACAATCAGATCAAAGGTAAGTAGCAAACCTGCTCGCGCAACGGTTTTGATTACCCTTGGTCACACTTGGCCAGTTGACAAGTACCAGGTTACAGAACAGCTATTTATTGATGAACTGTCTTCTTCATAATTGATAGGAAAAAACGATTGTTTCGGTGCAACTGGGCTTCAACTCAAAACAATCAAATCAAAGGTAAGTAGCGAAGCGGCACGCACAAATTTTTTTATTACCCTTGGTCACACTTGGTCAATTGACAAGAATACGTGGCTAAATAATACCTTCTTAGTGGCAAACTGAAAGGAAGCCCCAACTGTTTCGGTGCAACTAAGCTGCAGCTTAAAACAATCAGATTGATGGTAAGTAGCGAACCTGCTCGCGAAACGGTTTTGATTGCCCTTGGTCACACTTGGCCAATTGACAAGTGCCTCCCAACCGTCTACCGTTTCCTCGACGAGACAACGACACCGGGAAAGACGGACACAAGCCAAGTGCGGCCCTCACTCGACAGGCCGATCCTCTGAAGGGGTCTAATTTAATTACGATCAACAACTTCCGGGCGGTCACGCTTTAACAGGTGACATCCGGCTATTAGGAGGCAGATGTCTTCCTTTCTCATTCTCGACGCCTCTTGCATCCCGTCACAAGAAATGAAAATACAAAAGAATTTATACTTATTGGAAAAAAACAAGACAGTTTGGACCGGTCGACGGCGCAACCCATCATTCAATGTTGTTTTTCGAGAGAGAAATTAAGATGAGGAAACAAGTGGGTTGCTATTGCAATTAGATATTCGATTTCTCACATCAAGAGCCCTAATGAGTAGGTCGGCAAAAGAATAATATGTGTAAAACATATCATTTTACACCATTATTGGCTCCAGGACTCTACCACTTGTCATCATGGGCCGAGGTTACTGGTGCCAGTATCGGTACCGGTGTTACCTATCATTTTGGTTTATTCTTTTTAATAATGAAGCATGAAGCCTGAATGATTCGGCAAAAAAAGAACTATAAAGTAAAAGTTGTAATTTACATTCATAAATGTGTGCACAACATGATGACGAAAAATGTATTTATATTTCATTAAAATGTACATTAAAAAATCGGTAAAAACTGAAGAAATAAAATCAGTAAAACCTGCATACAACTGTAAACAATCTAAAATTGATATGTGCAGCCACCATAATCATGAACTCCGAAAAATCTTTGGCTGGCTTAAAAGCCCCATGCCTTAGAGGGGGGAAGGGTTTGTCTCCTAAGGCATGTGTAATAAATTATAAGATATGCTCTTAAGTTCTATAATCCTATTATCGGACAGTTAAACGGTAAACTCATCCAGATTCCTTTATTCGTTTAACGAGTGGGATTTGGCTGTTACAATAATCGAGGATTGGTTTGCAAAACGATGTGCAAAGACATATGTACAGAAGGCATTTACAAGCAGACAGTATTTTGAACAACAAGATGTTATGTAGAACACAGTACACAATACATACAATCACTGACACTACGGATGTGTGTATTTAGATACGGTTCTCGTTATCCGTGAGCAGTGGCAGTTCATTACTATGATTCGGTTCTGCTATTTCAATCCACCTACAAACAACTTAAAAAGCTATTGTACGGTAGTAGTGGGTTCGGTGGCGTTGGCAAAGTCGGTCGCGGGGCGTAGGTCAGGGACGAGCCCCCGAAAATCGTCGAGATCAGTAGGGCAAGGTGCAGACACCTGTTGCTGACTATTCCTTGCTCTGTGCTCTGTCCTGCTCACCCCTCCTCCGCCATCCGACCAACTATAACCCTAACACCGTCACCGCGGAACCCCGAAACCGCTCGGTTCCCATTGTCAAAGAGTCAGAGCCCAGCTCCGGAGCTCGCCTCTTGGAACGGGGGGACGGAGGGTCGGGATCTGAAGTTTTTGTCGGAACGCGTCTTTTCTCCCTACAGGTTGGACACCCGGAGCTATTATCTCGTGTGGCGGAGCGGCTTGGACAGCAAAAAACCCCATAGCCGATCTGGCGAGTACGTTACCCCTTGGACAATTCACATGGGAGAAAGATGATTGAAGGTCCCGGCCATGAATGACGGGGGCCCAACCTTGTGTCGAGTCATCCACCCATCAATGGAACCTCACCACCACTTCCAGCATCTTCACAGTTGTTCTTCTCCGGCAATCTCTCCCTGCAGAGCTCACCTTGAGGCGTCGCGCTGTCTTCGACTATTCTCCGAGTTTTGCACAAAGAACCAAAAATGACCAAAAAACCATGATCCCTATCCAGCCTCTACACGCCGCATACACCAGAGGCTATGGGGCTCCAAAGTGAGTGAGGCCAAATGGACCGGAATCCTGCACTTCTTATCTCAAAGTTGGATTCAATACCTAAAAAAAAAACCATTTATTTTCCCAACACCCCAGAAGTACACATCCTGAGTATCCAACAGCTTTCTTCATTGTTTTCTCTATTTTCCAATCAGTGTACAGTCAAAATAATTTTTTTTAAATATTTTCGAATACGAGTCGATAACGAAGGAGCACGGCCCATTAGCGTGGTATCGTTCAGACAATTATCGGGCTTTATAGCTCTTACCAATTTCAAATCGAAAGTACACACAATACTTTGCCCATTGAACAAAAGAAAAGACTTCTACAAACTGACTGCCTGAATTTTCAAACTTGAAAATTTGATGAGAGTAATCTTAACCATCCACAATTCAACTTAATAAACCCCAACTACACCTTGAACATAATCTTTGACAGAACCTAGTGATGACTCAAAATTATTAGTAATCCGAATCCTTCCTTTGAAGCGTACAATGGGGCTCCGAACATGAGAAGCTCAAGATAGAGCGCAGCACGTAAACAATGACCTTACCGATTTGCTATTATTTTTTTGCCGATGCCCGACACACGTTTTTTTTTTCGGTTTTATGTTTGTTTGTGCGTTTCATTGTTATAATAATTTTATTTATTCATAATATACTTCTCTTTCTTGATATTGTTGGTGAGGGAAACGAATTGTAGAGCAAAAAGGGTGACGCAATATCAACAAGGGGAAAATCATGTCAACCCCCTTTGTGAAAACATGATGTTTTGCTCCAGGCAACCCTTTTGTCAACACATCAGCAATCATAGATTCCGTTGGTAGGTATTGAATGTCAATAGTATTTTCTTCAACACATTGCCTCAGGAAATGATGTCGGATGTCTATATGTTTTGTTCTCGAGTGCTGAGTTGGGTTCTTGGCATCGCCAATGAGTCCTTTGCCAGTCTTATGAAATTTAATCGCGTAATCAGACGTGCCTTTGAGATAACGCAGGATTCTTTTTGCCGCTGCCCAATGGTCATTAGTGTATGCATTGTTGAATTGACTCAACATATTCACTGCGAATGCTATATCAGGTCGTGTGCAAACGGAAAGGTAAAGTAAGGAGCCTATGAGTTGCTGATATGGCAGTTTCTTCATCTCTTTTTCAGAAGGAATCATATCCGGTTTTTTCAGTTTCATCCAGGTTCCAGTGGTGTCGCTACAGGTTTTGCATCCTCCAAGCCGAACCTTTTCAGAAGTTCAGCTATATACTTCTTCTGGCTCATCGAGATCGTCCCCTCGTCGATGTCTTGATGAAACTCTATTCCCAGGCCGTAGTGAATGTTACCTAGGTCTTTCATTTTAAATGATTTTTTCAGTTCTCTTTTTACTTCATTTATCCATTTGATGCTACTTGATGATATCCATAGATCGTCAACATAAAATGCAACAAAGATAACGTCGTCTCCCCGCTTTGCATGGAAAAAACATGGATCCGAATAATATCTTGGTCAATGCTTCTTCAAACATGTCAGGTAATTCCATGTGAATGGTCTCTTCCAGGTCTCCATTCAGAAAGGCTGTAACGACATCCATTTGATGAACTTCCAATCCAAGTTCTACAGACAATGCCATGAGCAATCTTACTGAGCCCATTCTGACCACAGGGGCATAAGTTTCTCTGAAATCAACTCCATACCGTTGATTGAAACCCTTAGCCACCAAACGGGCTTTTCGCCTTTCTAGAGAACCATCCGCTTTCAATTTTTCTTTAAGAATGAATCTGCTCCCAATCTTGTTAATGTTGTTTGTTTGTTCCACTAATTCAAATGTATCGTTTTCTATTATTGAGCTATATTCTGATATTATTGCTTCTTTCCATTCACGTGCTTCTGGGCTGTTCATTGCGTCTTTCATGGATATGTCAGCAATGTTAGCTATTTCTTCAAACGTGAAAGAGTTTTCAACTACTCCCTCACCCACCAAAATACAGTTCTGCGGTTGAACTGGCCTATATAGTTTCCGTGGCCTGCCAGGATTTCCAGATCGAATGATCCGAGGCCTTCCCCTCCCTCGGCTGGAAACTACTGGCTGCTCATCGTTGGTAGTGGAAGTTATCGGGTCAGGTTCTTCATCAGCTGTGTCATATTCATCAGCGTCTTCTAAATTTTGTTGTTGATTATCGCCCCTTACCGCTCCTAGAGGCGGACCTTGTTATAGTTTGGAGCTCTATCAATAAAAAACCGTCTCCAATTTTACTTGAAATGTTCCCATATTAGGGAAAATCACTTCCATCTCAGTCGTTACAACTGGAAGTAGGTACTTAGATATTGTATTATAGTCGGCCATTGAATGTATTTTATTTTTCAAATGCGAGCGAAACTAGCATACTATCCATTTAACTGAAGAGTCCTTTATAAAACCCAATAGATGATCCTGAAAAGGAATCAGATCACCTGACAAGCTGAAAACGGGTGGTGTGTTTTATATACGTCTAATCAGTCAGAATATCAGGAGATGGAGAGTTAGAGGTTCAAAAAGGGTTTCCATCCGATTTCAGACGAAAGGTTAGAGGAAGATCAACCTGGTAAAAACCCTTGCCAGCCAATGTTCCTTGTCACTATGTAGATGCTCAATGCCATATCAATTGCCAGAATTTCCAAAATAGCCATACATATTTATTACGCCAAAACTTCTCATTCTTCGCGAATTACTGTTTATTTCGTTATTTCAAGGAAGAAACATTCAAAAGATCCTACGCCCACAATTGTGTTTCGATAGATATGGTGCCATAGATAAGGGTACCTACTAAAAAGTAATATAAATCTGCTTTTTAATTTGAAAAAATCACTGATCGACATCGGCGTTTGACATAACACTTGGAACCCGATGGCCGATTGGCCCAAGGAGGTGCCATTGGCCAGTGTTCAGGTGGTGTAAGGGCCTTAATTTATAGTTGCCTAACCTTACTCGGAACGATCATTACTAAGGTCCAGAGTCCAAACTTTTATTTACTTCTCATATTAGACTTACAGTAATGATCCGATTCATCTTGGATCCTTTTCATTCATTTCTGTCTCTTTATTTCCAACATCCAATCTATATACATCAGTAACGAATTAATGTGCATCTGTGGGCGTGTTTCCGTCCGGCATAAACTCAAAAACGGCTGAACCGGATTTCAGTGCGGTTTTTCCTGAAATTATCATCACCGATTATCACTATTTTCAAATTCCTAAAACCTCCCGTAACATCCTAAATCAGGAAAAACCTAACAACGTCGTCCTGGTTAACAATTCAGCAGATAAATGAGGAAATCAATTTCGTAGGAAAAAATTACTTCACCGAATATTTGCAAACTATCATTTGCTGAGAAGACTTTACGCCACGAGTCAAAGAAGACCATCCTACTGCTTAAGCTAATAATATTTTTATCAGGACAAGAAAGTTTTTTGGAGTAACATGAAAATCAAGTGGTAAGCAAAATGTTTACGTACCAGCCGTAGAATGCAACTTTGTGCTGCCATGGTCACTGTTCACATAATCTATACCCGTAACGCAATAAGAGCAATCGTGATTTACTTACTTCAGGAGTATCCCATCCTCCTCAAGCCAATATTATATGGTAACATGTTGTTCGGAAAACAGGCGGGCTTTAATTTTACCTTAAGATCCCTTGTCATCGTTTTTCTCAAGCTAATGGATTTCAATTGCTTTGGAATCACTTACCTACTTACTGATATTCCGCATGAGGATAAAGAATGATGTAAAAAAAAAGTTCAAACACAAAATATAAATCTCAATAACATTTTGTATAGGTGCTATTTACTCAGAGAGTGGGTGTTGAGGAATTGAATCGGCGTATGCATTGGATCAGAGGGCGAAATATGAAAAAAAATTTAAATGATTATAAAATTATATATTAGGTACCCGCCGTTCTTCTCGACAAGAAAAAAGTTCCAGTGATGCAGCATGATCGTATGAGCGAATTTTCTTCTTTACCATAATTTTGTGAATAAATTTTTAATTGTTATAGTTAATCGTTGACATACTTTTTTTGTCTAAAATTCTGATGAAAATTTAACGATTTTTATACGTTTTCGAATGAAAGGGTAAGTTCATTGGAAAGCACTTTTTGAACGCAATAAATTGGTTGCATTTCAAAAAATGTGCTTATAAAAGCACTAAAAATTGCAAAAATGAAAAAACGTTAAATATATTTTTTCTAACGGAACATAAAAAAAGTATAAAATATGAACTAGAACACACAACAAATTTGGCACAAGATTTTACTGAAATAATTTAGGCAGCTGAATTTAATTGATATGTGCTTTATGGAGAAAAAGCATTTTAATAATGCAAACAATTAGTTTGAACTGCAAAATAGGTATTATCCAGAATTTTTTTTTTTTTTTTTTTTTTTTTTTTTTTTGTGTCATAAAATGTATTAAGGTATAGTTAACAATTTCTGTACACATTAAGTGTTTGAATTTCCAATCCGATCCGTTAAACATAATTAATGAAAAAATCGCTCATAATATCATGTTCCTTGACTGAAACTTTTTTCTCCGAGAAATGATTTCAAAATCAAAAGGGAGGTAAAATCAAGGTCGCTTCAGAGTCAGGGGGAAAACCCCCTCGGTTGAAGGCGAACTTAATTTCGATTGGACGCGGTGCATTAGGGTCCTTCCTTTCAATCATCACCGGCGATTCAGGTAGCGGAGAAGGGCCCGTGTGATTACGATCAATGGAACTCGAGTGTTCAGCTGACACAAAAACAACCCGTTACAGACCTAATAATCTTCTCGCTTGAGCGGACGAAGAAACCCGTGATTCTGAAGTAGAAAAAGTCCTAGTTGCTGCAGCATGACTTTTAGTGAGCAATTTAATGTTATAATACAACGGTTTCTAACTGCTTACCGCCTTATTTCAGAGTTCTCAAAACCCCGATCAGTCTTTTTTTAACCTATGCCTATCAATATTTGTTGGTTTTAGCAAATTTTCGAAGATATAAGGCATTCTGAAATGATTCCTAAATTTAAAAACTTATTCATATGTAATATATGTAAAGGGTGTTAACACTTTCGGTTCCGAACCTTTTAGGGATCGACTCTACAACTAATTTCCAACAAAAAGTTCTTCCTATAGAGATTTTACTTTAACCGCTTTGTTTTCAAAAAATTCAACTTTTAAGCTTTGATCGCGTTTTTGGCTATAATGTTATGAAAAAAGGTCAAAACTCTCCTTAGATTCACTGTAAAATCGGAAATATAGAAAGGGCGTTAAATTTGCTTTCGTAATATTAGTTTTAAGCTCATTCAGTGAGGGAAGTTTACGTCTAAATTGGAGGTGTTCTCACTTTTCCGGAATCGATGCATTTTTCAAATGGCTCTACTACACCCGGAAAATTAATAAATGGTATCCATACATGCAATGCAAATGCACGATATCCAGAAATAATAATAAATTCGTTGTAATGTCCAGTTTTGCCATTTTTAGCGATGTTATTGAGTTTGAACACACTTTTACGCACAAAAATTACTAATCCAGTATGATCAGTAATTTGCTAAACTAAACAGATCACTTATAACACATGCCATGAATATATTCAATTGAATACATTTCTATTTGACTGATCAATCAAAGAGGAATCATTGTACAACCATACATAAACAAGGGGTTTAAATTTAATTTCCACATAGGTAACTGCTTTCTACTTGTGTTAGGGCTTTTAAAATTTAAAATTAGATATTTTAAATTTAATTTTATCATTACTCTGAAAAATCTCCAGTTCCTGGGAAAGAAACGCTGGAGAGAAATGAAAAACCGAATTAAGGACGGAAAGGGACTTTTTTGTAAAGTCTTGTAAAAAATTTAAACTGTAAAATAAAGAAACTTGATAATATCACAACGTCGATTACTAAAATGAACGAAAAACCCAAAACTCATTAGTATTAGTTGAAATGCTGTTGAAAAAACTATAAATAGTTGAATGCCACTAAGAATTACCTACGGAATTCAGATAATAATAACGCGTTTCATAATTAATTTAATGTGATGAAATGACTCAATAATGTTGTACCAATTCAACAAACCTGTACGAAAATAGATTCTGAATGCAATAATGTTACAAATGAATGTTATATGTATCAAAAAACCTGTTGATTGCATGACCCGTGTAATACAGCACAAATTTATTCATTAGTAACATCAGAGACCTAACGATACCCCATATCAATATTATTTGCTCCTCTCCAGGTTATAAAAATGTGAAGGCATAAGCGAGGAATTGAAATTATCGGTAATAAAACGGGGACTCGTGGTTTCATTTTACGAGGGTAATTTTACAAATTAATTGTGCGGTTTTAACGCCCCCGACGGAAGGTTCGACGGAGAAAGCTTTAATTTGTTCCTGAAACATTGTAGGTACTCACTTGGCCGCAGTAAAAGAAGTATTAATTTTGGGGGGAAAGAAAAGAATCTTTTAATCGTTTCTACGGTGGGTAATTGCCTATAAAGTGACGGGTTGAGAAATATAATTGTGCTATTAAGCGGATAGGAAGGGCCACTAAGTACAGCATACCGTGTCCTTAGGATCGGGTATTCAAAGGGCCTCTTCGTGCTTCCAAAATGCTCATTTTGAGGGACTTCGTTTTTCACCTGCTTTAATTTTGATTATGCCGCCACAAGAAGCTTAAATTATTGGAGGAACAGCATTGACGAGTGTTGGGACGCTGGGGATCTTCATTAGTGTTGGAAATTACCGCCGAAAGCGCTGTGAGTGGAGATACTCCGCAGAGCATGGAACAGTGATGTCGGATCGACTACTGTTTATATTGATAATGGATCCATGAATGTTCAGCACGTTTTTGAATTTATTAAAAGCACGAATGCGAAATGTACGAATCTTCATTCGCTATTTGAAAATTGGATTAATCAAAAGTCGCATGCAATCGCCCCAGTTCGGGGGAGCAACACTGTAAAAAAGGGAGCGAATGAAGCTGCTGTGTGTGTAATTGGACTTGCTGTGTGTGATATATATGGAAGCAATGTTGTAAAAATTGCTTTTGAAAGAGCTAATTGTGTTCAGAAAAAACCAAGTTAAAAAACCTTGTACTTCCCATTTAATGTTAATAAAGTGCTTTGATAAAGTTAGTGTAGTACTGTCTTTCCACAAAGAAACAACAACGAGAGTTCTATCAATCTCTAAAGTTCTCAAAATCTCTCTGGAGTTCTATCTGTCAATAAATAAATTATTAATCACATCACCAATGGCCTGGTTAGTTGTTAAGAGTAAATCTCCACTAATCATTCCGGTCAGGTAAGGCAAAATAAAACAATAATTGTTTTTACAGTGGTGAGTGATGAGCCCGATACTGACAAACCTGAAGGGATCAACATATAGGTACGTCTGATCACATAACAGGGGTTTGTGCTGCTAATAATTGACAGCGATTATTCCCCTCGTGCTATAAGCTATTTGACTAGTTTGGTGACCGTACCAGCAGCGAGTAAAATTGATGGAAGGAAGAATTGTTCAAGATCGAGTAGACGTCATTTGACCTACTCACTCCTGCCTAGCAGATAGATGTCCTACTCGGCCACCCCTTGCTCGCTGGTTGCTGGTTAATCCTGGTAAGGGTAAAAACACAGTGGAGCCAGTATGGTCGACTGGCTGATCGCTTAATAGTATCGCTATGTATAATTAAAGCATTGATCCTTATCAAGACACTCATAGTGGTACCTTGCTGGTAGCCTAGCTGGTAGTCGATTGTTTACATAGCAGTAAGCGGGGAGGGCCTACTCGCGCATGCGTGATACTAATTGATTACCCATTCTTTCGCGGTTTTAATGTGGAGGACCCTTCACTCCGAATAATTAATGCGCTGACAAGCTACTAAAGGCGCCACTGAGTGTATGCACAGCTACTCACTAAGCTACCAGCGAGTAAGCAGGTAAGCGACCATCTAGGCTGCGATCCGGACCCCACTGTTTTCGCCCAAGTGGAGCATATTCGTTTTTGAGGAACGAATTGTTGCATGTCACGCTGCGAGAAGTAGCAGCGATAAACTCGCCTTGTGTGATTCGTTTCTTGAGGGCGGGAGTGCAAGTGATCTAGATGGAGAAAACCAACTATGCAGTTTCCTCTTCGGCAAGGATCTTCTTCACCACCGCGTTACGTTTCAAATCGCCTCTCCAGGAGCCCTATAAATGGCCTTCAGAAGTAACGCTCCGTCTATCTGACAAAAGCCATCCAGTGAACAACCATGTTTGTATCACCAAACCTCTATGGTCAGCAATAAATTTGCACGCCTGGAGATCCTGTAAACTCCCTTGTCCAGCCTTCAACAAGTTGTGCACAGTGGAGAAATAATTCTGAAGGAAATCCCAAATAGAAGCTTTGCTCCATGGAAATTCGGATGCCGAAATAAGAAATTATGTGTGCAACAAACAACACCAGTGGTGTGGTGAGTTCGGCCTACTTTGATAAGTAGTGCAAGTCATCTACTCACTGATGAACTTTACATTCCAGTCCTCTGAGTCGAAGAACAAGTTACGGTGGATACCTCAGCATTTTAGTTCTTCAGCCGATGAATATGTAGCTCCAGCTCACCCAGTGAGCGGGCAAGTAGTTACTCCTCCTGTACTAAGCAAGCCTGTAGTTCCTCTAAGATAAAATGAAGGTAAGTATATATGATGAGGTTAATGCTCTCATGATAGAAGTGCCAAAAGCACCCTCTTGTTGTCCCCACCACAGAACCCGGAGGAGTTTGCTCATACTACCCATATATAGATTACTACGCACTATTAATAGCTCGTGGACCTATGAAGCCATGAACTATTAACTTCAAAGATGAGGACGTTATTGTGAAATAGAGTGCATACTAGTAAATTCAAATTGTGTTGAGTGTCCCAGGCAACTGGTAAAGAACCATAACCTTAAATAAATAAATACAAAAATTCTGGTTGCAGGGTTAGGTCTTAACCCAGGGTATAGACCCTTAATAAAGCCATATAAAAATAAATAAATAATGTAAAACCTAAAATAATATTTGAATGGTGATAAAGCAAATTTTAAGTGAGTTGAAATTAATTGAATTCATAAATAATTGCATGTTCTTATATGTGGTAAAATGTATAAATATGTATGTATATCGATGAAGCCCATCTAGTTTTGAAGTTGATACGTTACGGGATAACGCGTTATTTTTACGGAAATGGAAAATTCAATCAACGAGATCAAATCAATACCACGGAATCGCTTGAAGAGAAGAATATACTTGAAACCTCTTTTGCCTGTATAACCGCTCCCCATTCATCATAATGGGGTTATCATGTGACATAGTTATCGACAGAAAAATCATTATCAATCGTGTTAATTGAATAGATATTGCGATATAGTGTGAAGCCCCTTGCCAGCTGTTTTCAAGGCTGCACTGATACCAACCGTTTTCTATTTCCATGGTCACAATAATTGATGTAATTCAATTGTCACCCTTATACCAGTATATAAATAACAGAACATTTTAAGAACTGCACATCTGTACAAATTCAAGGCAACGGAGAACTATTTCCTCGGGGCAACCTGAGACGTCGGGGTTTGAAAAAGGAGAAAAAATATAAAGAACAAGAACTGTTCAAACCCGCTACGGAACAAAAAAAATTATAGTTCATTGCCTTTGGAAGGTGATTCAGTTTTATTGTAAGCTCCAGCCATAATCCACTGGAGAAGGTTATGGTGGAAGGGGGCTGGCTGCCACGTTGGCGTGGAAATGGGTGGGCGAGGGTGGAGATATTGTGTAGCGAAAGAGAAAGAGAGTGTGAGAGGAGGGAGGAGTGGAGAGAATAAGAGAAGAAGAAGGATGGAGAGAGGTGGTGGTGCGGGGAGAGGGAAGGCTATTTAATCAAAGCCGAGCAATCTTCTAGCAATTGGAAAAGTTTTGCGTTAGTTCTGGAACAAGGGCAAATATTGCTCAATCAAACTAGAAGCCCTCCCCCCCATTCACCCTTCCTATTCCTCTTTACCCCGTTCCCTCGTTTTACCCCCTTCGCTGAGTGACTAGGGACAAGGGGGGGTTATATGGACCCCAACCTCTACTGTATTTATCGATCAACCCGTTTGGAGCCAAGGCAGTGCAATATACTGCAGAACACTTTCTCCCCCCCCCCCCCCCCTTCACAACCCCCTCCCCCTCCCAACCATAACCCTTCTGAGAACAGCATTCATCAAGATAATATGAAAATCTAAACAATGGGTTCGATTTAATAAAACTAATGCACAATAGGACGAGAGGGAAGAAAAGGGTTGAGATATTGGGGTTGGTGAATTAAAATCCCTCGCTTCCACCCTTCCACTTCCGCGAAATCTACTACAACCCTTCACGGCAGTTTACGTTCCATGTCTGTATAATTAATGTCGGGGTCCCCACGTAGTGAAAGCCCATGAAAATAATCAAAAAGAACAGAAAATGACGTCACTAAATCCTATATTGTTTACAAATACAGAAATGTGCTTATAAAAGATTTACGATGGGTAAAATATTGTTACACATGTCTCTCTCAAACAAAGTAGGAAGGAGTTATTAACGGTTTGCCATGCATTGGATTTAGCGAAGTTTTGTAGAACATGAAGCGGCTATGTATAAAATGTCTCCTAAAATTTTAACATATAAATTTTCTTGATTTCCACTATGCAAATCCGTTTCAAGGCATTTGAAACTATTCCTGCATTTCAACACTTTTTCATAACCTACACACACACACACACACACACAATCACACAATCATATATTTGTGTCATCCCAGAAGATAACTCTGCTAAGGATTTGGGGGGGGGGGGCGAGATTTTTCTGGGATGGAGTTGCTGTTCTGTTGAGGATTTCATTCGAGTTCTGAGATGTTACAGTGTTACAGCAAGTGTCGTAACTGTAAGTGTGTCATAGCTGTAAGTGTGTTACAGCTCAGTATGGGCAGTGCGAGGCAGCTCGCCTCGAATGCCTCGCGACATTTGCCTCAGGGTGAGGCATACGCAGTTGGTACGTTTTTTCAGCAAAAAACAACTAAAATTAAAAATTACAAACATATTATGTAATTGTGTCATTGCGGACAAAAAAGAAAAAGGGGAGAAAACTCGCCAAAAATCAAGCTTTTTAATGTTGTTGAGCAGCACTTTTTGAGCACATTAAATTGGTTAAATTTCAAAAAAATGTGCTGAAAAAGTTACTAGAAATGGGAAGAAACTGTAAAAACAATCGCAAACTTTCTATTTTTCTGCAGAATATTGCTTAAAGAACGTTTACCAACTATGAACTATAAAATTAAATAACATTTAAAAAAATCATGCACCAAAGTATACTGAAACATATACTTGAATTTCAGTAATATGTGGGGGGAAAACTGTAACTTAAACGGCAAAAAAATTCTTTGTGCCTAATCTATTTAAATTTCTAAACAACTTAAAATAAAATATAAAACGATATTTTACGAAAACGCCCTCGTTTTATCACGCTGAATCAGTTTATTTCAAACCAACCTAACAGGGTTACCAAAAATTAAACGCCCCACCCCCTCTCCCCAAACCTTTTCCGACAATTTTTGAGGAATCGAAGTGAAACTTAGAGAGCGTTTTTGGGGCGTTAAAATCAGGCCGATTTTAACTTTATGGGGGACAAAGAATCAAACGAAAAATATAAAGTGTTTTGGACAATCCAAGGGTAGTGACGGAGGCGGGGGGGGGGGGGGGGGGTATTCGGTACCTATTTGGTAATTTTCTTTTATGTTTTATTAGGTTTTTTTTTTTTTTTAGATAACTACCTAAGAGTAATCTTTGAGAGAAAAAAAAAGAGAAGAAGATGTCTTCATAGTTTATCAGCTTGACTCGGAGATCGGAATAAGATATCGCAATCCATCGCTTCACCATCGTATTCAGCACTAATAACTCCTTGAAATAAGGAGTCACTAGGGAAAAAATGGAAAACAATTTTTTTTTTTTTTTTAAGCATGCACATGTTTAGCATACCCCGCTCCGAAAACGACAGGAAAAAGCGATATGCGAATATGAAACGAAAGTTGCGCGGGGTTTCCTATTGATTTCCACGTACAACCATTCCGTAGCTAGGGAAGTGTAACTCCCTTAGTTATAGTTCCACGATAATCGTTCGCCACTTGTTGGAAACCACTCAATTTATCACAAAATGTCACGATTCCTAAGCCGCTGTAGTGTAAAAGGAAGGTATTTATAGCGCCAAGTTACTAACTAATAATGCTTCGTAAACAGAATGGCAATTTATATTTTGTTTACCTAAGTGATGTAATAATAGTATGACCAAAGCATGTGCATGTTTTCAATAATTTAAGCAGACGGCTTTAAGTAACTAGCAACCGGGGGGTCGTGTGGGGCAGAGCCCCCCTTGCGAGGCCCGAAGGGCCGAATTTATAAATTAATTTATTATTTATATTCTTATTATTTATTTTATTATAATAAATAGGTACATATTTTTTTCTCCAAAGTTAGAATTAGGCACCCCAAAAACACCTCACTACATGTTTCCTTCGATATCTAAAAAATTGTACAAAAAAATTAAGGGGGGAGTTAGTTTTGAGACACCCTGTTTAATAATAAGATATTTCACAAAAATTCGCATATGCGACCATGCTTCATGACTGGAACTTTTTGTTTTGAAGCTTATGTTTTCGACAATTGAATTCCTGATTGAACCTTACAAGGACTGATTGAAACACATAAGGTACAATCAGTACGTACTAGTGATATTCAGAATATTGTATGGAAAATCAGATGAACGAAGCTATTTTGTGAATACTTGTGTAAATATTGTATTTTCTTTGAAACATTTGATAACGTAGAAGGTAAAGTAAGATCGAATTCCGTTCCCCAACGAAGAATTATAACAGGCTATAAATAATTAATTCGCATCCGACAAAATCTCATGGGGGAGCCACGCAATATATTTTTCTTTCTAGCTTATCAACAAATAATATTAAAATTATCTTGAGGACTTTGCAAAATTAATAACAGGAATGCTGAGCAATGCTCCAGGGATAGTCTTCTGAATATCGGATGTGATGATCACTCTCGACGTTTACTGAATGATTCAGAAAATGTATTATAATAGGTATAAATACAGCACGGGGGGGGAGGGGGGGCCTGCTCACCCCAGGGATCTGTTGGATTTTGTATCTTAGAGGTTTTAATCTTCATAACACAACAGACCAAGCGTCTAAGGAGAGTAGTTCAAATTTTTCTCAAGTGAAGTAAGGAAAATCCACCCTATAAAAATTAGGCATTCAAAATTTGCATTCCCACCATGAGATTGAAATAGGATGGGTAATGAACATTGTAAACTACGTATTTATTACGCAGCAATAATGATAGAAAACATGGTGTTGACTAATACAGCTACAGTGAATCGTTCATCATTCAAGTTCTAAATGCTTATTGGCAAAACGGAAATTTTATCTCAATATTAAGGAGATCTATCCTCTGAAATGACACACACAAACATTTATGAAAAGCGCAAACTTCAGGAACCACTTCAAAGGCTCAAAACGGATTTCAATGAAGATTATCCTTCCAGACTGTAACTCTCCTTAGAATTGAGATAAAAATTCCATTCTTGCGCCAAAAAGTCAAGCTTTCCCAACGAAAGAATGAGTTCGTCGGCCAGCACTTTTTGAGCACATTAAATTTGTCGAATTAAAGACATTTGCCCGAAAAATGGCTAAAAATTGTTAAATTAATATTTCTTTTAGCAGAATTTAAATTTAAAAAGGTTCATCAACAATGAACTAGAACGTCAAAAAAATTATGCACAAAAATTTGATGAAAAATGTACTTAAATTTCATTATTTTTTTGCTAAAAAATGGATAAAAAATGAAAACAAGCAAAAATACTAATTGACATTTTATGTCTTTGCTATGGCACATAAACTAGAAAAACGTCACGGAAAATTGCTCACGAAAATATTTTGATGATTTCCGGTTACAACAGAGTCGTTGCTAGGGAAATGGTACTTCGTCGTTTTTCATCCCACAAAATTCGTAGACCATTCGTTCGAAATCTCTCGATTAATCCAACCATATTATGTTAACTAATGCGAAGTGCGTGGCCAACAAGCTGAGTTATGAGCAAGGTTATTTGAATGATTGTGTACACTCAGGTGATCATTCTCAATAATTGATATTGTGAACATGATTGCCACCGCTTGTTAATTTCTGATGATTTCATTGAGCTGGTGTTTCGATGATTTGATTCATAGCAGGTGATCCAAATATTGCGAGAACGGTTTGATTTGTGAAGCGGTGGTTAAATCATTTTAGTAGGTAATTTCTATGCTTTACATTCTAGGAAGCTGTAATTTCGTATGTAGCCTCTTTAGGACATTTACTTGTCGATGCCCAGGGTCCGGATCAGATGAGTGGCTCTTAAATCTAATTTCTATGTTTTACACTCTAGTAAGCTGTAATTTCCTATGTAGTCTCTTTAGCACATTTACGTGACGATGCCCAGGGTCCGGATCAGCTGAGTGGCTCTTAGAGCTTGCATACGAGTCCGCAACACATACTTGTCTTCAACTAAAGACATAAAATGTCCCAATGTGTTGCAGACTCGTATGCATTTTTGTTTGGATCGCAAAATATTATGCAGAACAAGTTTTGTACTCAACTCCTCGAATCCTTGGGAATTAATGTGCTCAAATTTCAAAACAATTTAACATATCATAATACGATGGGTAATTTAAGGAAATTCGCTCATACAATCATGACTTGAACTTTTTATTTTCAAGTTGGATTGTTAGTTGTATGGATGACGTTTGTGTGGATGTAATTTATTGAGTTTCTAGCTACAAACTATAGTTTTTTCGTTTAAATACGGAAATCTAGCCTGCGGCTCTCGGTCGTCGGCGGTCACTGAATATTAATTTGGTTTTGGTCCTGTATGGTACTTAATCTTGTCTAGGGGGGCTCATCTAGAAATAGTTGGGCATCCTCGGGTGGCTGCCATGGTGGGTCGGGTCCGGTCTCTTGGGCTGATCGTACTACGCTTTATCACACTTCCACCCCTCCCCTGATTAACTTTACCAAAGAAGATCCGGAAAATTGTACGTTCCACTTCGACTTACCTGAAACAAAGCGAAAAACTTGAATGAGAAAGAGGTAAACATAAATACCAATCATCGATATATTCAATAATATTTAATATTCATATTGAATAATGATTGAATTTAATAATTTAATAAAATATGTATATGTATATGGAATCGAAAAAAAAAGTGTTCAGCTGCGAAAAACGAAAAATCGTGTTAATTGGCGTCATTGAAACGCATAGTTATTGCTCTGGCAGAATATGCAGTACGCAATAGAATCATTTGTTCTGAGAAGTTACATTAGGCACGTCATGAAGAAATTTATTTGATTATGTTGTGGGTTGACGATTATTAGGCCCTTGAAACTGATAAACTCTCACAAACTCTCGATTTTCATCTGCACCAAATCTCATCTCCTTGGATCTGTCCTCTGTCCTTAGAGCTCCTCTAAGTACGTGTTTCATGTCAGTTTAGAATGAAGGTACCAATAGCACCTAAGTAAATTTATAAATAAAAGTTAGAAATTAGGAGTAGCCTCGCATCAGTTATTTCATTTCTATGAATAATCATTAAGGAATTACCAAGACACATTCCAGAAATACATATGGATGCTTTGATAACCTGTTCTTCACCTGGATGTTTCTTGATCGCCAGGAAAGCACATGTTCTGTACTCCATTGCTCCTCTAATTACCGTTCTATTAATAATTTACTCCAGCTGCATGGCATTATGTAGAAGCTTCCAAACTCCGTTCCAAAGTGCCATCTGTCGCCGAGCCACCAACGACTGTGTCCAGTTTATCAATTACCCTTTCAATCGACTTGGAACACGTAACGATGTAATACTTACTCGAGTTCCCAGCAGTAAAAAAAAAAAAAAAAAAAAAACTGCGAATTATTAAACAGTGGTTTAATATATACCTATGTATTGTATAGCCCTTCTGCGCACATCACTGGTATACTTTGAGGTTTGTCGGAAAACCGTTTTTTTAAATTTTTATTATTATTATTATTATTATCTTTTCGTAATACTCTAGATATGCTATTTTTTAATCTTGAACCTCCATCAAACTAAAAAACGAAAGAAAAAAAAACCCGGTTTTTCTGCAGTTTTTCGATGATGATAGAGCGAGTTTTTGTCAGATTCAGATGAAAAAAGAAGATTTTGTAGACTTTTAAGGAAAAAAATCGATTTTCATTCAAAAAATTTTAATCACTTTCTTTTAGAGTGAAAAAAATGCGGAAAACTATAACAAATTGGTTAAAAAAGGGGAAATTATTGCCTCTTTTGTTTTTTCAATTTTTAGACACATAAAATGAAGCGTAAACTTTTTACAACCCTTTAAGGTTGATAAAAATTAATGCCAAGCTTCTAGGACCATCTAGACCCAAAATGTGATTTTTAACACAAGTTTCATATAGTTTGGTCTATTATTTTCGAAGAAAAGCCGCGGACGGATTTTTTTTTTTTTTTTTTTTTTTTTTTTTTTTTTTTTTAATTCAATTTTTAGATTCCACGCATCTTGAAACGTAAACCAAAAAATGTTTGGTTTTCGGTTTTTTGGGGGGTGTTATAAAATATCACACAATTTAGCAAATTTATTGCTCTACAACCTTGAATGATCAAAAAAAATTTACGCTCCATTTTATTTGTCTAAAAATTGAAAAAAGTCAGTAATATCCTTTTTTTACCTATTTTTCATCGTTTTGTTTTCGCATTTTTTACACTCAAGAAGAAAGTAATTTGAAAGTTGTTATTGAAAATCGATTTTTCTCATAAAAACCTACAAAATCCTCTTTTTTCATCTGAATTCGACAAAAACTCGCTTTATTATCATCGAAAAACTGCAACAAAGCTTTTACCTCAAAGTAAGATACGCGTACTAGCAATTTAATTGAACTAATTTCGATGTTTGTTGTTATTTTTTGTTCTCCACAAGCTTTCTCGCCGTAAAAATTTTACGGAACCGGAAAATATTGTAATTTGAAGATTTTATTGAGGGTTCATGCACTGGCCGGACAAAAATGTGTTTTCAATGTGTGGACGACTGCGTAAGTGCCTTTCCACTAAAAATTTGAACTACATATTACCAACTACATATTACATTGATGTACCTACCAATATTCAAGTTCTTATCTGAATGTTCCTTATGAAATTTGTACCTATTGACTCCCCCCCCCCCCCCCCCCATGGGTAACCCGGATTCCACGTATCTACCTAGGTACAACCTATATACTGCAATTGCCCGTGAGCCCTCCGATCGTAAAATTTTAGGGCATAGAAATTTCTCGGATCGAACGGGTTTTCAGCCTGTTTGATTAAAAATTCGCCTTAAAACCAGGAAAAGTGGATGAAACATGATAAACAAAACTATATTTGATTCAAGAAATGTTTCGTTCACGAACTGGCTTACTATTTGAACATTTGTCTTTTGTGTTAATGCTGTACGAAATAAATCTGGATTTCCTAATATAACTTCGATTCCAGAATACATTTTGAAGCACTCGAAGCCGAGAAAAGGGAGATGATTGTATATGGGCTTGGGAATGTATTTATGAAGTTGAAATGTATACTCCGTTCACATACTGGATAGGTAACCCTACCGGAATATGAGTATGAAACGAGAGAATAATGTAAATTAGACCACCATAAATGACAAAATCAATTCAATTCAAAACTTATGTTTCGTCAGAGTCAACGAGCATTTTCCCGAAAAGCTGAGTTCGTTACCATCTTATTTGTTTCTTTTCCCAGTAGCTCTGCCTTACTCTACCTCCTTATTCAACGCTCACACGCGCGGCAGTTGATTATTTTTATTTATTGAGTTCTTATTGTGGAAAACAGCCTTCAGAGTCAAGTATTTGCGCAGAAAATTCTCTCTGATATTCCGCGGAGCGCTGCTGTTTTATTAAAACCCGTTTATTGAACTTCATTTACTCGGCCAAATTGAAACTTCCTCTCTAATAGTATCTTCTCACGGAACGCAACTTCAACTCGCAGGTAAAGACGGTCGTTATTTCACTTTTGCACACGACCCCTCGTCTGGACTTGCGGGAGGAACCTGTTTGTTTTGACTTGACCGATTTTTGCTCGCTCTGCGCTCTACCTCCGTCTTGAAGTTATATTTAACAGTGAGTTTGAGGTGGTCTTGAGGTTCGGTCAGAAAATCACCAAGAGTTTTCTAGAACAACGTTCTGATATATTTGTATACCATCCTCAGCGCTACAAAAACGTACCAGAGACAAGTGTTAGATTTAATGAACCAACAATTGATGTCTACAGGGTGTCGGCACAAATATTTCTCGTGTTTTGTACCTAATGACATTAATACGGCCATAACTCCCCTTAGAATCAAAGTAAACCCAAAACTAAGAACACCTTTTTAATTTCCTATAACCCTGATATAAAGTAAAGTTTTTTAAATTAGTTTTTATTGGTTAAAAAAGGCCAAAGTACAAAATTATAACAAATATTTAAAATCAATGTTTTTCCTCACGTTTTTCTGCTACCGGTTTGGGGTTTTTTCGGCGTGCACTCTTCGGTTAAAACTTCCTCATACTATCAGCTTTTGAACGGTATAGTCAACTTTTCCTTTGCTTTGCGAATTGGGGGAGAAAAGTATGTTCGTATTTAGAAAAACATGGTGTTTTCTACGAAATCTAGGGTTTTAGTGAAAAATTAACTTATACGAAAATGCGAGTTTGGGGCCGGTTTCTACGTATTTTTTCATGCTGAATCAAATGGTGACACTTGCAAATCTCCCCAACTTCGTTATAACCGAGTTTTACACTTTAACTAACTAGTTTTACCCTTAAAAACATGAATTGAGCATAAAAAATAAACTAAAAGTTCGTGAGTTGAAGTGTAAAACTGTGTTATAACGAAGTTGGGGAGATTTACAAGTGTTACCATTCGATTCAGCGTGAAAAAATACGTAGAAACTGGCCCCAAACTCGCATTTTTGTAGAGGGTCATTTTTCACTAAAACCCTCGATTTCGCAGAAAAAAAAGTTTTTCGACATACGAACATACTTTTTTTTCCTCAATTCGCAAAGTAAAAGAAAAATTGACTATACCGCTCAAAAGCTGATAGTATGAGGACATTTTAAACGAAGAGTGCACGCCGAAAAATCCCCAAACCAGTAGCAGAAAAATGGAAGGAAAAACGTCGGTTTTAAATATTTTTTCTAATTTTGTACGTTGGTATTTTTTTAACCAATTAACACTAACTAAAACAACTTTACTTTATGTCAAGGTTATAGGAAATTTAACAATATTTCCAAAGCTATTCTTAGTTTTGAGTTTACTGTGATTCTAAAAGGAGTTATGGCCGTATTAATGTCATCAGGTATAAAACACGAGAAATATTTCAAAAATTGAATAACTTGAAAACGAAGCGTTTAAAAAGAAATCTCTAGAAGCAGCTTTCGATCAGGAATGAGTTTTAGAAAGGATTCCCAGAGTTTGTCCCATAATTTCTGTAGACACCCTGTATATTAATGAACCAAAAATTGTCATCAGATAAAAAGGGAGGAATGAGGTGCTTAGATACCATGCCTCTTTATCTAGTGTGGATTATTCGTTAATAATGAATACACTATGTACCTAGTCACACTTCGCTGTGGCACATTGTGGTTGCACCGCTAGTCCAATTACTTACAGACCTCAGTCAGTTGATAATTCAAACTTCCTTCGAGACTTTTCTCAACAACTTATTAACCTACTATCAACACTAATATTAATGCTATGATACACTGGTATTACTGATTTTACGAATATTGTTACTAAAATATCAATTCTAATTACGCTGGTACCTACTAACATTGTGATTAAAATTAAGGTACAGGAATCCAAAAAACCTAGGAAGGTTACCAGGGTAGAAATGTTGCAAATATCTGAGTGAGATGATACATTCGATAGAGATGAAACCCTTGGAAAAAATTAGGTGCATATTTGCTTGTTTGCGACAATTTATGCATATTTCAAACACATATATCTACACTAATACTAAGGTTATGATATACTGGTATTATTGATTTTACGAATACTGTTACTAAAATATTAATTATTACGCTGGTACCTACTAATATTATGATTAATATTATGGTACAGGAAGTTTAGGTACATATTTGCTTGTTTGCGATAATTTATACATATTTCAGACATATAGACTGATTACTTGAATTATTACAAAACCACTAAGCACCTATAGCCATGATTAAACGGTCAAAGCACATGAGAGACTAAAATGAAAATTATTCATGTCTACCTTCGAGATTTTTCTCAACAACTTCTTTATCTATTATTTACACAAATCCAAAAAACTTGAGAAGCTTGTCCGAGTGGAGGTATTGGCCAATGGAGTTATTACAGTTGCAGTTTCATATCCAATTACAGAGGACTCATGGTCGGTTTAGCTCAGTGGTCTTGTCAGCTTCCCTCAGCTTCCCTGCCAATCCTGCAACTATTAGTGGGGAATACTCTTCTACCTCTATATAGTTCCTCCTCTTCTCTTGTATTCCTATTCAGCCAGCCCTCGCGCATCTACCTGCCCGTCTTTTGTCCACTTCTCATTTTCGGTGAACCCCATTACGCTTTCTTTACCTGGCACACACGGTTTTTGCTTCTACTCCAGCTCTCAGAGGCAGGAGGACCAACAGAGAGAGAGACGATCGTTGATGCAGAGATGAACATCACCCATCCCGCATACCGATAGTGCTCCACTCAACATGTGATTAGAGCTGCCAGACGTGCTTTATTTACAGTATTTGTACTTTTTTTTCGTTAAAAATCAAATTCAACCAAACATGCTGTGAATCATGGTTAATTGATAAAACTAACTAAACGTCTGCACATGCGCAAACGAGTACCTTCACTGCATGTAGATAAAATGCTGTGAATCATTGTTAAATGGTAAAACTGACTAAACGTCTTATTTACTTATTGTATTTTATTTCCATATATCACAACTACGTGTGAGTAGAAAGTGTCGCACACAGTAAAATATTACAAACAAGTTTATACCTACAAAGATATTCCAAAACAACAAAGCACAATATTGACGAAAATGGATGATAAATAAATCAATGGTAAAAAATTCACTAAGAGAGTAAAACTCTTTGTCCACGAAAAACAACTAAATTGCACATGCGCAAACGAGTACCTTCACTGCATGTAGATAAATCGGTACATGGATATGTCTTCTGTACTTCGTGAATAGTTGTTTGTAACTGGTTACAACATAGCAACCTCGTTTCAAGCTGGTATAGCCCTAATTTTTAAATCGGTTGATGCACATTTTTTTGTGACGTTACATTATTGTGTTCCGGAAAAATTTGATTGACCCCAAGCCATAAGACATATACATGTCAAAAAGATTGAAGGTACTTTATTTTTTTAATAAAGTGTAAAAATACTTTATTTTTGAACCTGAATGGGATTTGACACTAAATTTACTTGAACTAATAGGTAGAAACCTGAGTTACCTACTTTCCTTCGTGATTGGTAGAATGACAACAGTCTGAGGCCGAAGTGAAAACTAGCAGTTGAATATTTTACACCTATGACTCCTCTTTATTTTTTATTATTATTATTATTATTATTAACAATAAGAGCCGTGTCACTCCGACTGCGAGGGACTAGGAGAAGAGTGAGGAGTCTTGGCGTCGAGGATGGAGCAGCGGCTATCCTACTGACATAAAAAAGAGGGTTCCCTGGATCGTGTCATGGAAAATGGAAAAACTGTTGATAGTTTATTATTATTATTATTGCTATTATTATTATTATTTTTTTTTTTTTTTTTTTTTTTGCAGTTCTTATTTGAAATGTAACCCTTATGTTCTTTTACAAATCTTGTCGTTATATTCATAGATTTGTAAAAAAAAAGTTAAGTACTTATTTATTTCAAATAATACGGACACATATCCAATACTTACAATACGAAACTGAATATTTTGCCAGCTGGTACTCACAAATTTTCAAATGACAAACAGCATAAATTTACAAATAAACAGCATTTTCGTTTTCCAACAAAATCTATAGAGGAGTTATAAAAATTAATGTGGATTTTGTTCACACATTTTTGAATGCTCCAATTTGTAGTTTATGGGGTAAACCTTTTCTGAGTAACAAGGTGCTAAAAAAAATATTAGTAAAACTTTTTGTGCCGTTTTCAGTGAATTTTAAGCTCATTTTTTTGAAATGTGTCCAATTTATTGTGCTCAGAAAGTGTTGTCTTGTCCGGCGAATTCATCCTTTTTTGGATCCCTCATTTTTTGGTGACAGTACCGACTTTTTCTAATCCAAATTCTAGGCAGAGTTATCGTCTGGAATGACACTTAAATACATACGTATATTATATACATTTGAAAAAGCATTAAAATCCAGTAATCTTTTCATTATACCTCAAAACGGATTTCCAAGAAAAATTAATTTTTATTTAAAAATGTTTGGAGCCATTGTAATAGCTTCATTTTTTTACGGAAATCCGTTAAAAATTTGTCTTTGAAAGTATTCCTTACCCGTACTCCTAGAAAAATTTCTATATAATCTGAATTTTTACTGAAGGATTGACTACTTGATGGTATGGTTTGTTTAGATGCGAGCTTGCGATCATCCAAACCACTAAACTATACACACCATTCTGATCTATGAGTCCAACTAATCTGGAATATTAAAAAGGAATGACTACTTGATGTTATGTATTTTTGAGATGCGAGCTTGCGAGCATACTGACTAGGGGTGGACCGTTCCGGGTGTAATGATACAAGAATCGGGTCCGCTGTGGGATCGGAACGGATCGGTACCCGCTCCCATTGTTTCCGATCCACAAGGATCGAAACAAAATAGCAGTGAACGCACCGATGGATTTTTTAAATTGGATCTGACTGTCTCGTTGAGGTAATCATTGAAAAAAGTGATGAAGGAGCGGATCGAAGCATATCGGAACCCTATACTGGAGATAACCCTACCCCATAGGTTGAGATCCAACTGTTTGGATCCTTCTTTTCGCAGGATCGATATCAAAATGAGATCTGACGCTACCTGCATTTTTTCAAACGAAACTGTCCTTAGAGGTCGGCGATTGTTATAAGTACATACGCATTTCTACTAGGCTGCGTTGAACCTACCATAGGAATTCTCGGAAATTATAAAGGTGCCTCCTAAGAAATTTCTTCTTCTTTTTCTTTCTTTCCAGGCGTATTTATTGCTCCAACTTAATCTGTGAGTCCAAAACTCCAGAGGAATTCTTAGTAAGTAATGAGGAAACATGGGGGGGGGGGGGGGAGCGGCCAGCATGCCTGTATGCCATTGCACATAATTTTATTAGTAGCCCACATTGGGTGGTTTGAGTGTTTTGTGTTAATATTTTTTGTTTGCGTCTTCGTGTTTTTCATCGCCATGCCTAAGAAAAATGTTGGTATTTTTAAACGAAAATTAGGGGGTTTTTTTGTGTTTTTTTTTTTTTTTTTTTAGAGAAAAAACAAGATGAATGAAAATCTAAATTTGATATACACACCCAACTTATTACATGAATAAAGAATATTTTTTGGGATTTAATTAAATATTTTATTGAGGTTTTTGAAAGCCTTAATTTTCCATTTGTTTGATCTCGCGGTCTTTGACCAGCGTTTTATAATTATTGTAAGAAAAATGGAAACTTCATTATAGATTGATGAGGATGAGAAGTCGGGGGAAAGAGGCAGAATGTGAGCTGGGAGAAAGACAAAGGAACGATTCAAGATTCCTAGAACGGAAGGACGGATCGAAGGGTCCTGCCGCTCGACACCTCTGAGGGAAAAGCCTGATTTAGGTTAGGATATTGGGATCGATACTGGGATCGTAACAGAAAAAATACCCGATTCCGCCCTGGATCGGAACGGCTAGTTCCGATCCACGAAACCTGCGGAACTGCCCATCCCTAATCCAGACCAACCAACTACATATACCATTCTGACTTAATGTCCAACTAATCTGCATTTTTACTGAGGACTGACTACTTGATTTTACTTATTTTTGAGATGGGAGGTTGCAAGCATCAAGAACACAAAAAAATGTTTTGACGTCATAGCTTACCCTCACCATTTGTCAAACTTGATCGCGTACGCATCTTTCGCGAGATTCCTGGTGTACACTTATTTCGCTGTACGCACCTTTCGTGGATTCGTATCAGAAATTATCCAAAAACTCTTTTCTTCATTTCGTTACCTTTACTTTGTTGCCGGGAGTAGATGACTAAAATGCGTTCTATGTTTGAAGGAAAAATCGACAGACACTCCTCTGAAAAGGGAATTTTCAAATAGAACCGCTTGGTACAGTACCTACGTATATTGTGAGAAGTTGAAATTTTGAGAAAGCCAAGCTTGGATGGGAGATATCCGCCGATGACACACTTTGAGAACTTGAGAGCTAACCGAATTGGCTCAAGACAACGGAGTTGCTCAATCAAAACAGGTTCGCACCCACAAATCGGATTTAGGGCTCCGTAGTGCGAGCCGTCCCCTGGTAATTCGACCGAAAATGATCCTGAGAGACAGGAATCCAGCTATCTCGGCCGAGCAAGGCGGGTTAACGTTTGACGTTTTCATTATTCCTCCCAAAGAAATGTCCGATCTGAGGAAGGAAAACCTGGGGATGCTGTAGGTGTCGCCACACGTGACAACGAAAAATCCTCTAGTCGAAAAAAAAGACATTGCTATCTCATCAAGGCACAGAAGTACGACAGAAAGCACTTATTCTTTCGAAGGTGGCCCGTCAAAAAAATATGCCGAAAAAGGAATCATTTCCACAGTTTGGGGTTTATATTCGAAATTACGGTTTGTTTCGCAGCAATATCGAGGAATTATTCCTAAATCTCTTTCGAATTACGCGTCTGTCAAATTGATGGAGGAATGAGAACCCTGTTATAAAAATTAAAAAAAAACCTCAGAAAAAACTATACAGTTGAAAAGAGGTAGAAAAACCAATCAAAGCAGCATGATCATACGAGCGACTTTTTGCAAGATATTTCATTATATTTCTGTTAAGTTTTTCTGGAATTTAAGTAATTAGAATCCACAAATACTGTTAACTATTAATTTCAAAGAAAATAACCTCCTCTACAGTATTCGGCTATTAAAAACAAACTCTTGAATTTGTAGAGTTATTTGCAGTTTTTATATATTTTCAACAAATGTTGATGGAATTTAAGCGTTTTTCAGTAGAATTGAAGCCACGAAATAGTTGATGCTCTACATCGTCATAGACCAACTTTGTCTGAGTACCTAGTGCCTATTCTAGAAAAATATGAATATAACAATTTTTAGCCATTTTTTGCGTTTTTAGTGATTTTTTCAGCACGTTTTTGAAATTTTATCAATTTATTGTGCTCAAAAAGTGCTGTCCAAAGATTTTCTCTTGGAATGCTTGATTTTTTGGAGAAAGAACGGATTTTTTTTCTGAATCCTAAGGCGAGTTTCGTCTGGAATGACACATACATACGCGGGATAGCGCACTAACACACACGCATACACACACATTTATATATATATAAAGTAATATATGAAAAAGCGCAAACTCCAGGAATCGTTTCATAATGTCGCAAAACGAATTTCGATGGAGATATTTATGGGAAATTTGTTTTTTTAAATTTTTGCAGCCTTTCGGGAATAAAAAAAATCGAAAGGAAACTGTACAGACTATAAAGTTGCAAGGATTTTACATTTCTACATGCGCAGCGGTCACTAATGATACGATTGTGATGAAATTGATTTGGGATGATTACATACCTAGTCTTTTCCAGATCGAGTGCCGTGAGATAATAAAGCCTGATGAATCTTACGTTTGCGCATTTGCACACCTAACTGCCAATCCAACGGCATTCACCATCTAAAGTATAGGTACAAATCTCCTGCACACCATCAACAGCTTAACCCGCACATTCCCTGAAAATTTGATAAAAATCTAATGAAAACTGCAGGAGTAATGCGTGTTGCAAAGATTTGCGGACACACGGACTGACATGAACAGAAACACAAGACACATCAAAATGGTTTGAAACGTAAAATGCAAGTGAACATTTTGAGATTTGATTTTGGAGACAAAACATGTCAACTTGATTTGGACAATACTACATCTTGATTAGAAAATTCTAAGTTTGACTTGGAAATGTATTTTGACTGGGATTACAATCGGATTGATTCGAGCCAAAATGTTGAATTTCTTAGTTCATGGAGTGTCAAGATACAACACAGCAACTCCAAAAAGTGAGAAAACTACTTACTCAAACCATCCTAGCTCCATTCACTTTTCTGGGAGGAAACCTAATTTCAAATTATAGGCTCTAAAACGAACCGGTAACCTTTGGTATTGTGAAAAAAGAACAAAGAAAGAAGAAGAAAAAAACTCGAATCACATTATTTCGACCGAATGATGAAGGTCCTAAGAAACCTAGGTCCCACCTGTCACCCCATTAATGAATCAAAACTCTTCGTTTTTCATCTGCCGCTGCCCCGCTGAGATTTTCAAATCCCAAAATGGAGGAGGAGGCGAATATATTTCATTCTAACCTCGCTAGGATCCACTAGGAAGCCGGAGTCAGACGTAATTGGTAGCCAGCCTCACCTAGCAGGAGTTCGGAGTAATTTGGTAAGGAGACTGTGAGGGCAGGAATTGATTCCCCTCACTCAAGAACAAACAAAACCCTGACGATTTTCCCTTCCGGGAAAAACGTAGGATCATTAATACCTCCAATGACAGAAATGTGACATGATATTATTGATAAACACAAAAAATCTTTCAAATCACTCAGCTGATCAAGGTGGTTAAACCCGTTGTAGTCCTATTTCCCACGTCCTTTATGCCGGCTCACTCAGTCGTTCAGGGGAGGTTAAACTTGTTCTAATTCTATTCTACATCTCCTAGAGTTGTTCCGTTACGAATTTCAGCATTGCCGGTGGATTAGAAAATAATTTAGACCTGAACTCATTCATCTGACAGGATGGTTCAACAAGTTGTAATAATTCTATTGCTGAAGAATCCTATTCACATTTCAGCACAATATGTCAATTAGGAAGGAATTTAGCCTGTCGGTTCATTCAGCCAATCAAGATTTCAGCATGTAACTCAACTGTACGAGTTCTAGAGACGCTCCGTTACGAATTTGTTGGTCGATTTTGAAAGAATTAAGCCTGGCTGTTCATTCAGCTCGTTCCATTCTTCGTGTCCTGTAGAGGCTCCATTAGGTACAAATTTACGGATTCATTGATTGATTATGATGATTATTATTCTCATATTATCTCAGTTATGAGAAAACTTTGATTTTTTCGTAACGATAAATATTTATCGACAGAGCCATAAGTTTTAATAAGGTCAAAGAAAGGATTCAAACCTTAGAATTAGTTCGTATAATAGAACATTCTAAGAAACTACTTTTGACTTCAATTTGAGCGTCACCGATAAATTTTGGTTGTCAAAAAGTGCTCAAATTCTTTGAAAAATTAATTAATACAAGTGGTGAAAAATTACCAAACTTAGTTCATAAGGTCATAAATTATCTGTCGATTCGCCATTGAGATTTTAGAATCCCGAAGTGGTGGGAGAGAAGCGTAGGCTTACATATTGCATTCTAACGTCGGTTCGCTAGGATCCTCTAGGAAGGCGGAGTTGGACGTAAATTGGTAGCCCCACCTTAGCAGGAGTTCGGAGTAATTTGGAAACGAGACTGCGAGGGCCGGAATTAATTCCCCTCACTCGCGTAATACAACAATAACTGGTCCAGGGGCATCGGGTAATTGGTAACGTCCAGTTTTGAAGGGGGTGAAACTTCCCTTGGCCAAACAATTAGCCCCCTTTTATGCCCCTTTTCGAAAACGCTGAATGGCTAGAGGGATGAAGGGGGTAGCTACACACTTTCCAAACAGAAAGAGACATCGATCAAAAAAGACGCTTTTCAACAAACGCTTCAGATCATTTAATTATATATTGTCCCGCCGTACAATTAATTAAACGTCCTGCTATGATGTTTGTTCAGGGAAATTGCTCGCCACCTCCTTTTGGTCCTCCCTTATTCCGGAGCCCGCCTAGGTTTCCCTCTATATTTGTTCTATCGACCCTTCTAATTGAAAAGCGGCGGTAGTCCAGCCCCCCCCCCCCCCCCCCCCCTCACCGTCGGAGCCCATCGCCAACTCTTTGACTGCTTTCAAATAAGGCCTTTTCTCAAATTGATACTGGGCTGCTTTTTCGAAAGGATCGATTTCAACCCCCCCCCCCCCCCCCTCCCCCCACCCAACCAACGCACCTCACGAAGTGATTGTATTGTTTCATATCGTTCAGACCAGCCTGGGGGGATGGGGGGGGGGGGGGCTGGTCCAAAGGAACCACCTCGTCGTTGCAGTGTAATAAAGGGTTTAATAAAACTTTTGGAGTTGCATTTTTCCCCTTTTTTCATTATTGTTCGCCAAAAAAAAAGGAGTGGGGGGAAGGTTCCTTTCTCCCCCGGGACAATGGCAATATGGTGGCCATATATTAAGTTAAGTGACACCCACGAAAAAAAAGTCTGCCAAGTTGGGAGGGCAGTATAGCTTTCTCACTTATTGTAACATGGACGTATGAGAATTGGACATGGACGACCAAAACAACGTTATCATATATTCAAGATTGCAAATGACTGTTAATCTTGCGGCAATGCAATTTTTAGGATACTATCAATTAACTAATCTACATAATACCTGAAAATTTCATCAAAATCGTTCAGTTTTGGATTTTCACATGAGTGAATCAACTTTAGAAGTGGGTATGCGCAATAGTTGTACCTGACTCATCCAATTGTGATGGAATTCATAGAGCACCTCCCTGAAACCTCTACCAAACTACCCTCTGATTTTGAACGAAATCTGACCAATAGATCGCTAAAAATCATGCGCGCGCACTAATATTGGAATGAAATTTATAGGAAATCATCTAAGAACGTATCCGCACAATACTGAAAATTTAATCAAAACCGGCCAATTAGTATCGGAGTTTCAAGTGTGCCAACCAACTGTAGTTTTGCACTGTGGATTTTGCACATGCGCAAGAGTTATCGGTGAACCAGTCATGGTAAAACTCATAGGGCACCTCATTACTACCCAACCACTTTCCAAGTTTGAACGAAATCAGACTACGGGCAAGACACAGATACTCAGACGGACAGACCACGGAAACAAATATGATCCGCAAGCTCTAAAACGCAAATAGTAAGTGGTAATTTTGATTTATGAGGACAACAACTTTTTCGACATCTTTCAAGAACACAAAGATTCTTATTTACCTTCGGTAGTGAAGAAAAAAAAAATTAATATCAAACAGAACCAATTTCCCCTTCAATGGGAAAAGATCATAGATATGTCCATGAATTCCAACCAAAAAAAAAAAAAAAGCTGCAAATTGTTGCACAAAGGTTTATTATTTCTGTAGTAGATAGACCTTCAGCTAAGATCTCTAATAAGTCAGCCAGTTTCAACTTAGGCAGCTCGCGCACGGGGCGTTGTGCAGGCGAGGCGTTGGGGAGGCGTGGGGGAGACGATTCAGGCGAGAAAGGGGGGTTTAAAGAATTACAAAAATATATGAATTCATAAAAATTGTTTGGAGTACGATTACAAAGGCTTATTATTGGAAATAATAAACCTAACTAACATATGTGTATGTTAGGAAACACCCCAAAGTTATAAGGATTCGACTTCAGCAGTCTCAGACAAAGGTGTGTCGCTTGTGGATAAAAGGTTTGACACGATCTACAAGATCACGATATGAAGATTTTGACATTCGGTAAAATGCCAAAAACTTAAAATCGGAAACAAGTAATTCCATTGCTGCGATGACAAGTCGGTGATGGTGTTTTTTTCAAGTAAAGGTGAACCCATTCCCTACGAGACTTTCATGATCTGCTGGTATTGTAGTAATGAAGCATCATCATATCTCCATAATCGTCACTTCTGTTTGACGAAGAGCACCGAAACATCTCCAAGGCAACTGAAGTAGGAACCCTTCACCTTCCCTTCCTCGCCTCACCTGCACAACGCCCAGCGAGCGAACTTGCTTACTAGAAAACCGATTATCGAAACCGAAGATCGAGCATGCCACACACTCCTGCATGCCAAAGTCGCAATGCGATTCACATTCGTGTTTATGACTTTTTCCTCTCAAACACATACCTAGAACCTACCGGAGATGCAAACAGTTGGTCATTCGGTGATCCACTGAAATGAGTTCTGTCCAAATCACAACGAAAAAATACCCGTTTATTTCAAACGTTTTCGAGACCTCAATTTTTTAATGTTTCAAACCTTAAATTTAACCGCTTGGGGTTCGATGAAAAGTTATGCTTTGATTGTAGAAACATAGGAAGCCAACAAATTTCAAGAGGGAGACATTTTAACATGTATCATGTTTTAGCCCTGGGGTCCTAGCGAATTTCGCGAGTCAATTTTTTTCCGCGCACGAAATTAATTACAGTGATTTCCGCCTACAACCGAGTCGTTGCTAGGGAAATGGTACTTCGTCGTTTTTCATCCCACAAAATTCGTTGACCATTCGTTCGAAAGCTCTCGATTTATCCAACAATATTATGTTAACTACGGCGAAGTGCGTGTCCAACAAACTGAGTTATGAGCATGGTTATATAAATAATTGTTTACACACAGGTGATCATTCTCAATAATTGATATTGTGAACATGATTGCAACCGCTTGTTAATTTCTGATGTTTTCATAGAATTTCGAATCAATATCGAGGAGAAAACATGATACATGGTTGAAATTTTTGGTTCTAGAACAGAAATAAGTTTTTTTTTCTTGTTCAATTATAAATTATGGACAGTAGTAACCACTATACTGTAATAAATGTTTTATTATTAAATATAATAAATAAATTAAGTAACTCGACCCAAGCTTTAGGAATGAAGCCGGTTTTGCCGGAGCTCTGATAAAGTCGTGATGACTCACTTCACAGGATCCTGTTTAGATTCGACCTCGCTGAATTCAAACCTAGTTATGTCTTTAGTAGATACACACACATGACTATTAAAATATATGGCAATGGGCCTCTAAAATCAAATCTAAACTTGCAAAAAATTTAGATCCTACCTATTCAGCTATTTTCACTCAAAATTCACAGTGCCACTAAAACACCAATGCAAAACGACACGTTCAAAGCTCCTTTCAGTAGCCTACCACCTTATGGATTTTTTCTTTCTTCCTTTTTGTCACCTATCTAGAATCGGCAGACATTCTTCATCTGTCATTCAACCGCATCCGAATCCTTGAAACCTAGTGACAATATGGACAATGTTGAGAAAAAATCCCACATTCCCCTATCAAATTTCATCTTCCTATACTTAGGGTGAACAGAAAATAATGGCTCTCTCAACTGATCAGGAAATAGCCATCATTCAATCGTCTCTTGAAGTCCCAAAGAGTCTCTAGGGAGAACAGGAGAGAATTTATCTCACTCAGCTGATTAGGAAATCGTATCTTCCAATCGTCTCTTAGTCCCAGAATGTTACCCTATCAAATTTCCATATCCTATTGGGTTGAAAAGGTTGGCAGGCCACCTTCTTAGTTCAAACGTTTAAAATACATCCTTGCACGGAAAAATTCAGATACCGAGCCATCCTAAAGACATAAAACATATCAACAGCCCGATGACACCTTGACTGAGGGCGGATATTTGTCATTGCTGCACAAGATGAGAAAATTCAATCACTTTGGAAGAGAAACTTATCGTTTTAAGCCAGATCGTACTGTTTGATCATAAAACGAGTGCTTCGCTCAAAGAGGAACTGAGGTACCTCAAGTACGGAGCACGGGGTTTACTTTTCAACTGGACGCCTTAATGAAGGCCGAAGAAATCGGTAAAACGGAGAGACTCCTTAATTGAGCATAAATAATCCCCCAGGCCCCTCAGATTAGATCCGAAAGAGCACAACCATTTATATTTCCTCGAGGATAAATTGGCCGAGTATCGGCCCCGCGTTGCCGGACCCTCGGCGGGGAGGGGCAATTTTAAAAGAACATTATCCCCTCGTCCTGGGTTTTTATAGCTTTCTAGAAATGCTGTAGCGTATTTCTTTTCTTGTATAGCTCGGTACGGGCTGCGAGGAGCCAACCCCCCGGTTTTATGAGGGGTCTCTCTCCCTTGATGGGACATCTTATCTGTGAATAAATCACTACAAATATGAGAGCGCCTCCTTGAGGGGGTTGGAGGGCACACTGGGTACGGGCCACTGCCGTATCAATCATTCCCACCTCCCTACCCTATATTTCTCTGTCCTCTTTTTCTTACCAATATCCCGATGCATTCTTTAGACCCTATACCTACCAATATCAACTTTCGCCCCTAATACGCATCTCTCTGGATATCACTAGCGAGTTTTATTAAAAGTGCCCACTTCTTTTTTTCCTACCAGACGTGTGTGGGAGGTTCCTGTCCAATATTTGGCTTTCTTATTCGCTTTTTCTTCTCGACTTATGAAACTTGCCTTCATTCCGTCCCCAAAGGCTGGGACGTCTACGGTCTGATTCGCGGAATAGGAAAATTGTATTCCATACCAAGTTGTTTCACAGCAAATTGCTTTCTTGAAATTGAGTAGTTTGATACATTCCAAAATTACGGATACCTACCATCAAGAATCTGTGAAAAATCAAGCTATGATAAAATGTTTGAATGAAATTGTTGGGAATTGATATTGGAGATTTTGAGTGTACACGAACGATTCAGATATACATACCAACTCAGTCTCCATTTTGTTCGCTTCAAGCAATAATATTAAACAATGGATACATTTCTAGTCTATCAGAATATTATAAATGATGTCTCCTCTCATTCTCTTGCAAAACTATACCAAATTTAAGACCGGTTTAGATGGCCTAATCCCTAGGCTCACCGTCTGCCAATGGGTGCGTGTGCACATGCCAAGATTACAGATTTCATGAAATCCTTATTTTTCACGATAATGGACAATGGTCAACCTTGCTATTTTCACAAGAAATGGCTGAATGATGCCACGCTCACTTGGTAGACGTTGTGAAATTGGTGCACATCTATGAACACAACAATTCTCTACTGCCATTCACATTTATGTTACTGCTGATTTTTCGGCAAAACCAATATCCACATCCAGTCAAACGGGATTTTCTCAGATCTAAATCCAAAAAAACCAATGTAAGTATAGATAAGGTATTGAAACATTTTAAACAATCTTAGAAGATTCCATAGCGGGTTCCTATCGTTGGGAGAAATGGTAAATTAGGATGAAGGGGAAAATGTCAAACGCGGTCAACTGGGCAATTAGAAAATAATGCCAAATAGATGATAAGTTTTCGCATGCCAAAAGCCACCAGTGCACCAGGAATGGTGAAATTCATAGCGGACCATCTACATCACGAACTGTTTGCCTGAAAATTTCATCGAAATCGGATGAAAACTGTAAAAGTCGTGTTTGTTACAAGGATTTGAGATTCGCCCATGTGCAGTGAAAACTATTAATTGTCGAACGATGAAATATATAGAAGATCCTACGCCTAACCCGCACATTCCCAGTAAATTTCACCAGAGTTGAATTTAAACTGTAGAAGTTTTTCTTACTGCAAGGGTTCAACATTTGAGCATGCGTATACTATCAACTAATGATACAATCGTGCTGAAATTGTTAGAGTTATTGAATCTTATTTCTCCAAATACCTTCCAATTTTGAGCCATGTCGGACAATCAGGCCTTGAGAAAATTATGCTTGGTGGATTTAACGTTAGCGTATGCGCAGAGTGAAATATTGATTAAGAGTAATGGAATTGAGAGTGAGCTATCTGCAGCCTAACCCGCGCATTCCCAGGAAACTTCATCAAAATCTGAAAGAAACTATTGAAATTGAGCTTGCATACAGACAGTACAGACAGACGCAAAACCAAAGAGCGAGTGGAAAATTCGGATTTGGCAACTCAATTATTTATAATAGTAGACTCGGAAGCAAAGATAATAATGATAATATATAAATGAAAATAATGAACATGTTTTCATCATTGTTCCGATATAATCTGGAATGACACTTATACAAATATTTATTCACACATACATATGGATAACCTGCACTTGAGATTTCTTTTTGAAGAATAGAATTTAAAACCGACTCCCTCATAGAGTTTCGGCGGAAGTGTGAGCTTCTTAGCAGGCAACTGTGTTTGAGCTACCTCGAAGGTGTTCAATCATCAATCAAGTCAAGCATGAAGGCGTTCTGGAACCACATCAAATACAGAAGCGGTGCGTCCTCTTTGCCAGGAATAATGCATTTGGGCTCCGAATCTCCAGACACCCCTGCCGAGATTTCAAATCTTTTTGCGAAATATTTCTGTTCAGTATATTACTGTGACTTCAAATCATTCACCATGAATTATGTTGATGTCTCCGTTGATGCTGTGAAGGGTGTATTGAGCTTTTTGGACCCTAGAAAGGGTATGGGGTCTGATGGGACAATGTGCAAGGTGCTGGTAATCTTTCATTCCTTTTATCTATTCTGTTCTCCCGTTCTATCTCTCTTGGCGAAGTTCCGGCCAGTTGGAAGAGCTCCTTCATTACTCCTATCCCCAAGTCCAGCAAAAAGTCGCAGATAAATGAGTATCGCCCAGTTTGCCCTTTGTCAAGAGAATTAGGGTCATGCATATTGCTCCTTGTGTTCGACCCATCTCTCCATAAAGCAGCATGGGTTCATGGCTGGGTGATCCACATTCACCAACCTTCTGACTTACCAGCACTACATCATGCACGCTTCCCAAGAGGGTCTTCAGGTGGATGCCATTTACACGGATTTTGCCAAGGCGTTTGATCGTATCTCCCATGCGCTGCTGCTGACAAAATTGGAGCGTTTTGGCTTTGGTGGTTCCTTGCTGGCCTGGTTTCGCAGCTATTTATCGGATCGGAAGCTGAGGGTGCGTGTGCGGTGGTACTTTCGCTGTTCCTTTCAGAGCAGTGTCTGGAGTACCGCAGGGCTCCCATTTAGGACCGTTGCTGTTCCTGGTATTTGTAGATGATATTCCTGCTCTGCTTGGGGATAGTGTGCAGTGCCACCTTTATGCAGATGATCTCAAGATCTACACAGTCATCAGGAACATGGACGACTGTGTTCCCTTGCAAGGATTCCTGGCTGCACTCGAGACAGTGCTCCGCAAACAACCTTTACTTAAACATTGGAAAGTGCCAGGCCATGACTTTCACCTGTTGCCGAACTCCGATCCACTTTGATTACTCCCTTGAGGGTCAGGTTTTGCTTTGGCCCCAAACAATTTGCGACCTTGGAGTCAATTGTGACTCCCAGTTAACCTTCAAATACCATATCGAACACACTGTTTGTAGGGCAATGAAAACCTTTGGATTCGTCAGGCAGGCTTCTCGTGAATTTACGGATACTGGTGTCTTGCTCATTCTTTTCAATTCCTTGGTGCGTCCTAGCCTTGAGTATTGTTCATCAGTATGGTCCCCATATTACACCAACGGGAAGCAGGCCATCGAAAAGGTTCAGCTCCGATTTCTGCATTTTTATGCCTTTAAATCTGGCGTCCCATGGTTGCAGTTTGATGCGGCGGCTATTCTGGGCGAGTGCGGACTGTCCACGCTTGAGGATAGGAGGATGCAATTTTTTTGTATAAGCTGGTGAATAACATGTTCGACGCTCCAGAGTTACTTGCGGTTCTCAGCTTTGCGGTTCCTTCCTATCACGCTCGGCAGTGCCGTACTTTCTACCCTCGTTCAGCGGCGACAAATTACTTGTACCATTCCCCACTGCTGCAGATGCAGAGAGAGTTGAACAGAGTGGATGTGGACGTTTTCAACTCCTGCCTCTCCTCTTTTCGCCGCGACGCACTTAAGAATTTATAAGTTCCCTAATTTAACCGTCCTTCTTAAGTAGTATCTTAATATATTCTCGTTTACCTATATTTGCCCTCATTTATTGTTATCTTGTAGTTTTTAATTGTATGTGATGTGATTGTTACTATCGTGCCTTTATTCTGTTAATATTATGTATATATTATCATGTTATTGGGCAGTGTTTTGAAATAATTTGTACTTGTAATTTCTTGTGAATTGGGCATCGCCCGTGAAAATGAATCAAATAAACTAATAACTTCCTCGTATGCCTTGCATGAAGGTAAAGACCATCAAAAATTTTTAAATTAACTTGATAGATACAAAGGTGTGCCTGTACATGGTAGGGGAAGCAGTGAATTAAGATTTATACCGTGAATTTTGTATATTGATTGTCCGAAGTTGAGCTATATCGGACAATTAGGTCTTGAGAAAACGAAACTGGTTGAAATATGCGTTTGTGCATGAGCAGAGTGGAGCTTGAGCTTGAGCAGACAGGGGACTATCAGCAGCCTAACCCCATATTCCTAGAACACTTGCATCAAATTTGGAAGAAAACTGTGGCAATTTAGTGCGTTCCAAGTGTTCGGGGACACACGGATAGGCAGACATTCACACCCACAGCCCGACAAACACGGAACCAAAGTTGATCGGAGCTGTCTAAAGCGTAAAATGCGAGTAGAAATTTCAATTTTGGAGAACTTATTTTAACATGGAATAATTTTTTGCCATCATAACCCGGCCAAAAATGAGACAAAAATATCGTTAAGTGGCATTTAGTGTGTTACGCTCCTATTTTCTGATGATTATCGCTTAAACCAAATCGTTGCTTCGGAACTGTATCTTAGGCATTTATCATCGTACAAAATCACCTGTTCACCCAAGGAACATGGTCCAAGTTCTGTCAAGATTTCTTGCTTAGGACTAAACCCCCCCCCCCCCCCCCCCCCCCCGAAAGTGAAATCAATGCTTCCGCTACCTATAGGTACACTCAAAAGCAAAAATTACTAACTATTACTTTCGACGCATAGCAATATTTTAATTCTTCACAATAATTCTTATAATCCCTGAAATACCGACGTATTACAATTCCTTTTCACGAAAACGCGATAGGTACTGAGAACACTACGTCTGTACACCAGAGTTGTACGCTTATAATCATAGGGTTTTAGAGTTGTAATTACGATTACAATTATAATCACAGGCCCTGAAGATATGATTACGATTACACTTACTACATGTTTCCTATTAATTAGTCCTTTACCACAGATTTTTCCCTGTAATCACACTCATAGTCCTAATTTTTCCTGTGATTGCAATTGTAATCTTATTTTTTTCTATAATTAAACTCATAATTACAACCTCAAATGTGACTTTAGGCCGTATTAACACCTGGCAACCCACTCCTCAGTGCATTAGACAGTCCAAACACAGTTCTACTGATATAAAGCCTCTGCTTATGCACAAACATGAAATACGTATAACACGCATAACATTCACAATTAACATCTGATTGATCTGGTTGCGATGAAACTCATATGGGGTTGCCTAAATACCAGCCCGTATAACCCCTAAAAAATGCATTAAAATCATATGTAAAGAATATAGGCTCATTAATAGGGGAAAATAGTTGTTACGGCCAAAATCACAAAAATCTTGTAATTACAATCGTAAACACAAAAAAAGTTCTGATTACGAATGTAATTACAGAAAAAAACTGTGATTACGAATGTAATCTTAATCATAATCACAAGTGTAATCATAATCGTAATCATATCTTCAAGGTCTGTGATTACAATTGTAATCTTAATCACAACTCTAAAACCCTATGATTGTAATCGTAATTATGATTACGCCCAACTCTGCTGAACACGGAGGAGTGGATCCGTCCCTAAGGGCATGCAAATATTCTTTCGCGCATTTACAATTCCCATTAGACACTTTTAAAATGTTCTTGAGTAAGTGAGAGCTCGAAAAAGAGAACAGCTACTCAGGGGAGAGAGGCGAAGGGTGAATTAACAAGCTTTGGTTTTAAAGCTCCGGTAGGATGAAGCAAATGAGAGAGTTCAAGAAAGGGTGAGAAGTGGAGAGGGGCTCTAGAGTTTTTAAAACAATTCTTATTTTTTTAATTACCTAATGGCGTCCCTGAATAATTACTTTCCAGGCAACTTTGCTTGGGGAGTGACCACTCTAGCGCCCCGTATCGTTTTAGGTAATGGAAGCCCCGTCTTATTATTCATAAACGCGTTAGCGCCGTTGCTATGGCCACTTGCTGGTAATGCGGTTTTAGGCCGAGCGAAAAAGGAGCGGTGAGCCGGTTTTGAGTGCAAAGGCAAGGATTCAACGTTAATTTAATGTCTCACGGCTTTCCGAATAATTATTAATGATGTAATCCGCATTCAAAACTCCGCTCTTTGCTTTCATTTTAAGTACCTCACTTTTTCCACCGGGAGATTTTTCTGAAGCAAACTAAAATGTTTAGCGGTTTAGATGGATATTCTCGGTTCGCTTTATGTATATTTTAAATAGTCCCAGGAGTCTTTTTTAAGATATAATTGGCGACTGTACAGTACGAAATTTGAAGGAAAAAATTATTACGAGTGTACAATTTGGGTGAGGTCATGAATTTGTTTAATATCATAATTTAGTTACTCGTTTCTATAATTTAGAGATTCGTAACTGTTTTGTACAAGAAAATGTGTTGCAAATAATTAGTAACAATGAAAACTAGTTACTTAACGTGGTGATTTGTTTTTTCGGCGTTTATTTAATAAAAATTAAAAAAAACATTACGTTAAACCTGTTTTCAGTGGTAACAATTTATTAGCAACACATTTTCCTATTTAAATGACTGCTAAAAACCAGTTTTCATTGTTACTAACTTATTTGCAAAACATTTTTCTATTTATATTACAAATTTTGTGATTTACTAATTTACACAAAGTATGATCGAGCGGCTGAGGACTGCCGGGGAACTTTCACCCTCTTGGTTTGCTCGTGCGACGGGGCCATGGAGAAAGAATTCTCTGTCTTTGTAAAGCGTGCTGCCCACGTACTTGCCAATAAGTGGAATAAGCCATTCTCAAACCTTGTGGGATGGGTAAAAGTAAAAATACAGTTCGCCATAATTCGGGCAGTTTCCCTTCGGATACGAGGTGCCCGGAGGAAAGTGCGGCCACTGGAATTGGAGGATGGGGCGGCCGTTCCTATGTTGGAGGAACGCTGGTGATTGTTTTAAATTTCATGAACACTATCAAATCTAAAATGTTTTACTTGTGTTGAAAAGATAGTATCTAACCTGTTGTTAATAAAATTAAAGAACGTAAACAAAAAAAAAAATCTTGAATTTTCCGTCGATTTTTGATACTGAATTGGATAATTTATTACAATAATGAATTATACAAAGCTTGCTATTATATAGGGTGTCTCCAAACCACCTCCTCTTCCCACTGCTAAAATTGTTATTTATGGTTCAATAATTTTTCTTCAAACAATTTTTTAAATTTTTTTTAAGGATCTCAAAAATGACAAAACTGCGCATTGCGCACCTCCTCGCAATGATGTTCATTTATTAATATTTGCAACACCAACTTGGGAAAACACCGAAAAATCGGCCAGTAAAATAAAGTGTAGTTTTTTCGATGTTTCCCCCCGTGGGTGTTTCAAATATCTATAAAATAACATCTAACCCCCCCCCCCCCCCCATAAAACAAACCAACCCCTCATAGAAATGGCTAAAAACGAGTTTTTTTGCGGTATAATGGTTGATTATTTTGACAGCTCGGCCAAAACGGTAGGCTATCCCAAAATTTTCTTCTGGGCGCATTTTCTACACTAATCTACGATTCGAAGCAAAAATAAATTTTTCTTAACTCGTCGAAATTTGAAAAATTACTTTTTACAGCTCTGAAAGCCCTGACCCAAAATCATTCTTCTTAGGGAGTTAGGTATACTGTTTTATACAAAATTCGCTAATTTCCTGTCATTCTCTGGAGGAAGATAGATTAGAAGGATAAACGCAGTTGAGACGCAGTTTGATAAAATAGACATGTCATATTCTATATTCGATAATTCTGTATAGGTAACAAATAATCAAATCACGAAGTTATGAAACTTCATGATGGTGTCTTGAAAGGGTAGAAAATGCTTAAAATAGGTGTATGAGAGATGGAATATTCGGGGTAATAAAAAAAATTATTTATTATTTGCTCGAATAAAACCTAAAAACTAATTAGTTACTAATACTAAAATAAACGGTATATTATTTACTACTAATAATTATTATTTATGTCGCTACTACTAATTATTATTTGTCTTATTCTTTATTATTATCAAGTTATTCTTGAGTTACTTGTAATAGGTAACTAATCGAATTAATTACTCTATATATAATAACCAATAGCTAATTAATTGTGGTCATTATACGCCCTTCTAGAAATTAATTTAGTTACTAACTATTTTTTAACTAACAGCCCAAGGGTTAGAAGGCACAATGGACGAAAAATCATTCAAAAATTTCAATTTTGGCGGACATTATTTTACCAACAGTTATTGCAATGCTTACAAATATTTGGTTTTTGAAAAGTTATATAAGTCCCTCAGTCATCTCAGCACTAATCTCAGTCATCTATGGTAGGTGATCAGCAGTATGATTTATTATTCCAACTTGAGAAACCACAAGTCACAATCCCTCCACCGTTCAGCCATGGGGCTGAGAGTAACTGCAGAGGAACACAGAAAGTGACGGCAAAACAACATTTTAAGCCCAGCGCCGGCCCCTGATCAATAACTTTCCAATTCATTAAAAGCTGGCTGATCGCCAATTGATTTTTCGACCAATTCACTTCAGGAACCATCTTTAACCCTCCATACCATTCCGGCCTACGCTCCCGACTCAGCTATCTGGAGCATCGAAACAGACTGCCTTTGTAAATTGAAATAGCGATAATGAGGCGATTACTCCGGCATGATTGATGGGAGAAGATTAATGGAGTTCTAAGGCCAGGGGCACCATTTCTTCGTCTGCCCTCGCTCCGTCTAAATGAAATGTTGTTTTCAGCCTCGTCGGACGTTGATTTGTTTATAGTGCACCGCCAATTGTTATTACTCCGCCCCGGACTTCATCCACTTAATTTTATGAGTGACGTTGATTACAAAACTTTGTGGGGAAATATATACTGAATTGAAACGCGAGATGAGGATTGCGCTCGGCTTTCCATCCACATTGTTGTTCAGAGTAATGATTTATAGGGTGCTCAGGTCAATTACATTAGTGAATTGGTTTCAGGGGCATATCAAAAGTCAAGTTTCCTTCATTGAAAACTAGCGATATCAAATTGTTCATCTATGTGCAACCAAATGAACATCTCTTTCAAGGCTTTCATGAAAAGTGAGTTCCGAAAACGGAAACCACCAAGCCATTCATTTTAAAACTAAGTTTCGAAAGAATCATAGCGTTCCGTTCGCTCTCAAGAGCTCGAACATTTAAAATCTAAGCGCTCAAATGGTACTCAATTTTATCGGTATTGTGGAGTAGTGTACACTCTGTTATAATAAAATGCAATAGTTCAACTGCAAATAATTCAACACAGTTCAGTTAAACACATTCAGATAAAGACTTCATGTTACAGAATTTTCAAAAACAAGAAGCTATTGCAAGTATCCCTGAATCAGGAATCGGGACTAAATTATACAAACAGAAGTCGCAAATGGAGTATACAGATCAGCGTGATTTTTTTTGTTTTCTGGCAGCTATTCTCTGTTTCGAATCTTCTTGCACCACACACTTGACTGACAGTCGAAGAGCAAACTATATTGAACTGTCTTCTGCCTGCGATTCCCTTAATTTTCATCCGATTTTAAAGAAACTGTAAGGAATTGAGAGGGTTACTTACGTCCTGAATAACTGAACTTATGAAATTAGTGTATCCGAATCAGTAGTAGCTCCTGCTACATATATTATTCATATTTTTCCTTAGCCATTTAATTTTGATCACATTTTCCTAAAATTCAATTTTCAAAAATAATTGTGCCATTGGAGGTTGAAATTGGTGCACATTTATTGCAAGAAAATTACTGTTATTCGAACTCGTGTTACCGTTAGCTAAAAAAAATAATGAGTTGACACCTCCGTAACATAGTTTTAAACGCCATTTCGATCTATTCGTCTAACTAATTTGTATTTTACTAAAAGGAGGGTTCATCTAAGTAGGGGTTTTTTTTTTTTTTTTTTTTTTTTTTGGAGATGCAAGCTCGTGAGTATCTAGACCACCAATTTATACAAATCATTCTGATCTATTTTTCCACCTAATCTATATTTTAGCAGCGAAGATATATTAATACAAATCGAGGCGCCAATTCATTCAACGGAGCTGGGGTTCGTTTCACTTGTTTCCGTCAAGAGGGACAACAGGGGAGCGGTATTGAGACTCTCCTTTGCAAGAAGAGGAGGCTACAGAACCTTTTCGTTCACTGTCAGAGAGGCGTCCTCTGACGCACCGCTAGGCTGAGATGCGGCGCATCGTTACGTTGGCTGAGGCGCTACGTTTCTGGCTGAGGAATACACGTCATTTTGGGCCACTACATAATTCCCAATTTTTCCCAATTAAGATATCGCCTGGGATGACGGACATTTAAAAAACAAAATATTAATTTACAAATAAGTAAAGATAATAAACTTAAGATTTTGATTTTAGGCCCAAGAAAACTGTTCAAATTAAGTATGGACCTACTGTCAACAGTCATTTCATTTTGAAGGCATTTTCTAAAGTTCATACATGGAACGATAAGGATGAGCGATAGGAATGAAATCCTTGTAACACGCATTACTTCTCAATCTCCAGTAGATTTTGATGCCATTTTCTCATACTCCTGTATAGAACAATAAGAATGAGCGATAAGAGTGAAATCATTGTACACGCATTAGTTGTGACGAATGGCGGCCAATTAATCAGGATGAATTGAAACGAGGACGATGCTACCCAACTATTCTGATCGGGGTTAGAAAATGGTCTCTAGGGACTAAAAATGTTTACTGAAACTAAACAGAAATTTGATCATAATGCACCTATGTGAGCTGAGATATGTTGGTACTCCATGTCTTTGTTTGTTTGTTTCACACTGATGTCGCATTTCTCTTGAATCACACATCTTCATAGTGGAGAAGAACCTAAAAGTTTACCTAGCTACCTTTTAAGCAACCTGAACGAAAACCAATGATTACACCAGCTGACAGTTGATAATTTAATGCTTATCCAGAAAAGAGCCCAACTGATCGCATTCCGTAACCATCTGACAATAACTTTCATACTCAATTTCCACTTGTTTATTCAGTGCACAAACGATTCATTTAAAATAAAACCATCTCATGAATTTCAAATGAGATTAAACAAATATTAATATAAGCAAATGAGGAGTGGAAGATAGGAGATAGCTGGGCCCTTCTCAACATGGAAATTGATAAGGAGGAGGTTCGCCTGGTTTGATACCGATTCCACCCCATGAGATTGCGTTCAGGCTCACGTGTTTTTTTCCGGATTCTGCAACCCCCACCACTCAAGGCCCTTCATCCCTTTTCGATTAGGGTTTGATCAGAGTTCAGCTTCACCATAACCCGAATTCCGAGTGTATTGCCAAGCAATGAGGGCATACGCGTATAGATGTAAGATCTCGATAAGTGCTTTTCGAAAAGGTGCAACATGGGGTGTATCAGGTCGGAAATTTACGAAATGCAGCACAACCTTTGTAACTTGAGTTTCACTTGCATCACCTAAACCTGCTATGGGATCCAGTTCAATTTCCTCAGATTCCTGCTACGAAACTGACCTCAAAAGCCAATTTGTATTGCACAAAAATGTATAACATCCACATTAATGGCAAACTTATACCAACTACATTCTTCAATAAAATTCCTTTCCATAATCATATCAAGTTTTTCTATATTTTTGACCGATTTCTTAGCAAATTTGATTGAAAATCAAACATTCAAATTTCAACAAAGAAACTTTTTCCAAATAATACTCTACAATAAATACGACCTTTTGAATGGATTTTGTGCTGAAGAAATTTCTGCCATTCAAGCTCGTAATTTCTAATATGATTCTTAATTTTTCAGCAAAACAAGCAAAGTTCAGTGAATTATGGTAGGAATAGCTTATTGTAATAGCTCCTACATTTTAATAAATATGATTTCCGACAATATTCCGGGTGTTTTTGTATGGTATTGTAGATTATATCTCTCCATGGAATTTAAATAAAAGCCGTTCATCAGCCAAGAAATAATCATCGTAATTGAGTTCAAAGAAGAGCACTGTTAGCGACCGAAAAATGGACAATTCTCAAATGTAGAACACATAGAAAACGCTGCAATCTATCGCGCAAAGGTTAATTACTTCTCTATTGGATAGCCCTTCTCCGCAGAACACCTGTAAATAATCATTAAACCAAGTCTATTATACATTAGGTATCTAGATAAAACTGCTAAGGTGGAGGCGCCTACCAAAGAGAAATAATTATATAAAATCAATCGAATACCTACGCTTCAATAGTAACTCTACGGGTGACAAAATTTATAATAAACCTGGTTTCGTGAAGTTGAAATTCCATTGGAATTATATCAGATGATACGAGCGTCGAAGTTACACGGCGCCTTTTTACTGTGCCACCAGTTATGATTTGTTTCCATGTTGTTGATTTTTTTTTTTTTTTTTTTTTTTTTTTTCCAAAAAATTTTAAGCAATCCGAGTAGCTCATTCGATAAAAAAAAAAAAAAAAAAAAAAAAAGTACCTACTTCAGGAATTATTTGTTAGCGAAAATGTATTACACCCACCTTATGGAAAAAAAAACTTTTTAGTAGGTGAATTAGATATAGGTAACGGATTTCAGTGATTTTGGGGTTTTATAAACAATTTTAGAGAAACCTAACCAGATTTCAGTGCACAAAATCTATCTCAATCTCATTCTAATTTATTCCTGCTCTGAAATAAAACATCTTCAAGATTTCAATCGTTCGCAAGCCTCTTACAAAAATTTTCTTCAAGAACCATGCAATGAAAATGGCATCAAAATTTGATAAAATGAGACGCATCGTCGTTTCGTTGCATCATCGAAATAGGGTCAAGGATAATCTAAAACACTTCCAGGATTTCAAGTTATCTAAATACTTATCGAAAATTGCATTTATTAAATTTTTTCTGATTGCGATTTTTCCATTGGAGAAAGATGCAATAAAACTTCTCACAGCCTCTGCACTCAAAGGAAAGAAAACTCCACGTTCCAAACAGAAGTCGTTCTCTCTGCACTTTTCGTCCGAAGTTATAGTTTTATACATAAAAAAAAGGGAGATGGAATTTATAAATTTGTTATTCCCTCGCGAAACGCGTACGGGTCATTAAATCCGGCCACAAATCCATAGGACGGAGACAGCAGGAAACAATTAGTCGAAGCTGGGAAGCTCCTCCAAGTCTGGAGCCATTGCATTTGCATCGGTCGATAGTTTTGCATTCGAGGGGGCGGACGGACGGGGGATGAAGAAGTGGGAAACCGAAGGGGATGGAAAAAATGGGGGTGTGATGATCAGAACGGGGCGAAAAATACAATATTAATCCCGGCTTTCTCTTCCGGAACAAGTCAACGAACTTTCTCCAATGACGGACAACTTGCGAGTATGCTACTATCCGACAACACTGGTTTTACAAATTACGAATGGTACGGGGCCAGTATGTAGAATTCGCAATGTATAGTGATGTCCTGTAGAGTCTAGTATACTATTGCTATATTAAATAAAGATTGAAGTTGAAAAAAAATAAAAATAAAAAAAAAGTTCCAGCCATGTAGCATGATAGTGTGAGCTAATTTCTCTGAATTATCGTTATATTATGTTACATTGCTATGGAAGTAGAGCACTTTGAGTACAATGATATTGTTAACTACCAGTTTTCTGGAAAAAGCTCTTTCTAACATCTAAATCTAGATCTAAAATCTAAAGAGATTTAGGAATTCGTGCTTTTATTTGTAATCGTCATCAATTTTGCAAACATCATTGAAGTTCAAATAATTTTTTCAGCATAGTTTTGTACAAACAATTTTCAATTTTCTAGTTGATTTTTGATTAACTTCTTTTGACTAAATCAGTAAAAAAATATGGATGTAAAATTTTTTATAGCCGATTTCAGATATTTTTAGTGATTTTTTAAGGAAATGGTTTGAAATTTGAGCAAGTGCCGAGCTGATCCTTTCATTTGGAAACCACGACTTTTGGCGCAACAATGGAATTTTCATCTCAATCCTAAGGATAGTTATCATCTAGAATGACACACACACACGCACACGCACGCACGCACACACACACAGACACACACACACACACATATATATGTATATATATATATATATATATATATATATATAGATTTTAGGAAGTTTTGTATGTGGGCGCGAATGGTAGACAATGGTAGTCTTTCTTCTTGGTTTCATACTAACACGTCCGTTCGACCGACTGGTATTCTCACGACACTCATGAGTACTGAACAAACGATTGAACACGTGAACGCACTTTGATTCGCACTGCACATCCCATAAGTACATAGTAGCCGTAGCTTGTTCAACTACTTTGATGCTCCAACCATAATGGCAATCAAAAGTATTGGAAAGCATCTGCTTACAACTTCCTCTGCTAGAATTCAGTGCAGGCAATCGAGTAATTCGATCCAACCGTAGGCACTCTTTTCAATTTGAATTCATGAAATCTTTTCAACATTTCGATTTGAAGCACAAGGCATCGATATTTATATATATATATATATACAGGGTGATTCCCTCGCAAATGCAAAAAAAAATTGGGTAAAACTACATCAAAAATGGAGTAAAATGCCGCCAACTGCATATTTTTATCTCAATCCGTTCTCGAGATATGATTTTTTAAAGGTTTTTTCAGGAAAACCGTGTTTTTTTCCTTTTAAACTCAACTTTCTCCACTTTACTTCATTTAATTCTAACTTTTGACCACATTTTCGGAATCAGCACTAAATTTACTATAAGAATAGTGTACTTGAGCTCTTAAAAAGTTCCATCCGAAGGCGCTCACATCAGCTCAAACATTGACGATTTTGAAAAAATAATATTTCTGAAAATCTTTAAAACTTTACTACTCTTTTTTAAAAAATCCTGGAAACTGGCAAATCTCATGAAAACTGCTTCATCTAATATGCTTTCCAACGGTATTTTCAATTATACTTTTATTTTGTTATTTAGGGGAGAAAACAATGTTTTAATGTTAAAAAAAGGGGGTTTTCCAATGAACTTGTTGGTTTTCTCGAAAGATGACCCTCCATGAACCAACGAGTATGGGGTCGGTTCCAATGTATTTTTTCTCGCTGGATCGAATGGAAACTCTTGCAGATGTCTCAACTACGCTATAATCGAGTTTTACACTTTAATGTACTACTTATACCCCATAACACACATACATTTAATCGTAACAAACAAACTAAACATTTGCGATTTTAAGTGTAAAACTCGGTTATAACGGAGTTGGAGAGATCTACAAATGTTACCATTCGATACAGCGTGAAAAAATACATAGAAACCGACCCCATACTCGTAGGTTCATGGAGGGTCATCTTTCGAGAAAACCAACAATTTCATTGAAAAACCCACATTTTTTAACATTAAAACATAATTTTCTCCACTAAATAACAAAATAAAAGTAAACTTGATTATACCGTTGGAAAGAGTATTAGACGAAGCAGTTTTCATGAGATTTGCCAGTTTCCAGGATTATTTTTAAAAGAGTAGTAAAGTTTCAAAGATTTTCAGAAATATTGTTTTTTCAAAATCGTCAATGTTTGAGCTGATGTGAGGGCCTTTGGATGGTACTTTTTAAGAACCCAAGTACACTATTCTTATAGTAAATTTAATGCTGATTCCGAAAATGTGGTCAAAAGTTAAAATTAAATGAAGTAAAGTGGAGAAAGTTGAGTTTAAAAGAAAAAAAAAACACGGTTTTCCTGAAAAAACCTTTAAAAAATCATATCTTGAGAACGGATTGAGATAAAAATATGCAGTTGGCGGCATTTCACTCCATTTTTTATTTAGTTTTACTCAATTTTTTTTGCATCTGCGCGGGAATCACCCTGTATGTATGAAAATGTTTTAAGCCCTACGATTCATTTCAGAATGCCCCAAAACGGATTTAAATGAAGAAGTTTTTCGAACATTTTCATTTTAACATTTTTGGAGGTATTGAAATAATTTCATTTTTTGTGGAAATTCGGTAAAATTTAAAGTAATGAGGTACTACAGTAACATCCTTTTCGGAAGAGAACAAGTTATTGGTCAACTAAAAGCATGACTGAATGGGAAGCAACAACCACGCATGAAATTGAGGCCAGGACACCGTTCAGGTTTCACGTGAAGTGGATAAACAAAACATATATATGTACTACTTTTGGAAAAAATAGAAATAGAGCTCAGATATTTACAAAAAGTGTGATAAATTTAGTACCGACATATAATTGCGCAAGAGATCAAGTCATGGGGTCAACTGCGAAGCTCACTTCAAACTGAGTTAATTACAGATGTTTGAAATTCATCAACGGAAGGAACGGTTTGAGGGACTACATTCAGTACTATGGCTAGGCGAGTAAGTGGTCGAATGAATAATAGTTGTTCGCTCCAAAAGGCACATAACCGTAAAAGAAATGGGCTGTAGATTAGGAGTTTGTAATTATGTTCAACAAAATACATCCCAAAACAAAAAAACAAAAATCAGCGAAGTTGGGCGCGGCATTTAATGTACCCATGACAGGAATAATAAAAATAAAGATGCTTCACAGATGAGACGTTTGCGCATGGGCAAAAGCTATTAGTGGTTCAGGAGCAGTGGAGTTCATGGGTTACCACCTACAGCCTTTTCCGATTCCTGAAAATTTCAAAGAAACTGAATGAAAACTGGAAAAGTTAAAAGGATTTGAAGGTTTGCGCTTGCGCAGCAGATACTAGTTATACGATAAAATTTGTAGGTGATAACTTGATCGCGCTCAGTGTACCCAAATTTCAAAACAATACAACATAATTTAATAATAAGAAATATAAGTTGACGTAAGAAAATTCGCTCATACGATCGCGCTGCATCACTGAAACTCTTTAGTAAACTTTGAAAATAACCCACAGAAATGGGGAGACCCATCGTTAGGGGAAACCTAGTACAATTATTATAGTACGATAGAACATCATTTTACATTATAAAAATACAATTACGTTACATTTCAATGCTATATCTGAGCACCTCTAGTCGCTATATGATTAACATTGATATGCATTTCCCAGCAGGACGTATGGTGTAATTTCATATAACCAGTGTAAATCCCATGAGCCTCAACGATAGGATGAGAAAAGCCCGTATCTCGAGCAGGAGACTGAGTCATGAATCACGTTCTGTATTGCCAAAGGGGCCTAATACCTCTTTATTATGTGTTCACAAAAGAAGATTGTAAGTTGTGCTCCGGAGAAATTGCTTTTTATCTTATCTTCTCAGCCGATCTCAACCCGGCTATGTTGGCAGTCGCGTCCAGACAGGTAAAATGCTTCCACTTCGAAATGATTAATACAGAAGAGAAATTACTCGGAAACCCGAGTCATGAATATTCCTGAGTACTGAAATTGGTTTTGGTAGTTACACTTTATCAACAACCTACCTCATATCTCTCGTTTAAACACAATGCGGTGAGGAACGGGTCCGTGAAGAATTTATACCCTAAAACTACTAAAACCTTAGGTATAAATAATATTGCTAAACGACCCTGATCTACGGACTACTGGACCATCGGAATAGAGAACACGAAGGAAACATATCATGGCGCGAGGTCTCACACTACTTTAACAATAATTTAATTTCTTACGAATTTAAGGAAAAACTAACGTTAAAACGAAACGGCTTCTCCGTTTTAATTTCATAAATAATATATGTTTGGGAAATATTCGCTTGACAAAAATAAAAAGTTAAAATAACTCTAAGTACCTACCTAGCTAAATGTTTTACTCCTAAAATCTCTCTGGTCTACAAAGCTTAACATGAACAATAATACTTCGTTCACGAAAGAATTCTACTCCAATGAGAAAATAACAGTTTGTGTACGAGTCCGTATCGGTTACCACTGTCGTCTTCGTAGTAAGCTAGCCTAAGAGGTAGTTATGTTGTAACCAGGTTGTAAAAAGATAGCGTAAATAAGGTTCAGTACCAGTGACAGTTACGAACACGTAAAGACCGATGTATCTGCTTGCAGTCTAGTTTACTTATTTTGCTTGTGCATGCGCATACGTTTAGTTTATCAACAATTTTTTTTAATAAGATCCCCCCGATCATATGAGTTAGCACATCGACTCCTCGCACATTACACTGCCCTCCCTCTGTATTTATTTTAAATTTTATTATTATTTTTTATTTATTTAAACGTATTTGAGGTTTTACGAATTTTTTTGTTACGAAATAATTTTAAATGTGCTTAAATACATGTTTGTTGTGAATTCCCATCGTTTTGACGTATTTAATCTATTGACTAAATCAGAATTTCAGAATGATCCGATTTGATGCATTGTCCATAATCTTCAACATTCGTTGACGGTATCAGACGAAAAAATCTCCAAAATCTGCCGTGTTTGTTATGGTTTCCTACGTCTTTTGAGATTTTGAAACAAATGCATGTACTTGAGCTATATTTTTGTGATCTGAATCATGTGTGAAAAGTAGATTCTACTATTTCCAAACTTCGTGAGGAAACTGGCCAGCCATGGTCAGTTATGGTATGTTCCCCTTCATATAATTGGATATGGTGTAATATATCTTCTTGAGTTGTTCGCTAGAGGTGTGTTTACGATACAAATCGTAAATCGAGTTCACGCTCAAGTTTTTCCGATTCACCACTCCCAGTTTTAAATTAGAAGCATCGGCGGCGCGGTCGCTCGACGAGGTGGTGATTTTCGAATAAGCACGGAACCCTGGCACGAGACCAATATCCCATCGCGGTATATCGTGTGAAACAGCCGGAAAAAAAGTGGCGGAGCGGTAAAATGGGAAGAGTAGTGGATAAGAGAGGAGAAGGGGGTGAACCGTGACGAGGTATTTGGGGGTGAAAAATGTTTAGGTGGCTGTAGGGGTAGGTGGTGAGGGGAGCTACAGAGCGAGCTTCAACGTAAAAAACATTAGTTTATCTTTATAGGAGGAGGAAAGAGGGTTGAGGACCTGGTAAACAAATGAGGATGGTGAGGCCCTGAAGGTTGTCGAAGCCCAGACAATGATTTTCCATCGTGGGATGCTCCAGGTTGTTTTTTCTTCACGAGGGCTCAAAACCTGTCGGACTGTTTAGGGTGGGATTCCAGTAGTGTTCGGGGGGGAGTACACCTGTTGGTAACCTGTGACTTGCATCCTTCTAGACCTCGTTCGCCCTTTAACATACGTGTAACGCGGTGGTATCAATTCCCAAGGGCTCTCTGGCAGGGGGCTCTGATTCTGGGCCCGCGGGGATGAAGATACACAGAGTTAGGGGCAAAAACGCTACGCACAGTAGCCAATATACACGATCTACGTAGAAAAAATCAAGTCGAAACACAGAAATGTTTTTATGATATATACTTACAACATAGTAAAATGCACCTTTTCTCGTGTTTACAAGGGGTTATGAAGCAGTGTTTGGCAAGCGTTTTTTTGTTTTTTCGACGAAATCGTCATTATCACTCAGTCGCAGTTTGCCGATGTTCAGATGAATGTGAAGGCTTTGCAATGGATATTATGGAGACGAGTAAGTACTACCGTATCGCTAAATGAATGACAAGATAATTTTCTTGGATGGTGGAACATCCCCAAGCTATTTTGGTATATTATTTTCAATAATGAACCTTTGTAATTGACCAAGAAAAAAATTGAACCCCTCAAAATTGCTGCTTTACGTTTCAAGATGCGCAGAATTCAAAAATCGAATTAAAATTCGGCTCTTCGGGCTTCGCAAGGGGATCCCTGGACCCTCGGTTGCTTTCCCCTTTGAGCCTGCGGCTTAAATGCTGGAACATGCTTTCTTCCCGCTAATTCGGGGTCGCATTTTCCTATCAATGGTGAACGATTTTTAAAACTACGGAAATTTCGTTTCCTTACCAACGGCCTGGTTGTACGTGAAAATCATATAAAATAGGAGCTTTTGCAAGCAGATCGCGTGGTACATAGTACCTATTACTTAATAGTAACTACCTCGGTACTTTTCTTATAGTTTTGATGTTACCAAATGAATTAGCCTGCCACCAAGCGGCACAACTATAACCAAGATTACCACCTCAACCAAGTGACAACAAAACAAGGCTTACAAGCGGCACCATAATATTGTTAACTAACCATTTATAACATCGCATTATTGGCACATGCTTTCTTCCCGCTAATTCGGGGTCGCATTTCCCTATTAATGGACTAGATATAATGCGTATAACTCAGCTTTCGTTGAAGTACAATGTTGAGTTACTAATCTTAAGTAAAATGAGAGTTTTCTGGAGGTGAACGATTTCTGTGCAATGTGAACACTGCGAAAGTTCCATTTCCCTACCTACGGCTTGGTTGTACGTGAAACTCATAAGAAAATTTGTGTGACAGTTTTTCGTGACATAAAAACGTGACACTTTTGGCCAGTTAGGTGATGGCAAAAGCATGTTCCATGCTAAAATTCATCCGTCCTCCATCCAGAGCATTTCTCCGAAACTACTGGGCCAAAGTTAATAAAAATTGGGTTGTAAATCACATTTCGGATCTAGTTGGTCCTAGAAGCTCGGCATAAATTTCGATCAACCCTAAAGAATAGCATTTAAGGGTTGAAATATTATAAAATCGAGATCTCGAATGCTTTCAAGGTGCCCCAATCCTGATAATTTCACGACAGACTTTCAAGGTAACAGTTAACGTTTTTTTCCCCAAATAATCAAATGAAACTTTCCAGATCTCTTTAAGTTAAACCATTCGCTCTCCCTATGGGCTAGAACTTTGGCAAAAAATAAAACAACAATATGGGAGCGAATCATAAATGGTGGAGCATAGTGAAAATCGACTTATATACTACGATGATCGTATCAGCTGACATAATTCCAGTGGAATTCGGACTTCACGAAATTGAGTTTGTTATATCTTTTATCACCTATGTATGGACCAGTGAAGGGTAGGAAGGTAAAACTAAAATCGGTTACAGAGGTGGGACGCATAAATCTAGTTTTTTTTTTTTTTTTTTTCTTCTTCTTTTTTTAAAGAGCTGACATTTGAAACGGAGCTCCTTTGATATATCTATAACAAAATTACAATGCGTATGAATTGGCTCTGATCAACTAAGGGACCTCTTAAACTAATTTTTTCCCGAATCCACCTAAGGTGTTCAACCAACACCTAAAAATAGTTTTACCAGGTAAGGAGGTGCAATGATCAGCTGAGGGGCCAATGAGGCAAAATTCATCCCGAATCAACCAACAACGATCACAAAAACATCGAAAACCTCAGCAAATACGTATTAAAATTTGGTAAAAAATGCAATTTTTGCGATGATTAAAAAACGATATCAAAAATCCCGAAAGAATTAATTTGTTCAATTAAAAAAATCATGGTATATAACCACAAAAATTAGTGTCATGGTAGACTACACCTACTCTACACTTTCATGGGAGTTGTTGGATATTTGAAAGGTGACTTAAGATCGTTAAAAGCTAAAAGCTATCATTCCGATTTAAACATAATTTTGAGTAAGTCCATGAATGTTTCATGGCAAATGAGAGATTTTTTACATTTTTTGTTGAATAATTATTTGCCAATAATTTTGTCTATGTATTTACGTAAGGTAGAACGATTCAAAATGGCTAAGGAATGTCATTCCGATTCACATCATATGAAGTGCATGTGAATGGGTATGTGCGATGAAATTTACAAGACTTCCTAGAACTTGATAATTCGCAATTGGAATCACCTCACCTTCTCGCTTTGCGATAGAGTCGTTAAAGGGACTCCCTATTTATAGTGGAAATGCTCGTAATGACAAGTGTTGGGTGCAATTTCTTTTTTGTATGCCAATGTTCCAACTTCAGCGTTCAGGAGATGGAGTACAGAGTTCATTGATCAGACTGTCAATATATAAATAATGCAATGACAAATACGAGGAATTGCAATGTCCATATTAATGTCAATATTAGGATTTTATTAAATACTAAGCGGTTTAACCAGCGTTGCCCGGGTTATGGTTAACGAAATAGGAGGAGAGTTCAGACAACTGATTGGGGATGCTTCTCACCTCATCATTATTACCCAAAAGTCCCACAGAGGCTCAGAATGGAAGTTCAGCATCTTAGGTGGAATAGGAAATAAATTAGCCTCAAAGCTAACATAGCTGATCATGGATGCTCCCAATCATGTTATTACTATCAAAAACTCCTACAGAGGCTCCGTATCAGATTTTAGGCTCACAGGTTGAATAGGAAATAAATTATCCCAAGAGCCCACACTGCTGATTGACAATGGGTAGTAATGTTGTTTTCTAGGTTTAAATAGTAACTCTGCAAAGTTTCATCGAGATGAGTTCGAAATTATGGGTATAGGCAGATTACCCGTAGTACTAAGGTCCAAATGCCAACAACACCTACTTGGGTTAGCTTCGTTTATGATGTTAGCTTCGCATGTGCAGTTGGTGCAACTTCGTTAATTACAGTGGAACAAAGCAGAGCAATAACTAAGAAACAGTAAACAAATTCGCGTACGGTAGTTGTTAGGCTTTTTACTATTTAACGATTTCAACAATTCTAAAGATTTGGAGCTATCGACTGAAATTCGGTAGACCAATATTACCCAATTTTAATACCCGGAACATGCTGTAGTTTTCGGTGCTGATCCGACTCGATGTTGAACGAAACACCTCAGAAATACATGGAGCCGCTTATTCAGCTAATCAAGATAAAGCCCGTCATTTAGTTTGCCCTTTGATGTCCCAGAGGTCACCCTATAAAATTTCAACTTCCTACTGGAACAGAAGAGAATTTAGCTCTCTCAGTTGATCAGGAAAGAACCGATCATTTCAATCGAATTTACCTCACTCAGTTGATCATGAAAGATCCCATCATTTCACTCGTCTCTGAGAGTCCAACTATCAAAGTCCCTGTGAGTCTTCCTATCACAATTCAACTTCCTACGGTGAACAGGAGAGAACTTAGCTCAGTCAGCTGATCAAGAAATATCGCACCGTTTCAATCGATTCTTAATGTCACGGAAAGTCACCCTATCAAAGGTAAACTTCAAAGGACGAAAAAGTTGGCAGTGTCACCTTCCTATTTACCAAACGCTTATGCATCCTTGCACGCAAAACTCAGATATCGGGGAACCTACAGACAAGAAACACGTCAAAAGGTTTTTTATTTTGACCGGATACAAAGATTCATTATTGAACATACATACTAATTGAAGATTAAATTTCACTTGAGGCAGCCACCATGCCGACTAATTCAATACAAAAGTAAAGATGTGCTCGAATTTTTTAGTATGAAGAATCCAACAAGGATATTACAGATGGATCACAGACGGATCCCACACGCGTCCAAATGGGAGGCAATCAACCAAATCACAGGGTTGGAAAATATCAAGGGGTGGTTGGGTTTCGTTCGCGGAATTGGATAGATATGAAGAGCCAGACTCAGGTGCGAGCGAGCCTCTCCCAGTTATGGATTTCGTGTTGTAAAAATACTGGAGAGGAGAGGGGTGGAGGAAAAGCTATTACCATGTGGGACAATGCTCAATAGCGGAGGAGGCAATAAAGGAAATAGACTATGCATAAAATAGCAGTTAGAAACTGGGAGTTAGGCGGGGCTGGGGGTGAGGGATGAGAAGGAAGGAGCCCTTTTAAGGAGGCCGTGTGTCTTCATTAGAAGGAAATAAGAAACAAACGAATCAGAATCCTCAGTCTTCGGCTAATTGTGTTAGGGAGACACTGCACTCATTAAAACGGTCTTTCCATTTTTGTAAGGGTTGGGACGGCATGGCAGGCCCGTAGAAAGGGCTGGGGAACTGGGGACTTGGTTAGCTATGAATATAAGTACCTAATTGTCCCCAGATTAACAGTCTCAGCGACCCTAATCTACAATTCCGCCAAATGAACCTTGATCCTTTATAACAAATCAAAATTCAAGTAGAAAATTCACTATTTTCAGAAAAGGGAACATGGAACTTTTCTACAATTCTTGAGTAGGTCATACTTTCAGCAAGATGGAAGCAAAAACACAGGAGTCCGTGTTTCCGTTCTTGCGATGCTATGCCCCCTTCCTAAAGATAACAATCAACAAAATTTCCAGTTATCCCTACTTTAATAGCATCTATCAACCAACCAAAAACTTCAACTCAACTCCAGCAACCATCCATAGTCCTGGTTGGAGTATTTGGTAGGATGATACATGCAATTTAAGATGCGGTACCACATTGAAGTAAAGTAGTGAGAATCAAGTAACATCTCAAAATTCCTTTAACTCAACCTTTCCTATGTTATGCTTGATTCTTCTAATTTTATATGTAAAATTTAAACTGAAACTAGATACTACAGGGTAGTGTTGTGAGGACGTAGTCGTTTTCAATATGTCATAAAATTATCAATTTTCATGTTAAAAAATTGTTATTTAGGTATAGTTTCGGGCATGTCAGTTCATATAGCGTTTACGATAGGTGAAAAACTACACCTGACATGTGGTTTCCATGGCGAGAAATGTACCACTGAAGCCGTTCTTGGAAGTTGGCCGCCACTCTCTCCAGCAGTCTGATGAAGCTCATTTCCATCTGAACGGCAGGGTGAACCATCTTAACTGCCGTTATTGGGTACAAGAAAATCCAAGAGGATAACACGAAAGACCGCTCCATAGCCCGAAAGTAACACTTAGTTATTTATCATACCAACCCCAACTTTATGCACTAAGTTGACATGGTCAACAACTACTTCTTGCCAGAGTCACGACGAGGACGAATCCTAATCCTACGAGTCTGGTTCCAGCAACATCAGGCAATGGCCCACATTAAGAACGCATCAATACTTGACATTCGCCGTCATTTCCCAGGTCTGCGATTCGGTGGCCACCTCGGTCCCCCGACTTATCTTAATGAGGAATATTTCTTGTGGTGGGGGTGTATAAGGGCATAAGCCTCGACCCCTGAAAGATTTGAAGGAAGCAAATCTCGTGGAAACCACCGCAATCGACAAAGCGATGCTGGAGTGATTGGCGGCCAACTTCCAAGAACGGCTTCAGCGGTGCATAGGTGACTATGACGAATACATGTCAGACGTTTTTCACCTTTGAGAATCGTAAATGCTACTAACCGACGTACCCTAAAATATAAATACAATTTTTTACCATAGAAATCGACAATTTTATAACTTTTTGAAAAACGTCTTTCTTCACTGAACTAACTTGAAAATTTCTCCACTCTCAAGGGAAACACGTAGGCAAACATTTATCCCACCCTTGTTACTAAATAGCTACGTTAAAACTTTCTTTTAGGTGCATGAATGTATCGCACAAAACACTGCTATCAATTGAGTGAATATCCTGAAACGGTACAATTTCACTATATTTTTTTGTCGGAAACCAAAGTCGAGTTTTGGTGTTTTTATTTTATTTTCTCGAAAATGTCTTAGTTACAGGATCCTTACCAATCTCTGTAAGCATGCACACACTAATATTGATAGTTTTGGAGATACAGTTTTTATTTATTTTTATTTATTTATTATTATTTTTTTTTTTTTTTTTTTTTTTTTTTATTTTTTTTCAAAAAACTGGTATACTAGGGAGGGACATTATTCGGCTAGGAAGTGACATAACGGCATAAAGAACATTGTTCAAAGGGAGGGTGGGGTACACACACAAACAAATAATCTACCTCACTCAAACTTTCACTCTGCAGAGTTGAGGGACTCTAACACAGCATATGACTGTTTTAAAATGACGCACACGAGTTGCCTAAGACTAGGCCAATAAAATTCTTGAAAAATTACATCCTTCGTACATACGGTTTTGGAGAAAATGGGCCTGGACATGAAATTGTACCCTTTCAGGATATTGACCCAATTTGTAACTTCTGATTACCTGTATTGTGACGTGACGCAAATTCCAGCTCCCCAGCCCTAAACACATCAATGTTAATATTTCAAGTGTCTTTAAAGATTAAAAGAAGCAATGCGCCACTTAGCAACTGTTTACGTACATCGTCAGTGGCAAAAAAAGAGAATTTCGTCACACTGCGCGTCGGGCATAAATAAAAATGCTAAGAAGTGAAGACTGCAAATATATCCAAGAGGGCTGGGTCATAGTGAGGAGGTTCCCATCCTCACACTATTCGGCGTTTACGTCGTATTTCCCACTTCTCACGGAAAGAGCAGCAGCACCTCGGCTCTGCCAGCTCCTCTCGAGCTCACTCGAGGGTGAAATTAGTTGAAAAGAAATCCTTTAGCGCGACGAAAAGAATGTAACAGAAACCTTCCTGCCTTTTTTCCTTGTCTCCGTCGACTCGTTCGGTCCTTAGGTTGACTTTGAGATCCCCTGGTCTGATCCTCCGTGAATGAGAGGAATGAAGGAAAACATAGATTCGGTTATATGTGTATGTGGTAGATGGGTGGTAAGGTAGATTAGATTTCGTTATAAGTACATAGATAATGATACGTACCAGGGGCTCTGTACTTTATCTATAGACCAGTAATCTGCGCAAAAGGGCTATCTAATACAGAAACGGTATTCTAAGTAATACCGTTTGAGTAATAATAGTAATAATTTTACAAAACAATAATAATAAATAATATATTTGTCAATAATGAATGGAGGGATAAAATTAGCAGAAGAACAAAGTACAAGTCAAAATGATTACATTCAAAACAGAACAGTGATGTAAGTGTATACATGCGCCAATATGCAAAATAGTTCTATCACTGTTTGCGCAAGTGCACATCCTACCGTCAATCCCAACAATGCACCAAATAAGGTTCTAAATGGGGATCATCTAAGAGCTAACCCGTACAATCCCTAAGAATTTCATCAAAGTCCGTCCATTGGTCTCGGAGTTTGGCCTGTGTCAACAAATTTTAGTTTTGCGCATGAAAAATGGTTATTACTAATTAAATTGCTATCAAATTCATAGGGTGCCATCCTAAAATATACAGTCTCTATTCCTCGAATTTGAACGAAATCTGAACAATAGATCATGATAAATAGCCTATTTATGATCACGATAAATAGGCGTTATAACAAGTCTACGCATGTGCACACATTACTTTTGAAATATCTGGGGGATCATTATTTAAGACCTATGCAGCACAATCTCAGCAAATTTCATCAAAATCAGTCCATCAGTTTGGCCTGGGGCCACCAAATTGAGTTTTATGCATGCGCAACAGTAATTACTCAACTAATCGCCGAAGAATTCGTAAGGCAACATCCTTAAACAAACCCTCCCACATTTGAGCGAAGAACCCATAGATCATCAGAAATCCACGTTATAAGAAATGCACGCTTTGCGCTTACACGATACGCACTCGCTATTTTGTTTTGTACACATAAATACACTTGAAATTCCCTAACGATTCTGAAACATGTTAGAGAAAGAAGTGTGAAAGAATATTGTGACGGAAACGAAATTTATAGGGGATAATTTAATAGCTATTCCTGAAAATGTCATCAAAATCACACTGAAATGCAATATCTACTTATAGTTTAAGACTTAACCAGGAATTTCTTTGACTTCTTGCATCAACACCAACTTATTGGGGCTTTCTCAATTACGACTAATACACAATAGCCTAGTTCAATCAGTTCTTCAGTATGATACCGTTTGGGGAGGAACCTACCCTAAGAATTCAGAAAAACTTTTGATTTTGCAAAAAGTAATTATCAAATTCATATGATTCATAGGAGGCCAAGACAATTTGATAGTGGAGCTATTTTTAGTAGTTGTAAGTTATTATCTGTATGTCATTTATTTTTTAAGAACCTTTTGTTTTTCAACCACAAAGTGCCAGCTTTGATTAGTACAAAATCAACCCATGATTACAGCCCGTTCCTAAGAATCAGGGAATGTTGTACGTTGTACCCTCTCTAAACCGTTTAGTTTCATCTTGGAAGAGTCCTCTTTATATCCTTTAAGTATCTACTGCACAACAATTGAGCAAAAAACTGAAAATTCCCATCCAGTTCTAACTATAGTTATAAGTCTAAGGTAATTTTTTATTTAGTGTCTCTAAAATTTATTGATTCCAAGTTGAAAAGTATTTACGTTTCTTGAGTTTTCTTGACTCCCCCCCCCCCCCCCCCTTTTTTTCAAACAGTCGTGCAAGGTTTTTAAACTTTATACGTAGCCGTGCAAGGGAAAAGGGGGCTTAACTTGCCAGAGGTCAAATCTGAATTTATTTTTTTATCTTTCTCCAAATCATGCTGAACAACGTTTTATTTTTTTTTTTTTTATTTTTTTTTTTTTTTTTGCATTTTTTCTACCATTTTCCAATCAAAATTTATGATTTTTCAAAGTTTGAAAAAAAGTGGGCCCGAAATTTTCAACAGCAGAACAGCAGACTTGCAAAACTGCAGTTTTTTGCGATTATTATAAATACAATGAAAAATGTAGAAAATTCAAGTTTTGATGATTATTGGAGAAAGAGAGATAGTTTTGGGACCAAAAAATATTACAAAAAAATGTGATTTTTGACCCAATCTTCGTTTTTTCGTTCTCCTGAAGAAAAAAATCCTTGGCAAGTTAAGCTCTCTTTTCCCTTGCACGGTCACATATTTTTCTTTCAACTTTTGTGTTGCGATCGCTTCATTTTACATTAGTTATTTTATTTAGCCTTTATTATTCTATTTCATTCATTTTTCCTTATGTTAAATTCGTCTATTTCTAAATTACCTTCCTGTCTCTCTTGTATTTATTTCAAATAATGTTCTGATTAGCTTCTCTCGCTTTGTCGCATCGAGCTTTAGCCTTTAGACAGGTAATATGAACATTTCTAAACATTTTCTTCTTTAGTTCATTCATACATCATCACTTTTTAAATTGATAAATGAGTATTTGAACTGAATTGATTACAAATTGAATACAAAGCTTCCCTACCTTCGATGGTGGCGAAGCAAAAATCAGCGGTCATGATTAATCAGCAAACAACTGAATTCATAATATGGAAATATTAGCATATTTGTACGCGTAATTAAACTTGGAGTACCCTAACGATTCTGGAACATGTTAGAACGTAGTGAGAAGTGTTGCACCAGATGTTTTTTCTAATAACCCCCATCTATTGTGTTCACTACACTACACATGGCTTTACACTTTGTCAGTGAAGTGAACAACACCGTTATGTCTTTACCTGGTATTCCTACCCCGACGCGTTTTCTAGGGCATCACAACGGGGTCGGAGGTCCCCCAAGTAAACACAACATGAAGGAAATTACGAAGAAAATTTGACACTATCACTCAGTGCGTCGAGATCAGACAAAAATGTCACAAATCATAAATAAAAATATAATCTTTTCTGGTGGGTATAATGTTTCTGAAATACTCACTATTAGCTGCTGATAAAGGTCCGAGATGCTTCTGGCCCATAGTTCTCTTGTTTACTTCGCCGTCTGCAACGTTACCGTTCTTTGGCCAAATGTAAACAATGAGACTCGAGCTCCCGTTATCAATACTAGCCCAAGGACGGCACACATATTTTTATAGCACAGACCTAACAGTGGGGTCAATGTTGAGCCCAGATAGAAACTTTCTTCTAAACATTCAAAATATCGTTTTACGGGTATATTAAATGCATTTTAAATCATTTAAATACAATTCTGAAAGAAAGAAATTAACTCTAAAATTTTTTGGGTTTCTTGCGGGTTTATCAAATGAAAAGTCAATCTTCTAGGCCGACGTTTCGAAATATTTAAATTTCTTCTTCAGACTAATAACAGAGGATGGGTACATAACAATTAGAATCTTCCTGATGTGGATAGGGGTCAATATGGACAGACAGGATGAAAACTATAGTTTCTATGTAACTGACTTAGTAATAAATAACTATATAGTTAATTTACCTTGGAAACATGAACTATGATGTTTATTTCATTTAATCCTCGTTATTGGTCTTACTAGCACATTGGTACCTATTCCTTATAGAGCTTTAGCAGGTACATAGGTAGGCTTTAGTAAGGTACACTTACAAAACTAAACAACATAATGTAAATTATACTGAATGAGGACGAAATGGAAGTTAAAAGAGGTGTTTAAGTAACTGCAACAGCAATGTGGAAAAAATTCATATTTCCAAGGTAAATCAGCTATAATATAGTTGTTTAGTGCTAAATTAGTTATATAAAAACCATAGTTTCATCCTGTCTGTCCATATTAAATCTTATCTACGAGTACATGTGGAAGATTCTAATTGTTATGTACCCATCTCATGTTATCAGCCCTGAAGATGCGATGCAAATATTTCGAAATGTCGGCTTAGAAGATAGACTTTTCATTTGACCAACCCTCAAGAAACCCGAAACATTTTAGATTTAACTCAGTGGTCGAGAAAACCCATCCAAATAAATTAACTGTAATTACAACATGAATATTCCTTTTGAAACATTGTTGCCACCGTTACTCTTACAAAATCGGCCAGACCTAAAGTATCATTTTTTACCATTTTTGAAAATACCCATAGATGACCAACTTTTCGAACAGACCAGCTGGAGCTCTGGGTGAAGCCCGTCAATTCATTCGTCCCTTGATGTCCCAGAGAGGCTCCCATCAATTTCCAACGTCCTACAGGGAACAGGAGAGATTTTTGCTCACTCAGCTGGATCAGGATGGCGCTCCTCACTCTGCTCGTCTCTTGCTGTCCCTATCAAATTTCTACATCCTACGGTAAATAGAGATTTGAGCACGATTTTTCCATCATTATGATTGATATTATGGCTCGTGGTTAGCTGATCCTCACCCAAGTCAGCGAGACACAAGTCCCAACATGGTAATACTTTAGGTATATCAAAATTTGATCCGATTCGGACCAGCGGTTTCGGAGGAATATTGAGCACAAAATTTTGTCCACATATATATATATATATATATATATATATATATATATAAAGAAATCTGAAAATGAATTACTTTGTAATCGTGTTCTGCACCCTCTGAAACGCAAAGAAAATGCATCCCCACCCCCCAACTACCGCCGTGCCGACGGCTGTAATACCTCCCCTTTTCTACGGATAGTTGGATAAAGCTCATTTAATTCGTTAATTTCAAAGTACTCTGTATCTGAGAGAAAAACAATCAACAGAATCAGGTGATTGAGCTGAAAGATGACCTTTTATGAGAATTTTAAAATCGCAATTTTCTTCATTTTCGAAAACAATTTATACCCAATTATGAAACAAAATATACCCATAACATATCAGCCATTACCGATGAACTAAAAAATGTTGAGAAACCAACTATGATCAAAAAGTATATTGTAAATTAAGTCAAGCAAATCACAGCATGTTAATGACGTTTTTTGTGTCCATTTTGGTACCCATTCATACCTCATGTTTTTTCCTTCATAATATCAAGTTATGAGACCTATTATAGCTCCTGAGTGCTAGGATCGTGAGAGGAACAAAATACATCGGATGCTGGGGATCAAATAACAGTTAATTGAAGAAGAAAAATGCAGCACAGGAAAATTCAATTTATTAAATAAGAATGCCTGAATAGATTGAAATTGAATAATGGAATTATGAGAACAGAACGATTCCAACTAAAAGAAGAAAACTTCGCCGCTGTTTTCAACTTTGGTAGAAAATTTGTGGAATACATTATTTTAATGTCTGCACTACTGTATGGGTTGGACCCCTTAATTTCCAGTGGAGACGTAAACCACCTAAAAGCCAGCAAGAAATAGCCCTAACATTAATAAATTTCTGATCGTCGATAGTGAGGATGTTGTCGACGAGCAACGCGATGACGAAGTTCAGTTAGAAACGGAAGTGATAGTTATTTGACATCTGAAAGTGATGAGGAGGAGAGTCATTTACAATATGTGTGTTTTTTTATTTATGTAGGGTGGACACACTTATGGTGTTTACACAGGAGTCGGTTTTAGAGCTAATTTCTAATCGAAACTTTCACCGATCGAGCAATGTCATCCGATGTTAGAACTTCAAAGACATGTCATGAAAATGGCCACAACTCCCCGAATCACAGTAAACTAAAAAACGCTGCAAATTATTACATAATGGTTTATTATTTCTGTGTTAGACAGCCATTCTATGCAGATCATTGGTCTATAACTATTAAACCCCGTATGATCAGAACATGGCGCATCGTGCCTCTGAGAAAGGTTCACACGTATACGGTTCCAAGACCCCGCAATTTTACGCTTCATAGTAAGAAAAGAAAACCGGGAAAATAATGTTTGAAATAATTTACTTTATTACATGCGCAGAACGGAGTAATGATTCGAGAAAGATTAAAGTGGTAGGGAACAATCTACAGCCTAACCCACAAATTCCCAGAAAATGTGATCAAAATCTGACGAAAACTAGACCTTGTTCCTGGGAGTACACTTTCGCGCATGCGCAGTAGCTAATAATGATGCAATCGTGTTGACATTAACATGGAATAATTAAACCATTGTCCCCCAACTACGCACCCAATTTGAGCGGGATTGGACGACTAGGGCGTAAAAAAATGATCCCTGAAGGAATTTAAGTTGGCGCATGCTCAAAATGAAGTAATGATTTGAAGTATGGAATTAATAGTGAAACATTTACAGCCTAACCTGCACATTTCCTGAAAATGACATCAAAATCGGATAAGAACTGTTAAAATTTAAAAAGGAATACACATTCGCGCATGCGCAGTAGCTACTAATGATAGGACTATGTTGAAATCGCTAGGGAATGCTCAAATTAACCTCTTCCATCTATCCTCCAAATTTGAGCAGTTGAGAATATGTTCCAAAAATATGCCCTATGAATTATATCGCGGTTGGTTCTGTAATAACTATGATTACTGTACTTATCGCAAAACTAATTAATTGATTGACATAGGAAATACCACCTATTTGTATTGACATACAAATCAGACCACCACCAGCTCTGGGGGTGTGATAATTGATTTTTTACAATTTTCCAACGACGGAAAAACATGTTTTTTTGGGAACATACCGAGAAAAAATAAGTTGTCAAAAAGCTGACAAGTGACACGTTTTTAGGTAGTTGAAAAATCGCAAATAATCGTTTATCACACCTCCAGTGGTCTCATTCGACGCAGAAATAGTCCAAGTCATAGCACAATTTTTTTCAGTTCTCCAAGTGGTGTAATTTGTACAAAAACTATCAAAAAACAGTTGAAAAATCGTCAAAAATCTGTGAAAACCACGTTTTTTGGAAAAAGACAAGTTAAAAAGGCATTTCAGACCCATCATATGCGGTATAGGCGTGTTCAGCGTTGCATTTCCAACAAGAATATCACCTTTTAATTGAACATAAATTATTCTGGAATTGAAGTGATTTTTTCAAAACTGCAGGTGCGGTACCAAAAAAAGTGGACGTCTAGGTGGAAAACGGGCTTCGGATTCAGCACCCTCGAAAACCCCTCTGACCAGTACTACCAGTTTTTTAAGGGCACGACTTTGATTTGGGGGGGGGTCAGTTTAATGAAATCATCTCAATAATACAACCGTACAATAACAATAACTAACTCCCAAACAACAAGTGAACAAAAAGTTATAGTTTGTTACTGATGATGATCTAACCTTCGAAATCGATCCAACATTACTTATCCCTTTCCCTTTTTACATCGTGGAAATAGAAGTTTTCATTAACTTCCGTTTTCATCAATGAAATGGGTTTCAACATCTTTGTAGCAAGAGAATCATTTTAATACACAATGCCAATGGTTTGCTTGCGATTGGCCAAGTCTCCCATCGTCCTGTAATTACACCAGGACCATTAGGTTTCAGGCAGGCAGACAAGGCTCATACTCTCTTAGAGTGGTGTTTATTTTCGACATTTTTTATCAAACCTTTTTTTAGGCCGCCCCTCAGAAGTTAGGTTATACAGGCAAGGCTTCTTATTTAAGAGAGACGACCTACTGGAATTGATACAGGGGGGTGGAGGACAACCCAAGCATGAGAAAAAATAACCACATTCAAATCCGCTCAGACCATTCTAAGACCGAATCCATGAAAAAAAAAAAACATAGGTATATGTGTGTGAGAGCGTGTGTGTAACACGAATTTTGTCGACGCTGCCCAGGCCACAATTCTCAACCGATTTTCGAGATTCTTTCTTTGTTCGATCCCAATTTTAGTCTAGTTATGCAACAAACCCCAGAATTTTTTAATTCCCAGAAGAGGGGGAAAAGAGGCAAAGCCAAAAAAACGTGGTTTTTTCGACAAGTTTTGTCAACGCCGCCCAGGCTAAAATTCGTAACCGATTTTCGTGATTCTTATTTGGTTCGATTCCAATTTGTATCTAATTGTGCAACAAACCTTGGGAATTCCGGTTTTACTGTCGTGGTGGTGGTTGGAGGGGGATAATTACCGATTCTTTCGGGCGCTGCCATTTTGTTCCATTGAGAATTCGATATAGTTTTCGAACGTATGTCAGGAGTTTTAAATTTCATCGTGGGAGGTGGTGAACTGATAAATTGTAGTGTTTCAACAATTCTCCTCCGATATTCGTCTAGTTTTGGATCGCATACCAGGAATTTCAAATTTAATTATGAAAGGGGGTGATTGGAGAGAGAAATAGTAATAATTATGATGTTTTACCTATTCTCGCCAGATTTTCGTGATCATTATTAAAAATTCAATTATCAATTTGGCCCAGTTTTGGAAATTATGTCAGGTGTTTCAAATATCATGTACCAAATATACATTTGCGTATGTACCTATTGCAGTTTTATTGGCCTACCTAATTTGGAAACTAATAGAAATTTGATTAGGTAATAGAGAAAATAATCATTTTGATACGTAATTTTAATCTTTATTGATGAAGTTAGCTAAAACCAATAATAGGGCTATTTGGCAAAATTTACGGTAAGTACCTACTTTATTAAATCCCCAGATTATTCTATTCCGAGTTATATATAAGAACTAGGAAGGCATGAATGACCCTATTTCAATTGACTTTTGAGTTTCAAGCCAGTTTTAAAATAAAAACATACTGTTTCAAACCATGCTAATTGCTTCGGAAAATCTAGGAAAATCAACATTTGCAGAGGCATGTGAAATGAACGGGTTGAAAATTCGAGTTCAGCATTAAATTCACTGGAAAATTCCACAATTTGTTCAGACGACAAAGTGGTACCTACTCATAGTTTTTTACAACTGTCAATTACCACTACGTTTAAATATCTACCTATTTTCAGATGGATGAGATAAATTAATTAAAAATTAATATTCATAAAAATTAAGGATGTAGGTGTTATACTTAGGTATTATTTGTTGAAAACTTACGGGAAACATTCCTGTCTATGCAAAGATGATCAGAAGAAGAAAAATAAACACTTAAATAATAGTGGACGACTAACAACCAACTAAATTAGTTACTACAATGGCGAATAATAGCTGCAACTAATTATCTATTAGTTATTATTTTCAGAGTAACTAATCCGGTTATTCGATTAGTTACCATTGGTAGCTAACAACTAATCTAGTTACATGTTTAGTTACTACTAGTATCTTATAACTAATTAGTTGTTAGCGAGAATAATAGCTAATAACTAAATTTGGTTCCGAATTTCCCAGTAAATGGCGGAAAAATTGTTTTCGCTCTCGGAAGATGACATGGCTGTAACATGACTATATGAGCCTAAATAGTGAACATATCTGATTTATTCGGGTTAAAAGACACGCAAACACTAATTATTATCGTTGTTTGATTTATAAACTACCGCATACAGTCATGCGAAGAAATTTCCTACTACATTTTGACTGGTTTTGATTAAGATGTTTTCAACGAAAAAAGAGTCATCTATTAGTCATTATTCGCTCGCATAATGAATAAAAACTAATTAGGTTACTGTAGCAACTCAATTTTGTATAACTAAATTAGTCATTAGTTCATCACGAGTACCTAACAATTAAGTAAATTAGTTAGTAGTTTCACCTGCATGTAACTAATAACTAAACACCTAATAGTTTAACTGATTTCTCTGAAACTATCCATTAGTTGAAGGGTTGTTACTAAAAACTATTTCAAGTGAATTTGGCCATAACTAATAGATAAGAAGTAGATAGTCTAAGTTCTCAATTACAACGCTAGTTATACCAAAAACTAGGTTATCAAATTTAGTTATGGGTGGTAACTAATAACTAACAGTTATTATTTACAGCGTTAGTTAAACTAAAAAACAGTTAAATAATGCCCCACTCTGTAGTAAACTTATTTCCAAGGAATTCCGCACTGTAGTTTTCAGTTTGGTGCGTTAATTGTGGACTGAGAGCAAACTAGTAAAGTTAAACCACGTAAAAATTAATTATTTCAGACCTTTACCTATCACTTTACCTAAAAATTGCATTTTGACTTTTTTCCACCTGATACACATCGAAACACTGAGCTGCGGAGTTGAAGCGGGTGGGCGTGAGGCCACGTAACCCTTGGAAACGGCGGCACAAAGAGACGAAAACAAGACTCGGTGTCAACAAAACACTGGGTTACCGGGAAATTAACCCCCACTCCTAACGAAAACATACCGATAATCGGTCGCAATCTTGAAAAATAAGAACAATAAGACGGTTTTAATTGTTCAATTGACACAATGAACTTGGTTGTCTTTATTATTGATAATAGCGAGCCCGGTTTGGAGCGGTTGAGGGAGAAAAAAAAGGTTGTGAAGGCAGTCGGCTCGGAGCCCAAGGCGTCCGTATTCCCACGATTCCGGAACTTTAGATTTCATCGTTAACAATAGGCCCCTTCCCACTTGTAGAGTCTCAACAATTACCGATTGTTTTCTCCCGAGGGACCAGAATGAATGGGACCCACATCGCGATATCTGCCAACAAAAATTAAGCTCCTCAACAGAACTATTTTGTAGTGAACCACCATCAACGAATTATTTAGGGAATTATTCCGCGATTTAAGGAACTACTGGGTTGTAGTTCATGAAAGGGGAGTAAATGGGTGAATAGGAATTAATTTGTGTTCTACAAAAGTGAATTTGATGCTGCCGTTATATAAGTAAATGTTCGATAACAATGAAAACCACCATTAATCAGCAACGATGGAATTCATATAGAACATAACTGCACGATTCCTGAAAATTTTATCGAAATTGGACTGTTGGTAAACACATACGAAACCAAAATTGTTGTGGACGGTCTATAGCATAAAATTGCTAACATTTTTGCAATGGGGGATTTTTTCATTTCCAAATTTTATCGCAATAGAGCCTCTTTTTTCATGAAGTAGGTTAGATACCTAGGTACATATTTTTGAGCCAACCACAATAGCTAAGAATGATGTCGTCGTAATAATGATATAAGATCGCGTGAGATTGGCGTTCTTACGCAATAACAGATGGAATTATGACCGTTTGTTTTGGTGATAAAACTGATAAGGCGAGCAGAGTTGCGTGTGACGTTCAGGGGTCATGTGGTGTGTATAATTGGAGTAACAGTAAGTTATAAAATGAAGATCAAATATGAAAACTTACTTATTTTGAACCAGTGGAAGGTTTTCAGTCCATGTCAGGGATGTTGGATTGGGTCTGCAAAGTGGGGAGAAGACTGGTTCTCCTTGAAGGCAGGGGGTTCCTTGAGTACGTTAAAAACTCGGCTTCGGGACAATAAAATCTGAATCCAAGGGAAATATTTTTCAGGAAAAAAGTCACACAATCACAGAAATTCGGGTTTTATTTTAATTATGGAGAAGAAATTTGCGTGTTGGGTTTGGAGTCGAAGGGGGCGTAACACAGGGCGCGATGTTGAATGTAAAGTTGATAAGTTAAGCGCGAAAGGACCAGCGGAGGCCGGAGGCTCGAGCGCGACTGACGAGCTCGTCGTCGGTGGCGGTGGTGGGGGGCGAGAAAGTGGCGGCGGACCCGTCGGTGGCGGTCCCTAGCGAGGGATTGAGGAGGTAGAAGCCGCGAGGAGGCGGTCCCTAGCGGGGCCCGGGAGAAGGGACTTGCGCTCCTGCCGGGGAGGCGGGACTCGGGAGGGACCTCCTGAACCTCCCCATTGGCCGCCCCGCCGCCCCGGCTCCCACCTATAATTAGTAGTTTCCTTTTCATTATCACCTACATTCGTCATCGATCAGTCTTGGGGAGCTTTCTGAACGGCTTCATTAGCTTGGGGCCCTCCCGAGAATATCGATTTGGAGGTCGCGGATTCGGGAGGTTGTGGGCGGGAGGGAAGACGTGGGGGAGGCGAATGGGCTCCAGAGCTCCAATATGACCTCAAGGTCTTGAGGGAGGTGGTCCCCTCAAGAATCTGACCAGAGAATCTTCAAGGTTGTAGAGGCTGGAGACAAGACATAGACAAGGACTGTAGCAAAACAGCCCAACTAAAGTCTGATTTGACATAGATATGTAAAAATCCTTGAAAGTAGTGTAAATTTGAGAATGAATCAAATGGTTTTTAATTGTTTATTCTACGTCTAGTAGATCATATGAGGGAGGTGGTCCCCTCAAGAATCTGACCAGACAATCTTCAAGGTTGTAGAGGCTGGAGGCAAGACATAGACAAGGGCTGTAGCAAAACAGCCCAACTAAAGTCTGATTTGACATGGATATGTAAAAATCCTTGAAAGTAGTGTAAATTTGAGAATGAATCAAATGGTTTGAATTGTTTATTCTAAGTCCAGTAGGTCTTGTGAGGGAGGTACCTAGTCCCCTCAGGAATCTGACCAGAGAATCTTCAAGGTTGTAGAGGCTGGAGACATGACATAGACGTGGACTGTAAGAAACACTTTGCTGTAAGTCTGATTTGACATAAATATGTAAACATGCTTTGTAAAGTATAGTTTTTTTATTTTATTTTATTTTTTTTTTTTTAAGTATAGTTAATTTGAGAATAAATCAAACGATTTATAATTCGTTGTTCTAAATCAAGTAGGACTTGAGGTAGGTGGTCGCCTCAAGAATCTGACCTGGGAATATTCAAGTTTATAGAGGTTGGAGACAAGATAAAGACATGGACTGTAGCAAACATAGGACTGCATCAGAGTCTAAGATCCAGTGAAACTAAAATATCAATGATCCAAAAACGACTTATTGTCCTAAAAACGTATTATTAATTAAGGTTAATTCTAAATCAAGTAGGAATCTTAAAGGTAGTGGAGTGTTGTGCTCCTTCAATAATCTAAATATTATACTGCAGATTTTCCTTAAATAAATTCAACCGTCAGCTTGGCCTGACATCACGTATGGTTTTGCACCAGATGAGGGACATATTTAACACGAAAATGGTGAAAGCATTCCGGTTCTGCTCCCTACAGCTACAGGTGCATATAAATGTGGTCCTTGGTTGGACCACAAGGCGGAACAAATGATGCAGTTGGCAATACCATTTCTGACCTTTGAGCTCACTTCTGGTCTCAACTATTGCCACTCCAAAGGTCAAGGAAGTTAGACCTTCATCGGGCACCAGACGATTTGCCCAATAGTCACCCAAAAAGGTAAGATAAATACAGCAGTTGACTAAGTAAGTTAGCAGGTCAACTAGGAGTACAACAATCTCCTATCAGCTGTTCGTTCTTTGCCTCACGTCACAACTATATACCCTTTCCAATCGGTATGGAAGCTTCGATCTTCATCCTCCCAAACTCGATTATCAAACAAGGAGCTAAATCATCAAACCAGTATTCAAAAGCAGCCAATAGCTCCTGAATATAAAGAGTCGCTGAGTTCAGTATCACTGGCTTTTTCAACATAGACAGTATGAATGGACCTTCACTGTGGTGGACGTCAAAAAGTCCGTTATTGGGGCTGATTTTCTTACCTACTTAATATTGGAGGCTTTTGAATCCTGCCCAGTCCCCAAGGATTTCAGGATTTATTGAGGCTACATCACCAGGATTTTCAACGGACCAGATGAAGAAGAAGTTTATGTATATGAACCGCATAATTCATCGAAGATCAAAACAGCAACACCTCCATACAGCCCCAGCTGATTGCCTCCTAGAATCACGAACACCACCACAATTTCCTGTCCCATCCTTCAGCTACTGCCAACAACATCAGAAAGGTAATTCTACCCTGCTTCGTCTTCATTTGGCAGTAGTCTGCTCCCCGCTCCAATTTTCAAAGTTTAAAATTAGCTCTCTCATGAGGGGTATCCGTGGACATGGAAATCTCACCTGCCTGCAAGAAATACAACCTCCTCACAAACCGTACATGCACTGATATATGATGGCATGATGCTCGCCCTTTGTACTGACACTACCAGCACTAAGTCTACGCAGGCCTACTTCCTCTTCTGGTAATGGGCTATTGCTCGAGAAAGAGCTATTGCTGCCTCACTTCACAGCTTGACATCACTAAAACAACTTTTAGCAACATACATTCACCAGAGCTACCAGATAGTGTCTATGGATTATGTATTCTGTGTACGCATTAAATCTGCTATAAACTATTATAAATATAAGTATTTGTGTTAATTCATATCTTATACTTAGTTATTCTTAGAAATTTTGATCTTCTTTTATAACGATAGTTATTAATTTCAGTAATAGCACGTAAACTTTAGAAGGGCATTTATTGTGCTCCAACTCCAGCATGATCATGTTGGCTTTCCTAAATATTACGACAATTCAAGTCAGCTTGGCCTTACGTGATCATGACAAGGCCATGAGAGCAAGAGGTTTGATGTTCTCAACCTACCCCATTCACACTCATCATGATTCGAAATTCTCCCTCCATCTGTCATGACCTATAAAAGATCCAGCCAAGATGACTTGATCCTCATTCTATTTTCAAACTTCCCACTTATCACTTATAACACTTTACCTATTTCTCCTCTTCAATGGTGTTCACCTATGCCGGTGAACTTCCATCTGTAATACACCTTCCGTACTGGTTTACGCCAGAGGTACTACTCCAACCAATATCCTCTGCTACTCCAACGGTGTTTAGTTACTCTAGTTTACTTTAGTTTAGCAGATAAAGTATGTACTCTACGCGGCCACACAAGCTCCAGGGTAACCTTCCTCACCCTGTAGAGCTCTAAGGTTCCCGGGTTTCCTCCATCAACTTTTCAGCTGATTGTTAGCTTAGGGTAAAGTCTAAAAAGCAAGCTTAATGCCCGATACCCAAATGTTTCTGCACAAAACACTGCACTGAGATTTGAGACAAATAATTTAGATTGAAGCAAAATTTGATTTGATACAGATATATAAAAATCTGTTGGTTGGTTATTCCGGGGGGGGGGGGGGGGGGGGGCAAGACGCCTCCCTTGTTGCTTAGTATTTCTATATTCTGTTCTAGCGCTTCTACCTTCCTTGGTATCTTCAGAAGCTTATGGGGCATTTGTTGACCCAGACCTGTATAACTTGTAGTTTTCGCTTAATGAACAAAGTACAAACCGATCGGTCTGAGCCCAGAAGCCTGAAAAATAAAGAGGATAGGATAAGAGAGAGAGAGAGAGAGAGAGAGAGAGAGAGAGAGAGAGAGAGAGAGAGAGAGAGAGAGAGAGAGAGAGAGAGAGAGAGAGAGAGAGAGAGAGAGAGCGACGGAGCTACCATTCTCGCATTAGAATGTACGTCTACTTCTTCCAGATCTACTTACATACTTTCCCAGCTTTCAACTTTCCGACAATGGATATGACTGTGCCGATCCGGGATCCAGGACTCCTTCCTCCTTTCTGAGTACGTCGGTGCTCTGACATTGTACAATCTGGGAAGATGATTAGATCCATCTTTCCGTGTTAATTTGTTTGAGTGTCCTAGGTCTTTTATCAGTTCAGGTTCTTGTGATATCACTTGCGTCAAGGATACGGACAGCTTCCTCGTTGACGTGATATCTTAGCCGATGGAGGTGACTCACAGACTTAAGTGTACCAAAACACTTGACTGCTTGACTGCTTGTGAAGCAGTAAAGTAATGCATTTGTCATAATAAGCAAAACTTAGTGTTGTATCTTAGTTTTGAATATTTACATCTGTATTTTCAAAATAATATTGTTGATAAGTTATTACTTGGTGCAGTGAAAAGTTTCAAAAAGAAAAAAAGTTCGGGTTCTACCACGATTTAGTTTATATTTTGCTGCATTTGCATACCTCGACATTATTCATTATACTTGTGTCCCCCTCCCCCTCCTTGCTTCATCTACATATGCCTGTATTCTTTTCTTCTTCTTATTAGCGAATTTTCGTAGAAAATGAAGCTATTGCAATGGCAACAAAAATTTTAAAATCAAAATTTTCAAAACATCAATCTTCATTGAAATCCGTTTTGGGTCATTATGAAACGAATTCTAGAGTTTAACGCATATATATATATATATATATATATATATATATACATATGTGTGTGTGTGTGTGTATCATTCCAGTCGATAACTCTCCTTAGGATTGGGATAAAGATTCCAAACAAAAGGCTGAGTTCATTTGCCAACACTTTTTGAGCTCATTATTCACAATGGTCACATTTCAAAAATAATTCGGCAAACGGCAAAAAATATTCAAATTCATACTTTTTAGCAGAATTTTAGCCAAAAAAGGTTTATTAACAACAAAATTGAAATATATAAAATCGACGCACAAAATTATGCAGAAAATTGTACCCAAATGTCACTACTTTTTTGTAGAAAATCTGTTAAAAAAAACTCCCAAAGAAAGCTAAAATTTCCGAATCTTCTTTGAATTGCAGAATATTATTTTTAAAGAGTTTTGCTGCCATGAGAGTGGTAGTTAACTATATTACGCTTTGTTAACTGTGTTATTTGCACCCAAAATGCTAGAATTTCAAAATAGTTCAACAAATTTTAAAACAATGTATTCTAAAACAATATGTTTTATCACATAATATGATACAATTATTTACGAAAATTCGCTCTTTTGATTATGCTGCATGACTAAAACCTTTTTCAATTTTTTCTTGCCATTGGTGTTAGATGGCTCGTAACTCCTAGTTTTTTCCCTTTGTCTTAGTTTATTAAGAGAGGTCATTAGGTAAGTGTGAATGACAAGACAACCAGTCTACCAGAAATCTTATTTGACATACATAGATTCTGAAAAAATCCATGTAAACGAGTGTACGTTTGAGAATAATTTGAATTATTCAGAATTCATTACTCTAAATTTATTAGGTCATTAAGCAAATGGTTCCCACAAGAATCTGTCCAAAAAATCTTCAAGGTAGTTGAGGTTGAAGACAAGACAAGGATTGTAGCAAACCGAAAGCTGAAGTAGCATCTTATGTATCAAGGACTAAAGTCATGTGACGCTAAAATTTCAGTGATCTAAAATTGTTGCAGGGATGCACAAGAAACGAAGTCTGACATAGAAAGATGTGATATAATAGGTCATCAGCTCCTCTGGCGAAAGTGGGAAGCTATTCCAAGTTGAGGGCGGGTATTTGGCTAGAGATCAATTCTGAAAAATTAGACAAGATTCCCCCTTGACCCTGCACTTTATGACCTACTATTCTACCCCACCGTCTGCCCATCCGAAACTGTGGTTATTCGATCAGCAGCCACCAAATAGTGAGAAATTTTGCATCACCAAGACTTTCCAGTAGCTCCTTCCTGCAGCATAGAAGAACCTGTAAAACCCTTTGTCTAACTGCAACGTTCCCGTAGGCGACCAAAACCCCGTTCCATGTATGGTTTGCTGGTGGGGATTGTGAAATTTGTTTCCTCTCCGGGTCTAGTTCAAACAAACAACGCAGCAGAACTCAGTGCCTATCTCCCCCGTTGATGAACGTGTTGTTCGTAGGCTTCAATAAATGAACACAACGTTTCTATCTTTCCGATGAGCAAGCATGTACTTAGTTCCTACTGGTCTTTTCAAAGGTGGTAAGTAACAAGCGAATTATCTACAACTACATTACTCTTCAATTGAGTTACTTTGAGTCGAGTACAACTCACAGTCCTGACCTCATGTCACCCAGTAGTATCTCGTTAAGCAGGGGGACACCCTTTGTTCTTTATCCGAACTCCGTCTTAGCTCAGGTAACTGCGTGCACATCTCCAATTTATTGCCCAACGCAAGATAATTTTTACTCATTTATTGAAAGCTTAGATGATCTCGGATCAGAGTTTTTTGTGTGTTTCCCTCAGATGGAAAAGCTACGTATTTATGATTTTTCTCTGAGATTTCTTTCACTCTTAATCATGGATACTACATATTTTTTCAATTCTAATTTGTGAATTATCTAACTATTGTGGGTTCTAGTGACCCAATAACTTTGACCCCACATGTGATAGTCGCATACGGAACTATACAGGGTTTTTCAGAAGTTATGGTCCACCCTCCCGTATTTCCTTATTTAATTGCGTCAAAACAGGTCCAACGCCAGATTTTATGTTTTTTGTGAGGAATTCAGAAAAAATACTTTCTTGCTGAACTTTATGATTGGTATTGGTAATCTGGTTAGTCTTCATTATTTCATTCATTATTATTTAGTTATGTTAAGGTAGGACCTCCTCCATCGTATTTGGGTTGGGTAACCACTTGCCCGGCGACCAGTAACCTGTTTTCCGAATCCGGCGAAAGTTCTTAGCTGTTGATATACCAATTAATCCATCAGTCACAGAGATGCCATAAATAATCTCACCCTCACAACCCAACTAACTATATAAAGGACTTGGCAAAACACCATAAAGAATAAATCGTATATTAGGATTTTAGTTTTACCACAAACTTCTTCAAATTGAACAGGCCAGTCTGGTGAAGATGAACATTTTAATACAACGGGAAAAGATGGCACTTCAAACTCTGGGGTTGGATGTTGAACGAAAACGCTGAATCGTAAGAGACGAATCGAAATTATGCTAAATATGAAACAGGCACTTGGGGACACTTCATTTGGTTTGCAATCCCTCAGTTCAGTGGGAATCCCAAATGAGAGAGTTCAATGAGTATACCTAATCTGAATTGTGATGAGGCGATTCTGGCCAAGGGATAGAAATGGTTCTGTTCTGTAAACTAGCCAGTGTGCAAAGATGGTTTGGAAACTTGAATTCTGAATCGCCATCGTGTCATCAGATCGTATCCTACGTGTTAGTAGATTTTCGTTGTGACCTCCCTCAGAGTCAGTTTGTTCTCAGTGCCTAATAGTTAGAATTTATTAGTTTCAGTTCATATTTTCATTACACACTGCAACTTCATACAAGGCTTTCATCCTATATGTAGATAGATTGAACACAATCGTGAAGCTTATTGAAATAGTAAACACTTAAGGTTTGCACCTAAGAAAGTAAAATCGAGCATTCATAGCAAACAAAAACTTGTTACCTACCTGACGTGAATCGGTTATTACGGGTGTCAGGGAGATTTGAAATTGTTAAGATTCGTTTGTTCTCTCATTTCTCCGAATCTATAATACCAGTAAGGCGCTAGTCTAACGTTGCAAGCCTTCAAAAAACATTGCTGCAAGACTCGCCGAGATAAGTAACAAAGTAGAATTGCGGCACGAAATCAGCCCACTCTCGACCTAACCATGTGGGGTCAAACTTGATTTTCTTTGCATATCCTGGGAGGGGCATTCCCCCTGAGTCGCCTCATACCAATTATGTAACGGTATATTCTTGATAGCCAATTTTGAAGAAATTTGCAATATAGGCTACATCTGACGAGACTTAGTATCTTTTGGCCTAAAGGTGGCGGGTTGTAAGGAAGATGAAATTTGATATTGAGAATCAGGGATGTCTAGATACGAATAAACCCATGAGCTCTGATCAGCTGAGTGAGCTGAAATCTCTCCTGTTCACTCTAAGAAATCGAAACTTGATATTCCGCTGTAGTTTGCTCTCCCTAAGGGCTAAATGTTTGCAGAAAAAAAGTCTGCTAAGATGTGTGGGCAGTATAGCTTCCTCACACTCTTTAACATAGAGAATTAGTTGAAGAACAAAATACAAGTCGAAATGATTGATAAAACTTTGTTATAAGAAGCTATCGTAGTTTTCTTGCTCGCTTCGCTCGCTCGGTATGGGTGTATAGATCCAATGGTCTTAACTGTTGAGTGGAACATGTAAAATGATTGGAAACGGCAAATCATGAAATTAATTGGCCGGCTAGATTTGAAATGTGTAGGGGATGTTGCTTCCTTCGCTCGCTCGGTATGGCTGTATAGATGCGATGGACTTTACTGTTGAGTGGGACAAGTATGCAATAATTTGCTGCGTTTTCTATGTGGCACCATGAAAAGTTAATTAGGTTTAATAAAGATAAGCCATTCATCTGCGTAGAAGGGCAATCCAATTAACCAGATGGAGTTTCATTCTCATATATAAGTAGCCACTTCCGCTCGCTTCGCTCGCCTCCACGTCAGTAGAGTAAGATCGGGAGCTCATTTCTATCTTAATAGACCTAGTGCGAATGATAACGAGATCTATGAATTTTGGGCAGTATTGAAACGTCAGGAAGAAGCGGAGGGGACACGTACTTGGAAAAGAGCGGACCATCAGCTCATGCACGTCCTGTCATTTCTCCCGGAGAAGCTAATCGCTTCCGTGCAAAACAGCGCTTGTCTGACATTAGCCTTAGCGAGCGCGAATGGATGAACGTACAACGATAGAACTCACTCGGTTCATTAAAATAAGATGTATCAATAACAAATAGAAAACTTATACTAACGTTTTATACTTATGCGAACCATAATATCAAACATAGTTGCAAATGTAATCAGGTAACTGGGTTGCCTGAACAATAGAACAATTAATCCTGATATGTAACATAATGATAATAAAATTCTTCTTTGAAGAACAATTCCTCGTTTAAGAGTGCTTTATTGCACACTATCGAGAAGCCATCCGGAATTCGATCCGTTCTTTGGAAACCTGCTTATTATACCTACATAGACAACATTGGGAGGGTCCAGCATACATTTTTAAAGATGGCCTACTATAAGTGCAACGCCATTGGACATTCGGAGCGGAGACGGAGGCAACTTGAAAGTAATACACTTATGAAAATTCTGCGCGGTGTATGTGGCGCCCTCAATTTACTGGCTCGAATGGGGAATTTCAAAGTGGAATGTACGTTTTTACGGAGACCATCTTGCCGAACATCGTCATCTAACAACGATACGTACAACGTCTCGAAAACATTACACGTAACAACGACATAAATATATAATAGGCTGATGTTACCGCTGACATGTTATCTCCATAGCTAATTTATTGGTTATTCAACCTATGAAACAAAAATTTTAAATGGAGGTGAAAATCGTATTGTACACTAATCACTCTTTTGCCTTTAGGTGCAAGGTGTTTTCGAATCGCTTTTTTTCATTTTCTCACTGAGCGTTACCTACTTATTCATTATACCTATATTTTTAAATGAAAGTAGATTCCATTCTAAAAAAATTGATACCATCCTCAGCACTTTACTTCGTTTAGTAGTTTTCTTTCTATGATTTTCAAAGTTTGCACAGGTGACGTCACACTGCGTGGCAGGGGGGACCCGCCCAGGCGGGAGGGGCGCTTTGACGTCACCAGAGTGCGAAACTTTGAAAAATCATAGAAAGAAAACTTCTCAAAATGGAATCTTCTTCCGTTTAAAAATAGTTAGAATACCTTTTCCATCCCTCATGGGTGGTAAAATCCCTAAAATGAGGCATGGCACCAGTCCCGGATGGAGTTTCAGGGGAGTTTTTTGAAGACCTTCCTCAACGGAGTATCGTGTTCCTAACTGAACTTTTTAATATGATCTTGCTTGGTGAGGTTCCGACGGGGTGGTGTCGAAAGATTTGCTATGGTCTTTAAGAAGGACGATATGGGGGTTCCGGGAAACTATAAGGCCATCGCACTGTTGAACATTGCGCCTAAACTATTAACTAAAATTAGCTCTAAAACACTCTACAAATGGGCTGACGCAGAAAACGTACTACCTGACACTCAGGCAGATTTTCGTGCTGGCCGATCCTGTATCGATCAAATATTTACACTGTAATCTCTGGAAGCGCACTCCTTGCGTAAAAAGGCAATAACTTGTTTGCTATAATGGCACTTAAAGCGTGCCTTCGATTCACTCAATCACGACCTTCTATGGCCCAAACTGCTGAACATGGGTATATCTCAGAAACTAGAGAGACTTCTGCAATTTCTATATATGCACTCATACGCTTATATTAGTCAAGATGGAGTTTCATCCAACCCATTTGAGCTTGCGGAAGGAGTTATGCAAGGGGATATCCTTTCTCCACTCATTATTATTCTCTTTATCGCCAATCTGCCAAAATTTCTTGTTGAGGGGTGCTTGAGGCGTTGATGTTGGACGAACTCAAGTACCTATGCTCTTTTTAATATGCACATGATTCTGTGTTTCTAGCGCATACTCCTCGAGAGACGCAGAAAACACTCATCATACTAAGTAGGTAATAATCGCCTGACAATTAATGCTCACAAAACAAAATTCCTCATTTTTCATAAGCGTCTCAATTTCAAGATAATACCGGACTTCTACATAGATGATCAGAAGATCGGTGAGGTTCAGATGCACAGCTATCTGGGTATTGAGTTCGCATCCTCTGGTAAATCCTTCCGAAAGCTACTACGAAGGGCAGCGTTGTCACAGGTTCGGAAGGTGACTGACTCGAAGCTCGATTCCTGGCAGGTGGTAATGAAACTGTTTAACTCTATAGTGAGCCCTAACCCTTTTATGTGGTGCTAAGATATGGGGGCTACGATACTAGGAAGCCCTGGAGACAGTCGACTCTCGTTACAAGATTGGTTACGGCTACCTATCGGTTAAGATCCTCAAATCGGCCTTGAATTGGTGGAAAAAGTGTCTCAAGATGGCCAAGTTTCGCCTCCCCAGAATATGCGTGGTTTTAACTAGATTTCCCTGATGGCAGATATTTTGAATCAATTCGGCTACACCATTCAGACCTCTGCTGTCTCTGCAAGTTGGAGTGATCAGAACGTTGACACCATTTGCACAAAGTTCGAAATGTACCTCAGAGGACGAGAAGAACAGGCAATAATCGAGACATCTTTTATTGGAATGTTCGCCCTTTATTCCAAATTCATCCCTAACTATTCTGATAAAGTTAAAAATCTTCTTGAAACTAAGATTTTTCCCCAAACTCCGATTGTAATAGCTGAATTCAATGGCCTAAAAAGCGAAATATCCAAATCAGTGGTGGCTACTATTGATTGTGGGATTCCTTTTGTAGTCGAGACTGACGCTTCAGATTTTTCCATTTCAGCTGTCCTATCACAGTCAGGCCGTCCTGTAGCTTTCTTTTCAAAGAAATTAAATGATTCCGAGCGTAAACATGCTGCAGTGGAGAAGGAAGCTTACGGAATTGTCGGTGCCCTGAGGAAGTGGAGACATTATCTGTTGGGAAGACATTTCAAAGTCATTACAGATCAGAGGTCTGTAGCTTTTATGTTTGATATGACATAAGAATAAAATAAAAAACGAAAAGATTCTTAGATGGCGACTAGAGCTATCGTGCTACATGTTTGATATAATTTACAGACCAGGGAAAAGCAATCATGTAGCAGATGCCATTTCAAGAGTCTGCAGTTCAACCAACGCTTCCAAACTATATTCGTTGCACTGTAACCTATGTCATCCAGAAATTACTAGAATGCTTCACTGGGTTCGAACTCACAATCTACCCTTTTCAGTCGAGGAAATCAGAAATGTAACTGCTTCATGCTCAACATGCTTGGAAATTAAGCCAAAATTTCATAGACCAGACGCGTCATAACTAGTTAAGGCCACCCATTCGTTTGAAAGGCTGAGTATTGATTTTAAAGGTCCTCTGCCCACAAATTCAAAAAATCGATACCTTCTTGTAATAATAGATGAGTATTCAAGATTTCCATTTGCCTACCCATGTACCGATATGAGTTCCTCGACAGTTATAAAGTCTCTCACCGAATTATTTTCAATCTTTGGAATGCCATGCTATATTCATTCAGATCGAGGAACCTCATTTATGCCTAATGAATTATCCAGCTTTCTCCATTCACGAGGGATAGCCACGTCACATTCGTCGCCCTACAATCCACAGGGAAATGGCCAAATAGAGCGTGAAAATGGAATTTTATGGCAAACTATCACCCTAGCTTTGAAGAACAAAGATTTAGCAATTCAGCAATGGGAGATGGTACTCCATGACGCACTTCACTCCATCCGATCGCTTCTGTGCACGGCCACCAATAAAACTCCTCATGAACGTATGTTCGGTCACCAACGATGTTCCTCCAATGGAGCAGCCCTTCCTTCATGGTTGGTACCCCAGGGTAAAGCTCTAATGAAAAAGCACGTGCGAAATAGCAAATATGACCCATTACTTGAAGAGGTCGAACTTCTCGATGTAAACCAACAGTACGCACGAGTGAAATCTCTTGACGGCAAAGAAACCACAGTTTCGCTGAAACATTTGGCTCCACATGGAGAGATTCCAGAAGATCATTCGGATGAGAAATTGACCTTGGAGAACCTTCAGAAAGATGGATCATCGGACGAAGCTGAGAGACAAACGCCCAGTTCACCCAACCCTAGGAATAATCCTGAGCTGAGACGTTCAACACGGATTCGCCAAAGACAACTGGAATTGGACTGATTTCCTTTATCTCTCCCTGGAAGAATGTGGTGATTCTACTGTCACTCTGATCAATCCATGATCACCTGTTGTAGTTCATTTCATGTTACGTTGCCAAGTTCAGTTTCATTCTAACACGAGTTTTGTGCTAAATAAAACCTTATTCCCAAAAGGTTTTCTCATTAAAGAGGGTAAACCTCACTAAAATTTGTCTCGATTATTGCCTTTTCTTCTCGTCCTCTGAGGTACATTTCGAACTTTGTGCAAATGGTGTCAACGTTCTGATCACTCCAACTTGCAGAGACAGCAGAGGGCTGAATGGTGTAGCCGAATTGATTCAAAATTTCTGCCATCAGGGAAATCTAGTTAAAACCACGCATATTCTGGGGAGGCGAAACTTGGCCATCTTGAGACACTTTTTCCACCAATTCAAGGCCGATTTGAGGATCTTAACCGATAGGTAGCCGTAACCAATCTTGTAACGAGAGTCGACTGTCTCCAGGGCTTCCTAGTATCGTAGCCCCCGTATCTTGGCACCACATAAAAGGGTAGGGCTCACTATAGAGTTAAACAGTTTCATTACCACCTGCCAGGAATCGAGCTTCGAGTCAGTCAGGACCTTCCGAACCTGTGACAACGCTGCCCTTCGTAGTAGCTTTCGGAAGGATTTACCAGAGGATGCGAACTCAATACCCAGATAGCTGTGCATCTGAACCTCACCGATCTTCTGATCATCTATGTAGAAGTCCGGTATTATCTTGAAATTGAGACGCTTATGAAAAATGAGGAATTTTGTTTTGTGAGCACTGAAATAGGGGTGGGGGCTCTATCTTTGCATGAGCTAAAGCACAAATGTTTAGAGGGGGCTTTGAACCACTAAAATCTACTTGAATCGATGAATGATTCTTCAACAAGTCATGTCCTATTATAAGGTCACAGCACAAGTCTGACATAACAGAAATCTTCACATTCTCGTAGATGTAACTCAACATTTTCAATTGAACGACACAATATGAAGAAATTTCCGTACTAAGCTTAGTAGAGGCCATTGAAACCATGCCTTTCATCGGAAATGATTTGATTTTGTAAATATCTACGAATTTTTTATTAATATATGTCTCACAACTACCAGTATCAATTAGTGCAATAGATGATACATCATTAACTTGGACAGACACCATTGTTTTTTGGAGAGATGAGGGGGAGGCTGCTATGATAGATGCGAGTTCAGAATTTGATGAGAGAATCGCCGTTGACTTAGTTGGACGGTTGGAAGATCGGCAAACCTATGCAAAGTGTCCCTTTTTCGAGCAACATTGGCAGATAGCGTCTTTTGCTGGGCATAGGCTACGAAAGCGATGCCGATTGTTTCCGCAGAAGAAACACTTTTCTCCTGTGAATGTTGCAGCCAACGTATTATCAATGTGCTCGTTGAAACTAGAATTATTAGAGTTTGTGTTGTTTAAATTTGAAAACGGTTGATTTGAAGTAAACACTGCACATTGCTTTTGAGCTGATTCAAGAGCTCGAGCATTATCTACAGCTTGTTTGAGTTTAAGATTGTTATTCTCAAGCAAGCGTAAACGAATTGTGTTAGAATTAAGGCCACTAATAAAAGAGTCCCTGACATAACTGTCCCTATGTTCGTCAGCAGACACAAACTTAAACTCACATTCATTGCCTAAAAGATTCAAAGCATGAACGAACTGATCAACCGATTCGTCGGGCTGCTGTTTTCTAGTAGCGAGCTGATGCCTAGCAAATATTACATTTTTAGGCTTAATGTATATATCATTCAGGACTTCAATCGCTTCGTAGTATGTCTTACATTCAGAAATGTATTGATGGACAGTGTGTGACACATGATTAATAAGCAATCGGCGCTTACCTTCATCTTTGATTTTTGTTTTCTTATCGTTCTCAGACTCCAAACTGTCTAGGAAATATGAAAACGTCTCATACCAATGCCTCCATTCTTGATCTGCGGTAGATGAATGAGGATCAGCTTCAAATCTATCTGGTTTGAAATAACGTGACATGACGTGTCGTTTTTGTGCTAAATAAATTGTAATGAGAAAACCTTTTGGGAATAAGGTTTTATTTAGCACAAAACTCGTGTTAGAATGAAACTGAAGGTAACATGAAATAAACTACAACAGGTGATCATGGATTGATCACAGTGACAGTAGAATCACCACACCCTCTATTGTATAAAACTTATTACTACCTCGAATACAAAGTAGGCATCCCCAAGCTAGGACTCATAGCACAATTGCGACTTTCAGGCAGCAATTGAGCAACCCTCAGATGAGGTAATAAAAAAACTTTCATTTCCAAGGGGAACTCAACTGTCCAATTGAATAGTAATAGAAATGAACTAGACACAGTGTAAATAAATACCTAGACAAGAAAAAAAAAAAGTCTGACAAGTTGGGTGTGGCACTTAGCTTCCTCGTTTACCTATTGTGGTGAAATCCACCCCCTCTTGTCAACAGCCCTTTTCAGGGCTACCAAAAAGAGGTAGGCACACCACAAAAATATTTATAAGACGTCGAGTTACAACTCCGTCAAACAAAATATTTCACCAGAGAGAAAATACTAAATTCTCTCCCAAAAGTGAAATATTAAAGATTAACACGCAAGGCGACCTCCCCAAACATTTACTGGGCGAGATAGATGCGACAAAAAGTTCGAAACAAGTCGCCTTGAATGAGAAACCTCAAACAGGAAAACTCAAGGCCGTTCAGCCACCCCCGGGGACCCCGTCAAAGCAACGGACGCAGGGAAACCAACTCGGAAGACCAACTCAGCTACATATGCACAGATACTGGGAAAACACTGTGCGAACCAATGAGATTGCACAGTAGAATTAATGAAATTAAGCGGACCAACCAGGAGGCGGCAGGAGGCGGCCACCTCCCTATAAATACCCCGCTAGGAGCCCTCCGAAATTCATTCCACTCTCCGCCTCGACGACGACACCTCCGAAGTACGAAGAATTCTACACGCTCTACGCTGACGAACCTTCTGCATTACGCGTTCATCTCAAGAACGGCTTCCTACTGCTTTCTAAAGCCAGACCTTCTCTCCACACAGATTTCGCATTGGCATCTACGAGTCCAGTGATTATTCATCCTGCTCATTGCCCAACGTAGTTCATCTGTTAGGACGCCACCCGGTACTTCTATCGATATTCTCTTTAGACAGTACGCCCGAGGGACGTTCCGAGCCGTGTCACCCGGATTACATAGCCTTAAGCTCGTAGTCGACCGCTGGGGCACGCCGGTAAACAGCTCCTCCGCTCTAATTGAAACGGAAGTCTTTTTAAAGACTGCGAGGTAGGACCCTGACATACGAGCATTGGAAAGACGCTCTGTCAAGCGAGTCCACTTCCAAAACCCTCTATTTTTCACACGTAGAGGCATCGAAACGAGCCAAAACTCGATCATTTCATGGAACGTCAGCCTTCTTACTTCCCCTTGCAAGGGAAGGAGGAAGGCGGCAAGGCCGGGTCGAGTGACCAACGTAGTGCGCCCTACCGGCCACACGGTGAGTCCGCTGAACCAAACATCAGAAGGCGCGACCCTCACGTCCGGAAATTCGTTCGAGAAACTTTCGAACAAGACTCACCTACACAAAAGATCGAGCAAACCTTTCAGACTCGCTCTGAAGCCGATCTTTACGATTCGACCAAGCTGTCCGACTACCCACGATATCCGACGCAGGCTTACACGGTCGATCCGAGTGTCAAATACACTCCAAATGCACAAAAAGCAGAGGATACTTTTCAGTACCTCAACCAAGCTTATATTCCCCTTTCAGATGTAAATCTAAGGCCGGAATATTACAAAACGGCTCAGTACGAAACTGATCGAACCCAGCACTTGGTACACGAGCCTAGCGCTCCGCGCGGCTGCGACACGGACTATCACCCTTCCAGCCCGCGAAATCAGTTGACCTTGGCGGCTCCGCCCGCATTCCTCGCGGGGGTGGCCTAGAAACCAACCCGCATAACCGGGATATAAATGTCCGACTTGGTCGTCAAGAAACCTATATAAATCCACTACAAATGGTGACCCCGCCTTTGAACAGGCTCAACACGGAGCATTTCGTTCCCTCTTATGAAGCTAGTGGATTTCAGGGAACCACTGCGGGCGTGCGACCCCCGCCGGGCCTCTACGCCCCACATCTCACGCAACATCCCTCTACACAAGGTGGTTTTCAAGCACTTGAGGAGATGGGAGATTATCAAAAACCAGTCTTCCAAAAGAAGAATATTGATCACTCGCCGAGTTCGATCAATACTGCGTGAGAAAAACACATGAGAACGCAAAACGAGTGGTGGGTACCAGAAGAAATGAGGGAAGCTATCGACTCAGCTTACCTCACGGCACCCCACGCACCCTACGAAGAGGCCAAACAGCGCCTCCAACGAGAATATGGGTTGTCCTTACAGGACAGGCTCCTCGCACTCGAGGACCCCGCATCTCTCGCCAAAAAACCCAGCACCAAGTACCACGAGATGTACTCGAAAGCTGTTGGGTACTTTTCGGAAGCTCTAATCACTCAAAAGTGGATTGAGACTCTTCCCATCGAAGCACGAGGTTGGTCGCAGCTCAGCCTACCACGACCTCCCGGCTCGACCTAGCTGATACGCTACGTTTTCTCTGAACATACGAGGGGTAGAATCTACTCCGAAACCCATAAATACTGGTTTCAAAAAGCCCTCTCGAAACAAGCTGAGTTCAAACCTCAACCAGTGGAGAGTAAGCCTCACAAACCGACGGCCTATGTCTGTCGAAACCACGCACGTTTCGGTAACGAAACAAATGAACCCGACACACTGCACTTGGAAGACAAACACTGCTTCCAAAACTAGCAAAAAGGCTGCGACTATAAGCCAGCCTAAAACCCGGGTTTCTAACAAAAACACTAGCAGTCGGTACAAGAAAGTACCATTCCAACCTCCGACACAGAGAGTTCGGAAAACGAATAACTGCCAGCGTATCTGAGCCTATACGCCGGCAGTCTACTGAGTATAAAAGGCTTTTTTTCAAGTGCAAACTGAATGGCACTGAATTTCTCATTGACACGGGAGCAGAAGTGAACATCCTGCCCCACAATGTCATTGAAAATTCTCAAGTCAAACGTTAAGCTCACAGCAGCTAACGGAGCCCCTATAGATACACTAGGGCGAGCTGACACAACGATTAACATCGGCCTCGGGGACATGACCACCGAGTTTATGATCACGAAAGTTGATCTAGCGATCCTAGGTATCCCATTCCTCGAATCTTGGGATATCGGAATACGGGTCAAACACAAGTACATTTATAAAGATAAAATGAAGTGCTATGCCGATCAAAAAATAGCTGCAGTCATGAACAAAAAGTTCACTGACGAACAAATTGCAGCTTCTATCCCTCATCGTGACAATACACCTCTACCAGAGGACGTGCAAATCACGGAGGACGAAAACCTTCGCTCTATCATTAGCAAATACAATGAGAAAATGAGCAAAATTCATGGTAAATGGAAGAACAACGGGGTTTACCACCGTATAACCACGGAACACTTCCGAGCAAGACCCATGGCAGGCGAAAAACGGGCTCAAGTCAAAAAGACTTTTGACGAAATGCTTTCAGAAGGCATAATTGCACCATCGGATTCCGAATGGGCATCTCCGTTACACTGTGTGCCAAAAAAAGACGGGTCATGGAGAATCACCGGCGATTACCGTTTCCTCAACGCGAAAACGAAGAAAGACGCCTACCCCCCTCCTCACATTCGCTCGTTCCAAGCAAATTTACATGATACGCAAATCTATTCGACAATAGATTTAAAATCAGCGTTTATCATATTCCGATGCACCCAGATGACGCTCATAAAACTGCGATTATTACACCTTTCGGTCTTTATGAGTTTAAGGATTTCCTAGGTTTCACTATCTCGAAGGAAGGAATAATTCCTAAACGAGATTTCCTAGGCCAGTAGACGTACGAAGTCTACGCAGATTCCTAGGTATGTGTGGTTTCTACCGAGCATGCTCGAGCAAATTCGCTCACACGGCACAACCTCTGTATGACTCCATTCAGTCAAACAAAAAAAATGACAGAACACCTATCGAATGGACATCAGAGAGAGATAAAGCTTTCAACAGCTTAAAGCAAGCAATGATCAAAGCAACATTGCAGTGGCGGAGTGGAGATTAGTCTGTGACGCGTCCGACACACACATCAGAGCGGCACTAGAACAAGAAATTACAGACAAACATGGCTCAAAATCGTACCAACCATTGGGATTTTTCAGTAAAGAAATTCCAGAACAATGGAAGAACAAAGCATCGTTCGACAAGGAAATGTTCGCCGTTTACCAAGCGTGCATTCACTGGCACAACGACTTGGACGGCAGATCTTTCCATATTTGTTCGGATCACAAGCCTCTGCTAGGCACGATGCTTAAGAAGAATGCACATTTTTCTAAAATGAGATTAAGATGGCTAACATACATCTCTCAAATGACGAGTGACATTCGTCATATTTCCGGAGAGAGCAACGTCGTCGCCGACGCACTCTCCAGACCCTTCGATCCGGTTGAAATTCAAACGAAATCGATTTCAACCCAGACGGACGAGGGTCCACCCATAGCCGAAATTTCGAAAATTACGGCTGCAATAGAATGCAATCTTCTACTGCACATTTCAAATTCACAAATTCGTTCTCCCCCTACCGCGGAGGACAAATTGAAACTCACACGAGTTGAATTCTCTCAAGGAGAAATTTGGTGTAACCTAGACCTAGGACACCCTAGACCTTACATTCCAAACGAAATAAGGGAAGAAATAATAAGCCAAATTCACAATTTGGGACACCCAGGTATACACTCTACAGTGTATAAAGTTAAACAACGATATTTTTGGCACGGACTACGTGCAGATGTCTCAAACTGGGTCCGAGCGTGCGAAACTTGTCAACGAGCAAAAATCACGCGCTCCGTGAAGCTCCCTTACTCCGAATTTGAAACGGCAAACAAATTTTCACACGTACACGTTGATATTACCGGACCCTTACCTTTAGCTAAAGGAGGTAAACGTTACATTTTGATGATGGTTGATAGAGCAACGGGTTGGCTAGAGGCAGTCCCTCTGAACAACATCGAAACAACCACAATCACAAATGCCTTTATCAATATTTGGGTAGCTTCAAAGGGCGTACCTAAATACATCACAAGTGATCAGGGCACTCAATTTGAATCAGATCTGTTCAATTCCATTATGGAACGTCTCGGAGTGAAACATACTCACACGTTACCATACAAACCATCAACAAACGGTATGGTAGAACGCAGAAATAGATCTTTGAAAGAGGCTCTCAAAGCTCAAAACGAAAATTGGCTCGACGCACTTCCCAAAGTTCTACTCGCCATGCGTACGGCAGTAGACCCGGCGACCGAAACTACGCCTTTCCAAAAAGTTTACGGGATTGACGTACCACTCCCAGGAGACATCATAACTTCTACGAACCTTTCGGAACCTCTTTTCTTCCGGCCTACGCATATTAAACATAATAATACGAAATATGCCGTAAACATGCCCAAAAATTTGGATACATGTACTCATGTCTATATCAGAGTGCCCACACAGCTCACCTCTCTGCAATGTCCTTACACGGGACCATTCAAAGTGGTTAAAAGAGATAAGTTTTCGGTTACAGTGCAAATTGGCGAACATACTAAAAAAGTTCCCAAACAGCAAATCAAACCAGCTTATACTCTACACTCGGAAGAAGCTGTATCACAAGGACAATCTGTATCACAAAATCAGACAGAAAGTAAGGAGAAAACTCCCCGAAAATCTGCCAGAAGGCAACAATGAAACTGACAGGGAACCGTCTACCCTCTAGCTCGCACATTCCCTGAAAATTTCATCTAGATCGGATAATATATAACTTGTGGAAAATAAGCTTGTTTCGAATTGTTACGAATAAGCCTCGTACAAGGAATTCATATCGATGTATGCGCAGTAGCTATATATTATTGATACTATAATTTTGAAATTGATATAAAATGATCAAATTGTCATCCCCCAACTATCATCCAAATTTGAGCGAGATCGGACGACTAGAGCGTGAGAAAATGATGCTTGGGTACAATTTACGTTTGCGCATGCGCTGAGTGAGGTATTGAGTCAAGAACGATGAAACTGATAGAGGACCGCCTACCCTCTAGCCTGCATATTCCCTGAAAATTTCATACAGATCGGGTAAAAACTGTGGAAATTAAGATTGTTACAAAGAATTCATATTGGCGCATGCGCAGTAGCTATTAATGATTGTGACAGTTCCCATCAGATTCAAGAGAATGCGTGTCTATCCGCCGCTCTCCCGCCGGGTTGAAAGCGTCGAGTTCTTGGAATGCTGCGTTCGGCGACAGATGAGGATCCGAGAACCGGAAAACCAATCTTCACCGAACATAGCACATACGCTATTAGTACGAGTTGTTTCTCTTATGGTACTGCCACACTCCCCTCTTTCTATTTATTGCGTGGATTTAGGCCCCTAGATGGTACCTAAGTCCGGGACATGGTAGTGAGAGCGTGGTTTCCTGGATTATGCATGGTTATACCTAGTACATCCAGGTTCACCATTTTTGAGGGCTATATGTTTCAGAAGAAACTTGGCCCGGGTTGTCAGAAGAAAAACCCATTATTATCCTTTGGTACATAAATAATTTCATTGGTCAATTAGGACTTATAATTTCTCAAAATTTTCTCCTCATATAATTTCTATTTTCATACCTATGGTATCAGGCCTTGACCCTTTTTTATTATTATTATACATAAATTCTTTGTTCAAGGGCATAGTTTCCAATTATTATTTCCAGGGCTTAGTTCCTAATTCAAGTCCCCAACGTGGGCACATATTTTTATATCTATTTATTTTCCTACAGGTATAAGTCACCATAGTTGAGCAATCGCTTATTCCCGATTGTTCCAATCTTTGATTGGGGGTTAATTACCTAATGAATACTTCATATGAAGATTCATTGACAATCCATCCTGTTTTAATTTCTCTTTTTTATCCTCAATCGCCAATGCAGCTATTTATTAGTGAGCATCAGTTTTCAACCAGTAAAAAATTCCATCTGGTTGATATACCTGCTCGCTCCTCAATCAAGTATGTCTTTAAGGGGAGGAGTGTGAAAGTTCCCGTCAGATTCAAGAGAATGCGCGTCTATCCACCGCTCTCGTGCCGGGTTGAACGCTTCATACTCGAGTTCTTGGAATGCTGCGTTCGGCAATAGATGAGGAGGATCCGAGAATCGGAAAACCAGTCTTCTCCTAACACAGCACATTACACTATTAGTACGAGTTGTATCTTTTATGGTACTGTCACACTCCCGTCTCTCTATGTAGCGTGGATTTAGGCCCCATTGCACCCCTCGAGGGTGCGATCTCGAAAAATCGAGATCTGGAAGACTTGCATGGTAGGTATCAGTCAAATTCTTCTGGTTGTTATTAACATGTATCATGTTTTGGCCCTGGGGTCCTAGCAATTTTTGCGCGTCAATTTTGCGAGTCAAGTTTTTTCCGCGCACGAAACATATAGTGTTACAGTGATTTCCGCCTACAACCGAGTCGTTGCTAGGGAAATGGTACTTCGTCGTTTTTCATCCCACAAAATTCGTTGACCATTCGTTCGAAAGCTCTCGATTTATCCAACAATATTATGTTAACTACGGCGAAGTGCGTGTCCAACAAACTGAGTTATGAGCATGGTTATATAAATAATTGTTTACACACAGGTGATCATTCTCAATAATTGATATTGTGAACATGATTGCAACCGCTTGTTAATTTCTGATGTTTTCATAGAATTTCGAATCAATATCGAGGAGAAAACATGATACATGGTTGAAATTTTTGGTTCTAGAACAGAAATTTTTACATATATTTTCTCAAAAACTCTAATGAAATCATCCGGAAAGCCGTACGATCTTCGTTCTCTCACTACGAGCCATAATGGAGCAGCAACCTATGATTTTCCGGGGTAACTAACTAAGTTTCATTAATGACCGCTAGATAGCAAGCTAGCGGTATGGCGTGGCATACGCGCCACCGCCGCGGTTTTGCCAATTCACGGCACTGCATCGTCAGCTCGTGTGAGGAAAGTTTAGAAGTGTTATCTAAGTTTATTACCTACTTTCTCTTCAGTAGGCGTCTACTCCTATGCATACACATTAAATAGGTGGCACCTACCTACTGATTCGTTTAATAATATAGATAGGTGTTCTGCATAAAAGAGCTATACGATACAGAAATGATAAACCTTTGTGTAATAATTTGCAGCGTTTTGTTTCGATTTGATTGTGGGTTTGTTATGGTTAGTTGTAGTTCTCGACTGTTTGGCTCAAAAAGAGATTGAGGGATTTTGAGGTTCAGTTAAGAATTAGCACACAAGTTTTATAGGCCAGTGTTTCTGTATATTTCTACACCATCAGGGATACAGAAAGGAAACGCATCAGAGAATGTCATGCGAGTGTTAGATTTAACAGGTATCTATATATTTATGGACGTTCAAATTACGTTCAATCTGAACATAAACCATTGTGAACCTACCTTTAGGTAGACTAGGAAGCCAAATAACCCGTGGCAGACAAGATTTATTATTTGGTAGATACCTATATTTTATTGAGGAAATCTTCCACTACCCGCCATGTAGAATATTTTTGGAAAACCCTTGCTGAATTATTTCATTCCCATAAAATAATGAAAAATCTTCAGTTCCAATATCGTTCAGAATTGATAGATTGAAGACAAACCGGTTGTCTAGATTTCCTGCCCACTCGGGCCTTTTTCTATAGGTCTTGAGTTCACAATTTAGTAAGCCTCCAGGCAACCAGGCAATAGTTTTATGCCGTATAATCAACTGAGTAAAAGAATAGTAGAATTACTTGTGGATATCCATGACTTATCACCTCTTTACTATTATCTCATAATTTTAACATTGTAATATCATTCATTGCAGACCAGACAATACCTGGCGGGACAATAATTATTTTAATTTCCACGACAAAAACAATCCTAAACAACTTACTTAGTTCGTGACATGATACAATCATTTTGAAATTGATATAAAATGATCAAATTGTCATCCTCCAACTATCACCTAAATGTGAGCGAGATCGGACGACTAGGGCGTGAGAAAATGATGCTTGGTACAATTTGCATGCGCAGAGTGAGGTATTGAGTCAAGAACGATGAAACTGATAGAGGACGGTCTACACTCTAGCCCGCACTTTCCCTAAAAATGTCATCCAAATCGGATGAAAACTGTGAAAAATAAGCTTGTTACAAGGATTTGCGGACACACGACAGACACACACACACACACACACACACACACAGACACGGAGCCAAAGTTGTTCAGAATGGTCTAAAACATAAAATGCGAGTAGAAATTTTGATTTCGGAGACCAAAAAAAAAAAAAAAAAAAAAAAAAATGTCTCCCCAAAGTGAAAACAATGCTTCCGCTACCTTTATGTAGACTCGGAAGGAAAACACTACTCATGTGCACTACATATACTCGTATATTATGCATACGTAAGGGTCCTTAATTTACCTTGAAAATCCGAAAATTCTGTAACAAAATATAAGGGAATGGGTAACAAGTTTAGTCCGCATCATTCAGTCTATTACGACGGCATTCGACATTTTGCCACGCGCTTTAAAAAAAAAAACCTTGAAAGGTCCATGGTAGGAAATTATACTGCGCAACGCTGTGCTTATTCAAAACGTTTGCGGCTGACCATAGGGCGCTTCCTTCTCGCTCTGCTTACCTCAGCTTTGACGTGACGGAAAGGGCACCGAAAAACGCATTCCGGAGAGATAGGTGATTTTTATGATGCTCGTGGCCTGATGCCTATTTACATGGAGGAGTGATTGAAGTAATGACACACCCTCTTGCGGTGAGCGAGGGGCATCTTCTTTGATTCATGACTGGCTAAGTGTCGGTTACCACTTTCCTGGGACTCGCATTGCTTTCGCGTCCACTTAAGTCCTTGCGGTTCCAGCGTAAATCAACGCGGTTGTTTCAAGGAACGCCGGCCGCATCTTCCACAGAGTTCAGTGGGGATGCTGATCGTTAATCTAAGCTTCTTCCTTTTCGAGGTCACTAAGGCCACAAATTACTGGGTTATGCGGTAAATTTGAACGAGTGTGTAATAGACACTTCTTAAACCATTAGGGAGAAGATGAACACGATTTGAAAATTGTGCAGGTACATGGGGTTACCGAAATTGGAAGCTAACCCGATAATAAGATTATAATGATAATCAGTGGGTATAATTATAAGGTCATGGTGAGTTGAGTAAGTTTTTACAGTGGAAAGCGTTCGGCATAACGAAAATAATGGTTATATTAGTAGGTATTTTGCACGGAACAATCTGTTGATACGTTAAGGACAACAATACAACATTCTCGTGAAATAAATAGTGGTGCTACCACTTGAACAGTAAACAATGACACTGAACTCGAGGAATCAAATTTACTTTGTTCAACAAACTCTCCTAATTTTGAAATTTTACAAATTCAACGTTTAAAATCAGTTACCTATGCTGAACAGCATTTCAAAATGTTAACTACCCAACCATCTTCTTGGCTTGTTTCTAAAATTTTTCTCGGGCTAGAGGTTTAAAAGATCGGCTGTCAGATTTTCAGTTGATAGATCTTTGAGAGTGATGAGACTCAACTCTCCTTGATGCAGTGGAACCGGATGTCAATGTGCTTGCTTCTAAGGTTCATCAAGGTGCAAGGTTCATCTCCATTCAGGTTATGGCACTCAGGTTATCTATTTAAAGCTCTGCTGGAATAGTTTGCTGAGTTATCTCTTCCAGAAAATGCTTGAGATAAAGCGATTTAGCTACTTTTGTATCGGCGATGTATCCAGCATTACAAGAGGCATTAGCAATGTCCGACTGTCGTCTTGAAGCCCAATTGATTGGATCGTCATTAAAATAAATATGAAGCCTACATAATTAGGTAAAATCGAAAGAATTCACGCCATTAACATTGTCATCTCCCACATTTCTTGGATTTTCAGTCCCTTTAATCCTACAAGCTATATTCTCACTTGTTAGTTGGCATTTCCTCGCTTTCATCATACTGAAATTTATAAAACTCTTTCATCAAATTGTTCGCAATTTGAGTGTCGTCATGGGCAAACAACTTCTTAAAGTTGCAGTGCATATCAGCTGAAGTTTTCCAGTTCATTATGTAAATCTTATGACGCTTATATATCACTAAAAAATGTACTTTTTGAGCTTTTGCATTGCGCATTTCCCAATCTCACTTTAGTTGATCATTCAACTTAACATCATACACTTCGGTACTTACGACGACACTATCAAAATTACTTCGATCAACATGGTGAAATATGTATATCTTCAAGTAACGCTACTCATCTTGAATCAATATTTCCTAACTTTTCATCAACAACCATAGAGATTCTTAGATATCAACTACGCTTCGTGAAGACAGCATGATCGGTTGCAGAAAAAAAACGAAAACCCTCAAATTCTTAGTTAACTACCGAACGCTTGTGCATCATTATACACGTATGTGATAAAACTGCTCCACTTCTTGGAGTAAAAAATGAATCATGGATGTATTTTGATTGGGCAATTCACATTTCATATCCACATCTCAATGGTTTCTCATGGAATGGAAACTATCAGTACCTGCAATTTGTTTCTAGGCTAGAAAACACATTGAGGTAACCAACGATACTCATTTCTATTTTATTTATTTATTCGTATTTTTTTCAAGTTTTTAGAAGTATAAACTGAGAAAAGATGGCGCTCCGCGGGCACATAAACTGAGAAAAGTGGCACATAAACTTTGTTTCACCTGCAGTTAAACGGCTGAACACTGAAGAACGTTGAACACGCTTTTACCTCTGGTGTCGGCAGTAGAGTCTCCCTACCAAATCTCAACATCCTTGGTGAAAAGGAGAGAATTCAGCTCACTTAGATGATCTGGATGGAGTCCGCCAATTCATTTGACTCTTGTTGTCATGGAGAGGTTCCCTGCCAAATGTAAATTACTCAAGGTAACTAGGAGAGAATTTAGCTCACTCAGCTGATCAGAAAAGAGTCCATTATTCTCTTGATGTACCAGAAAGGCTCCCTATCAAATTTTGACTTCTTTGAGTAAAAATTAAAAGGAGGGAATTTAGCTAATTCAGCTGACCTGGAAAGAGCACATAATTTTAATTGCCTCTTATTGTCCCAGAGAGTCACGCTATCATATTTTTCAACTTCCTTGAGTGAACAGGAGAGAATTTAACTCACTCAGCTAGTGAGGAAAGATCCCATTATTTCAATCGTCACAAGGTAAAAATGTCCCAGAAAGTCACCCTATCAAATTCAAGAAATTTTCAGGGATTGTTTGAGTTAGATCCTAGATGGTCACCTTCAAATGTTATTGCCGTAGAATCAATAGCAGTTTGATGTGCGCATGTGCAGCCATGAATTTGTGATGACGTTGATTTTTTCGAAAGTGATTCCTTCAACTAATTGTATACGTCCATGTTACAATAAGTGAGAAAGCTGCTCTGCCCACTTGACGTGGCAGACTGTTTTCTTTTTCACCCGGCAAACACTAACAACGTCGTTTTGAAGACACCCTAATTAATATGCGTTAGGTTAATTACTCGCTTCGACTGGCACGATGATTATATTATTGAGCGATGGACTAGACTAGAAATAAGCTAATCTATCTGGGAATGTGTACCAAACCAATTATTGACCGTTTCATGGAGGTGCTAGCAAGATCGATGGGAGAAGCCCAAAGACTCCGGTGACCGGAACCTGTTTATGACAATCTATTACCCCGTGCCAAAGGCATCAAAGGTAAACGTTGAGGTGCCCTCCGCTGAATCGGCCCTTGACAGATAAGTTGACCACATGACAGGACGGAAGTGATAGCCTCAGGCACCCGGCCAGCTGTCCAACGGACCTAACATAATTAAATACACATGGCTCAAAGACCCTGCCCCGTCAACGGTCTCTGCCTTGACAATTTAAACAAAACAGTTGGCAGTGAAATTTCCTTTGTGGGCGGCCTCTTGAACGGTGACCCTTCCCAAGGTGAAGCTTCCACCTGTGATGTTTGCTCCACCTCGGAAATAAAACCACAAAAACCGTCGTGTTAAAAAGAAGAAAGCAGATTTTTAGAAAAAAGTAAAGCAGCAATGGAACAGAGTTTTTATGAGGGAGGTGAAAGGTTCCACAGTGCTGTTGACTTTTGGGGGAGTGTAGGTGAAATTTTTTCAGGTTGTTTTTACTCTTGCACATCTTCCCTTTGAGGTTCGCAGCTGTATCAGACACTTCAGCTAAAGAAAGAGAGAGATAAATAGTTACGACTACTGAAGAAAAAATAAAAAAACTGCAAATTATTACTAAAGGGTTCGTATTCCTGCTTTTTTTATAGCTGCACGGAACATTTAAATATGAATTTAATATTATTTTTTTTTTTAATATTAAAATCCATAATTATTAAATGAAGTTCATTAAAAACCCATAATAAAAACCTACAATTTTCACTAGTTCTTCTGTATTGAACAAGAGCTGATATATCTACAGTATATATATCAGATCAGTTGTTTTTCAGAATCTAAGTAGGTATATCAATATTAGGTAGGCACCCACCTACTGAAAATTAATGTGATAAAATAAGTGCACTTACCGACGCTTCACAAATCCATTGATAGGTGACTGACCATAGTTATACTAAACTCGATTTCGTGAAGTAAGAATTCCATTTAAATTATAATTAAACTCGATTTCGTGAAGTGAGAATTTCTTTCGAATTATATCAACTGATATGATCATCGTGGTAGACTGGGTAGTTTAGGTTTATTATTTTCATTAACGAACCTTTGTAATCGACCAAGGGCAATTTTTAACACCCCACCCCCTTCAAAATTTTTTGTTTGTTTACTTTCCAAGATGCGTAGAATCCAAAAATCGAATTTTAAAAAAATCCGTCCGTCTGCCATACGCCGCACAGTGTTTCCGAAACCACGAAAATTGATATTAATGAATATTGAGCTTCTATTACCCTAACTAAAAGCGAAAATTAATAGAAATAAGATGAATATAGAAGAAAACTATTTACATACTTCGAATGAAATGATTAAAACACGGATCATGTTTTAGCTCACGCGTTTCATATAAAACCCATAAATATTTAAGAATGACTCAGATTTTGCGGTGTATCTTATGGTGACTACTATATCAAGTTGTTCTATTTATTTATCACCAGCGCAACGACTCACCACCACCTCAATGAAATCATCAGAAATTAACAAGCGGTTGCGATCATGTTCACAATATCAATAATTGAAAATGATCACCTGTGTGCAAACAATTATTCAAATAACCATGCTCATAACTCAGCTTTTTGGCCGCACACTTCGCAGTAGTTCACATAATATGGTTGGATAAATCGAGAGCTTCCGAACGAATGGTCAAAGAATTTTGTGGGATGAAAAATAACGAAGTACATACCTATTCCCTAGCAACGACTCGGTTCTAAGCGGAAATCATCAGAAATTGAAATTGCAACACATTTTTGTGACGTTTTCGGTTGGAGATGCCAAGGCTAAAACACATTATGTGTTCAATAATATGGTGATTTTGGTGTAATGGATGGTTATTAACATGTATCATGTTTTAGCCCTGGGGTCCTAGCAATTTTTGCGAGTCAATTTTGCGAGTCAATTTTTTTCCGCGCACGAAACATATAGTGTTACAGTGATTTCCGCCTACAACCGAGTCGTTGCTAGGGAAATGGTACTTCGTCGTTTTTTATCCCACAAAATTCGTTGACCATTCGTTCGAAAGCTCTCGATTTATCCAACAATATTATGTTAACTACTGCGAAGTGCGTGTCCAACAAACTGAGTTATGAGCATGGTTATATAAATAATTGTTTACACACAGGTGATCATTCTCAATCATTGAGAATGAATATCGTGGAGAAAACATGATACATGGTTGAAATTTTTGGTTCTAGAACAGAAATAAGCATCGTTTACCTAGTTTTTTAATATATTTTTGCATCAATTTTATGAAAACACACGGAATATTTAATTTTATGTTACATTCAGAAACTAGAAAGGTATGAATGAACGTAATTCACTGGACTTCCTACTTTCACGCCCATTTTTAAATATAAACTCACTGTTTCAAATTGTGCAAATTGCTACCGAAAATTGAATAAAATCAGTATTTCCAGAGGTTTGTGGAATAAACAGATTGAAAAGTCTAATTCTGCATTAAATTCTGTAAAGATTGCATCTAGTTTCGAGACTTGACAAATCGGTAGTCATATTGTTTTACATTATCAACTTTATACTACTGGTTTTCAATTTCCATTTTCTGTTCAGACGAGATAAAAATTGAAAATTATTATCCATAAGTTGAGAATATTATCCGTTAAAACCTTCGGGAGAATCATTTCAGTGCAAACCAAGATGATCGGAAGAAGGGGAAAAATTAAATATTAGATTTCTGAGGAATAATGTGCTTAGAGGTTCCCCACGGTAGTACTCTATTTGGTGCGTTCAAATCTACAGAAAGAGTTACCCAGAGAGGGTTATTCCAAGTAAATATAATCGATTTGAGACCTTTACCTACGACGAAGACGTTTTTTTCGAAAAATTTTACTTTGCATGATTTTACTTTTACTTTTAGTCCAAACACTGTGCGTCGTCCAGAGCTTTTAATCAAAACAACTAAATCAAAAGTACATGAAATTTGGTTCGAAATCATGCATCGGCCAGCAACATCGGCATCAATTTAGATCAAGCTTAAAGGGTATCAATTAAGGCTTAAAATATTATAAAATCGAGATCTCGAAAACTTTCAAAGTAGGTACCTATTTTTTGGGGGGGTGGGGGGGGGGGGGATTCTTATTTATAGACATTATCCCAAGGAATCTGATGAAACCACCCAGGTCGCTGTACTCTAATCCATTCGCTCTCCCATTGAGCTAGAACTTTGGCAGGAAAAAAATTAACAACATGGGAGCAAATCATGATTGGTGGAATATAGAAAATATTGCCTTGCAAACTAAGACACTCGTATTAGCTCTTATAATTCCAATGGGATTTTCACTTCACGCAATCGGGTTTATTATAGGTAGTGAAAACCCTATAATGTTTAAACCAGAAAGGCTTCCTCTTTGGAGCATTTGGGAAAGTAAAAACCTAAAAACAGCAGGAAATAATAATACTAAAAGAGCACGGACGTAAAAGGAGACAATTATGTATAAAATATCAAGAGGTCTTTACGAGTCATTCACCATTTCAGTTTGACTAGCGGAAGGACAGACAGTAAAAGAAAAAGAAAAAAAAGTGGTACACGAGCACAAAAAGGTTACCATACAAGCGGGTCCTTTTTTCTTATGATTATTGCAAACGGTATGACGCTCGTAGTTACGATCGTTGTATTATTCTTGAGAGACGGCTGTCAAGGGGCAGGACGTAAAAATTCTGCAGTGGATAAGAAAATTTATGCAGAGCAGCGTATGTTTATGAGTTTTAGGGGGACCGTCCCTAGTTAGGAGGCTTCATGAAAACGTGATGCCACAAGGTGCCTCTGCACCCGTAAAACCGACCTTGTACAATCGGAATGAATCCAGGAGTTGTCCGTAGGCGAAACTTTTGAAACTTTGGAGGGTTCAACTTGAATATTTCCTATCCATTATTGTAATTAAACACACACACACACGTACCTACAGGATTTAAACTATTGGCCTTGTACATGTAATGAGTGTGCAATAACAACTGAAGTTCCAATGATGTAGCATGATCGTATGAGCGAATTTTCATTGATTATCGTATATTTATGTACAGTTGTTTTAAAATTTGAGCTCGTAGAATGCAAAGAAATGGTCAACTATCAATTTCATGACAACGAAATTGTTCTAAATAATTGAATGCTATTTAAACATAGATTTTGGATTTCTAGTATTTCTTGCAGTTTTTATTGATTTTTTAATGCAAATAATAATGCATTTTAAAAGCACAACTTTTAAATCTAGGAAATGTTCGAAATTAGAGTATTATTGTCTTTTATAGATATCATCCCCGAGAATCGAATAAAACCACCCAGATTGCTGTACGTTCATCCATTCGCTCTCCCTGAAGGCTAGAACTTTGACAGGAAAAATGGGCATCAACATGGTAGCAAATCAAAACTGGTGCAACACAGTAAAACGCTGGAAATTATTACACTAAGGTTTATTATTTCAGAACCTACTGGATAGCCCTTCTACGCAGAACACCTGTCTATAATTATAAAACGAAGTCTCATGTACATTAGGTATCTAAATATACCAGCATAGGTGCAGACAACTACCTAAGAGAAATGCATTTAATTAAATAACACATTTAAACGTTCCTAGTATTTAACATTAGCTGACCCAACAACTGAAAATTAATTATATAAAATAAATCACCTGCCTCCCTACACTTCAGAAGTCCTAAACCCGGTTTAGTGAAGCGAAATTCCATTGGAATTATATCAGCTGATACGAGTGTCGGAGTGACAAGGCAACTTTTCTTGATCCACTAGCTAGATTCTTTGGGAATATGTCAATGAACAAGACCCCAAAAAAACATTTCAGTTACCTGGAGAGTTTTCGAGATCGTGATATTTCATTATTTCAGCCCTTAATTATTACCCTTTGGGATTGATCAAAATTGATGCCGATGTTACTGGCACATCCCTGGCCGATGTTTGAGTTTTGAGCCCAAATTCATACAGTTTGGTCCCGCAGTTTCAGAGAAAAGCTTCGGACGGCGAACGGACGGATTTTTTAAAATTTGATTTTGGTTTATTGTTTTCAATGAATCTGTTTTGAACCCACGTTTTGAACGATGATCCTTTGTAATCGACAAAGAAAAAAAGTGTTTAACCCTCCGCCCCCTATTGTTGGTTCTCATTTCAAGATGAGTAGATTCCAAAAATCAAATAAAATGACAAATCCGTCAGTCTCTGTAAGCTTCTCAGCTCAATTTGGTGCTATATAAGTGGAATATTTAAAAGGAATATTTTCTAGAAATAGAGAAGGTGAAGTCATCTGTTCTGCAGACGGCACTGCTTGTTACAAGTAACTCGTGGGAAGGAGTTAAACAAAGTTCCAGTCCTGCAGCATGATCGTATGAGCGAATTTTCGTATATATAAGCGTATTATATCATGTTATTTTGAAATTTGAGCACTTTGAGTTCAAAGAAATTGTTAACCACAAATTGTAGGGCAAATAAACTCGTTCTTAATCATAATCTAAGATTCAAAACAGATTTCGGATGTTTAGCAGTTTTTCAGTTTTTAATAGATTTTTCGGCAAATATTACTGAAATTCAAGTAAAATTTTCACCACAATTTAGTTAATACATTTTTTAATGTTCTAATTCTTAGCTGACAAACTTCTTTTGACTAAACCTCTGATAAAAATAGAAATTCAATGATTTTTAGACGTTTTTAGTAATTTTTAGTGATTTTTTTAGCACATATTTTGAAAATTGACCAATTTAATGTGCAAAAAGTGTTGGCTAACGAACCCATCCTTTTGTTTGGAAAGCTTGATTTTTTGGCGGAAGAACGGAATCCATCCCGATCCTAAGGAGAGTCATCGTCTGGAATGAGACATAATTATAGGCTTGGACTGGGATGTTTCTCCTGTAAGTTTTAACGAATAATATTCTCAAATGTTGAATAATAATTTTTAATTTCTATTTCTTCTTATTAGAAAATGGATATTGAAAACCAGTGGTATAAAATTGTCAGTTTAAAACAGAATGAGCATCAGTTCGTCACGTCTCGAAACTAGAAGCAATCTTTATAGAATTTAATGCTGAATTTGAATTTTCAACCCGTTCATTCCGCAAAACATTGGAAACATTGATTTTCTCCCATTTTTAGAAGCAATATGCATAATTTGAAGCATCGAGTTTTTATTTTATAAATGGCATAGAAACATAAAGCCGAGTGAAATAACGGCATTTTTACGTTCCTAGTTCATAAATATAACTTGATATTGAATATTCCGTGAGTTTTAATGAAATTAGTACTAAATAATCATCCATCAGCCAATATAGCCTTATTATTATTTTTAGATAACTTCATCAATGAAACGATTAGGCCTCAAAATGATTTCTTCTCTCTCTATTAATCTTATTTAAATTAGTTTCCGCTATTAGATAGGGCAATAGAACCACAATATGCTGATTATGATGATCATCGAGGTTTCGGACTTTTTTCCACCAAAACCCCCCTGTTCGAAACACTGTGCGCCGGTAAGGATTATAAAATATAAGGCGATAAACTCGAAGCGAGTATGCGACCAGTTAGGCTTCCAGCCAGGCCATAGTAGCTTGTTAGACAGTACGTACACAAAGCAATTTAAATCCTCAACAATATTGACCCGACACTAAATTCGCAATACACGTAATTCCAATAGGTAACGTTCTCAAGTTTTCGATTCGATGCCTTCATAATCGTGAAAGTATAGATAGATAGGGAAGGGTTGACTGCCTTCACACCCTTTATAAATTAATCGTACAATGCCATCGGTGAAATTTATTTGGCTCGGTCTCTGGGGTTGTCAAGGGGAAAACCGAATTGACATACGCTAAAGGGATGTTTGACTTAGAGCGAGGAAGTAGAAACTGGCAACTCGAGTTTTCCGCAAAAAAAGAAAAACTCGGAGCGTCCTAGATGGTTTTTCCAGCGCTTTCAGAAACGTAAACATTTCAATGAGCGTTGTCTCCCGGTTTTTTTTTTTTTTTTTCCTTTATTTTTTTATTAAGTGTGCTCACTTTCGTATAAGAGAATAGGGGCCCGGTAGAGGGAACAAACATGTGAGTAATTGGAACAAATATTGTGGACCGGGGAGGGAATCCTCCCCGTTTTGCGTTTCGGGCCAACAGAAACTTGTCATCTGCGGTCTGAACGCCTCTGCTTCCCCGGGCCTTGGACTTTGCCAAACACGGAAAGGAAAAAATACATATCCACAGCAGAGGGGCAAAAGCGGATTTTTTTTTTTTTTTTTTTTTTTTTTTTAAGTTTCTTATTTGTCAGAAGTACACAAACGTTCGCGTTTTCAGTGTATTTTTTTCTCCCCTTTTTGTAAAAAAAGCGGAAAAAACCTGTTATGCTTGGAATGAAAACGGACGACGCTGTTTGGTTTTCAACACCATGTTACATCGGTGACCGCAAGTCCATCGCTAAACGAGAGCTTTTGGGTAAATATAAAGTTGATAGAGTGTATTTTAGGAACCTGCTACACTCCCACAATACATACATGTACGAGGGTTTTTTTTTTTTTTTTTTTTTTTTTTTGTGATATTCATGTTCATCCTTCAGTTCGTGCGAACTATTAAAAAGAGCCAAGTAGCAGCAATATGAAATATCTCAACAGAAAAGGCGTCTTCTAAGCCGGTAGTGGTTGTTGTCATTGATAAATATCATTCCAAAGAATCGATTATAACCATCTGCAACGTTTTACGTTGATCCGTTCCCTCTCCCTAAAGGCTAGAACTTCGACAAAAACCCTGGGACTTCTAGGCGCGAAAAAATAGAGAAATCTTCTTGCTAGAAAATCTTTGAATTAGCGAGTCAATCGATTACCCGTTAGAGTGGAACGTGGAACCACAATACATACAACGTGCATTGCAAGTATCAGCACTCAGCACGTCCAACGAAATTATCAGCTGATGTAGTTCCAATGGAATTCTAATTTCGCCAAATCGAGTTTATTAACTATATTCTGTGCGGATAGACTAGTGAAGCAGTGGTTTTTTAAATTTTTATTATTATTATTTTTTATGCATTCATATTACAATGCAGTAATATTTAAATGGATTTACGAATATTTACCCCCCCCCCCCCCCCAACCGTGAGTAATCACATTAAAGTGGGTGGGGATATAATTATGTCAATATTTTAACAAAATTTAAAATATCTACTTATTATATAAGTTCAAATAAAAGATTTAGGTACATGAGTTTTATATATATTATATAGGTAACATCATATAATTTATGTTCGTGGTTGGATAAAAGTAGATATATCATAGGGAAAAAAATACAAAAAAAGAGAAAATAATCAGTACTGACGTAGTGCCATTTGTTAAGCGCATTTTCTTCCGAGTATATTCGTCTTCACAAGGAATGACGAAATCGTTGAAGAATGTTTGAAACGCTTTTTTTTTTTCAATTTCTTTCCGTTAAAGTTTGTGAAATATAATAAAATTATTTCTGATAGTTCTGATTATTATTATTTATATATTTTTTATTTATTTAATGGTCCATTCTTATAAGTCTACCCGTACATAAACGGACAAAGTGAATACAATAGCGCATTTTTTAAATAAGAAAATTAAAATTTTCCACACTATAGAAAGCAATTCGGCTAATATATTTGTCAATGTTCTCTTCCTTGTTCCTCCTTTTTTTAACTCTTTCATATTTGAGACATTACACATATTAAATTCAACATTTTTGGTGAAAAATAAATCCAATTTCTCTGTTTAATATACATTTTAGGAATCCTACAGGTACCATTCACCCTTCGTTAACTTTCAATGTTCGTTTTGAACAAATTTATGTTTATGTGAATAGGAAAAAATAAAGATTAACTTTAATGCTAAATAATTAAACTTCTCTACTTCTGGATTAGAAAAATATTCATTAGAGCGTTCCTCGTAAGGGAATTTTGTAACTAATCTAACTAGATGTTTTATGTTAACTCATAAAATAGGTAGCGGAAGCAAAGATTTCACTTTTAGGAGATGAAAAATTTTTGTGACTTATCACGCTGAAACTTGAAATGTATTTCCTTTTTGGAGATCAAGAATGCAATTCCAAAGTAGGAAGGAACTTTGATCAGCTTCGGAACCTCTGAGGCTAATATCTTTCACAATCGACTCACAATGCTGCAATTTAGATGGAACTCATTTGGGACACCTCGGTAACAATAACGAGTTACGGAGGCCCATTGATCAGCTGAGGGGCCTCTGAGGCTCAATTCTTTCCTTACCTATCGACCTGGTTTTTTGTTTCCCCCATTCACAGTAAAGCATAAAATTGTGAGGTCCTGGAACTGTAAAGGTATGAACTCTTTTGGGAGGCTCGGTGCCCCATGATCTGTTCATAATTTGAGTACCTGTACTATACGATATACGGGGTATAATAGTTATATACCACTGATCTGCGTAGAAGGACTATCTGACAGAAATAATAAATATTTGTATAATAATTTGCAGAGTTTTATTATGCTTCTTTTCCTCATGGCTGGTAATTGCATGTTTTCACTTAATAAAATAATCGTTAGTTTGGTAACTAAAATATAGGAACGTTCAATCAAGAGACTTCTTTTACAGAGGTCATGTCTCAGTTAAATCTACATCCGAGTGGTTCCATAGATGTTTTACAAGGATTCTAAGGTTCATCTTATGATGTGGCCACTTTTTATCCAATTGCAATGAAATTAGAGCAAAACTACCTTTACAGAGGTCATATCTCAATTGAATCCACCCTTCAATGGTATCATAGATGTTTTACAGGGACTCTAGGTTCAGCTAGTTCACCAAATAAAGGCTTACCTAAAGTGTAGTCACATACCTCCACATCATCCAAAACTGACTGGAACCTGAAATGTCTTTGCGCGTCTGTTTCAAGGAGCCCACTTTTGTGCTTATTAAGTGGATTCCATATAGATCCAAACACAAATGAAATAAACGCACTGATTCAGCTTACAGGAGTGAGAAAGCCCATTTGGCAGACATATTTGCCTCGACCTTTGTTGCACCGAAACATCGCTCAGAACAGAAGAGAAAGGAAGATGAGGGTTCTGATGTTATAAGGGTTAGAATGAGGGGAGGAAGGCTACCCTCAAGGTAAAATATAACTGCTCTCACATCCTCCTCCTACCCTTGCTTTCTATATAACTACATTGCTTTAATTGTTTACATTCCATTACGTAGTACGTCATGTTTGCATTGTCACTCTGATTCTATACAAACAGACGGAGGATGCCTCTTTATTTACAAAAGGACTGGCTTTGTCCAATTAGGCATTATGTAGTTCGTTCCTCAAGCGATTGTAGCCCGCCCGCGGTTAGGTTTTCCTCACGTGCTCCGCTTCTCACCGGCCCCCCTTCACAGCGCAGTACAACTTCCTAATCGAAATGTTCTTCCGCAGAAGTCGACATTGGCACCTACCTCATTCAAACTTAATACCTACTTAACTGGTTATTAATTTGTATTTACTATGTCGGTTTATATATTTATGTATGTGTGTGAATCCTCGTGGAAGTGTTTAGCTCGAGAATGGCTGGACCGAATTTGACGGGATGGGTCGCAAAATGATCAGCTAGCAACCCTCACATTAGGGTGGTTAAAAAAAAAAAAAAAAAAAAGTTCTGGGATTTCTGGTCCCCATTGTGTTTTTGCTTCCTTGGTATGTCAGGATGACCCTCCTAAATTTTTAGCAAAAAATATTAATCCTAACCACTTTACCTGGGTCGATTTTTGCCAGTTATCGACCGCTATCGTAAACCAACCTCTAAATTGGTGCCGACGTGATGATTTGAAGGACGAATTTCATTTTTTTTTTTTTTTTTTTTTTTTTTTTTTTTGGGTCAATTTATGGGTTTTCGCATGCGCTGAACACGATGAACTTATTTATTTTACGCTCCATCCACTAGTTATCCGGTAAACTGGCAGAGGGCACTGCTTGAAGATAAGTAAAAATCGAAAATTTCACCGAAAATGCTGTCGTCCGGTTAAGAATTGTACTAGGAACATGCTATTATGGTCGGATAATATGCTTTGGCATGTTCTGAACATGATCCCGTTTTTTACTATACTTTTCCGCCGGTGATTGCTTCGTTTATCGGCCATAAACATCAAATTAACTGTAGAGTAATAGATTTTTTTTTTTTTTTTTTATTGGCATTAAGATTTTATACAGCCATAATATTATTTTACATTAGTTTATACATGTACATTCACTGAACTTAAAAATTTATAAATATTCTTATATATTAAATAATTTCCACTTTGTATTAAAGTTATGTAATTGAAAGGATTATTATCAATAAGCTCCACAGTCTCTTCAAAAAACTCCTCTCGTTGCGCGCGGAAAGTGGGGCACTCCATAACTAAATGTTCCAGGTTTCCATATGTTTCACCACATCTGCTGCATTCCGTCGATTCCTGTACTCCAATTCTGAAAAGGTATGCATCGCAGACTCCGTGATCCGCTCTTAGTCTGCATATGGTTCTACCAAAGTTTCTGTCCACTTCTTTCCTATTGAACCATGGTCTAACTGGGATGATCGGCTGCCACCTCTTGTAAAAGGCACCCTCCGTCGATGCTGAGAATAGCGTCTGCCATTTTCTCCTATGGATCCCGACAATCGACGGGAAGAAGTCCTCCACCTCAACTGCCAAATCCAACGGAAGTCCTGAATTCGAGCCCTCCTTCGCTAAGCAGTCGACTACCTCATTTCCATTGATTCCTGCGTGCGCTTTTATCCATAAGAATTGAATATCTATGCTGTTGCTTTGGCACGTATGTAGCAGATGTAAAAGTTCTTTTGTTAGTCCATTTGAAACGCGCTTGAAGGATGATGAGCCAATTTTCCGCAGAACACTTAGGGAGTCTGTACATATGATGTGCGATGATTCTGAATCTCTCAGTTGCAGAATATACTCAAGGGCCTTTACGATCGCTACAGTTTCTGCATGGTAACTTGACGTCATGGGAGGTAGTTTATACATAGCTCTATACCCTGTTACCGAATTCCAAAATGCGCAACCAACAAACTCCCCACTCTTGGACCCATCCGTGAATGTGAGCTTGCTATTCGGCCATTTAGATGAGGTAAATGCGTTGAACTCAAGATTCAAGTTACTGTTCACATTTGTTCTTGGTACAAACCTATTTATACGGACAGGATTAATCAATTCTTCATATTCCAAGGTGAACTTAGGAGGTCTCAAGCTTCTGTAAACTTTGGAGAAATCACATTCGGTTTGGATAAAACTAACCATCAACATTGGTGATTTCCGTATATGCATATCCTCAGAGTTCAAATCAAATACACTCAGTCTACAGATATCATTTAGAACTTCACTGCATCTCGATCTTAGTCTCAAAATATATCGATCGCTCAACATTTGGACTCGTATTTTCATAGGTAGTTCGCCTGTCTCTGCCAGAAGAACATCAGTTGGAGTCGATGTTAAACATCCCAGGCATAATCGCAGAAATTTATATTGTTGCCTACATATTTTCATCATATTTGTATCACTAGCTTGCCCATAAAATACGGAGGCGTAATCCATGATGGCTCGAGCAGTAGCTTTGTAAAAGATTAGAGAGACGTCAAGGTCTGCTCCCCATTTCAGCGCTGTAATAATTCTTAATATATTGTAGTAGCGATCTGTTTTGTTGAGAACGTGTTCAATATGTGTAGACCAGGTGAGAGTCCTATCGAGCCATAGGCCCAGGAATTTGACGGTTCGATTAACTGGTATTCTGTTTTCATCGATTGTTACATTTTCACCTATGAGCAATTTTCGCTTTCTGGTAAATGGGACAATAACCGATTTATCCAGTGACAGTTGTAGGTTCTTCATTGTACACAAACCTTTTAGATTATGATAGAACTCGGTAAGTTTTCCAATTCCGTACGATACATCGTCACATTCTACAAACACACAGATATCGTCAGCGAATTGTATTATTTTAACTTCATCAGGTACAATGTCCTCAATATCGCCAACATAGATAGCATATGGCCCATATTCTCGTGACGTCACGCCTGGAGTAGGTTCGCGTTTCAGCCAATGTCGTGATACCGCCCTACGTCAATGAATCGCTACAACCAACCTATTTCTCACAAGAAGTTTGCCGTCTCACGTCAACATAATTCGTGGTTATAAGGCCATTTTTCAACAGTTTTGTTTTGAAAAAGTATAGTATTGTAGCAATACAAAGTTTTAATTTGACTAAATGTTATAATAATCATGCCTGCCAGCGCAATAATTGATTGTAGATTGCTGTCAACAATACCCATCTAATGTGAACTTGTTTTTATTTGGACTAGGATACAAACTATAGTAGTTAATCAGTGTCAGAAAACTGAAGAACTTCATTCGTTTAGGCTTTGAGAATAATTAACCTGAAAAATAGTAAAGAAAAGATGATTGAAAATTCCTCAGGTGTCTGTACTGCTGTGTAGGTACCTAGCCATTGCTCAGGTAGCTTCATCAGCGTTTTATTATAAGTTCGTAGTACTATGCTTAACTGAGGAAGCTTTACTTGCTATATTGAATGAATAAAAGGAGAGATTTGTCAAAATAAACAAGGCAGGAAAGGCCAGGCTTGGGTTGCTACATCAAGAAACGAAACTACTTAGTAGGTACGTACGTCCTACCAGATTTGCTGTTGGTTTAAAGTGCCTAAACAAAGTAGGTGGGTCGTTGCTTTGCCGACGAATACAACCGCTGATTAGCAAGTTTGTCAAATATCGAATCAGGGAATATGTAACATGAATTGAAAACCAGCTGCAAGGAAAAAACCTGAAATGCATTCCTCTGAAGGTAAGATTTCATAAAGACGGCAATGGCAGTGCAGTTATTGCGCGAGTTTTGCAGTTACGCAAATTGTATGGACAAAAAAGGTAATTAGGTAGGTACCTACTTTCGTTTTGATCAATGAAGTACCTACATGAACAAGTAATAATGTACGGAAAGTACGTAGGTATACCTTACCTCTAGTTGGGTACCTACCTTTCCACATGTGATACAACTTTCTATTCCCGCCTAACAGAGCTCTCATAATGCATCCTTTCACAAGACCGCTTTCACAGTACTCTAAAGATTTTTAGTTTCAATTGATTCAAAGAAGAGTTCTAAAACTAGATAGGTAATCCACAACATCTTTGCGGCTGATGTCTGGATCATCTAGAACACTTGTATGTCAACTCCCCAACACACATTTCATATGGATCTCTACCCACATATTAAATCTTGCGTTCGTAGCGTTTGAGGTCATCACCTGATAATAACTGATGTAATTTGCATACAATTTATCACCTTCCGTATTACAAATAATGAAAATATTGACTCGGAACTAGGTGAGACTATGTTACACTGTTGTCCAGGTTCGTTCACAAATGGCGCATTTTCGCATATGTTTACTCGTCACCATGACAACAAGGTGAAATAACTTGATTTCGCCTTGCCTCGATGTAAGGATGCGCTAGTGTCCAAGTCTCGAGAATATCACCCATAATATAGGCGATAGAATTCCTCCTTGCGAAATACCCAAATGAGACGTTCTAGGCCCAAACAATTTCTGGTTAACTCGAACAAATATCTGGCGAGTATGGTATAAGTTTATTATATTTCTACAGAAATCTCGGGGTAGCCCTATTATACGCATTCTCTCTGCCAATTCTTCCAATAAAACATGGTCGTACGCTCGACAGATGTCCAGGAACAGTGCAAGTGTGATTCTCCGACTTGTGAGAGATTGGTGAATGCTTGTGACTAATTTGGTAATCCCATCATAAGTCCCTCGCGATTGTCTGAAACCATGCTGTGATTGAGGTAGCAAGTCGTTGTATTCAATATACCACTCTAAACGTGATTTTATGGCTCTCTCGAACGTTTTCAATAAGCACGATGTCAATAAAATGAGTCTATATGATGACCATATACCTGATTGTTTCCCCGGCTTAAGTATCGGTACAGCAATTACTTGATTCCATTCCTCTGGAAATGATCCCTGAGCCCAGAATTCATTGTACATAGAGAGCAAGGAGTTTTTGAGAGCTGTAGGTAGGTTAGCAATCATAGGGTAAACGATATCATCCTTTCCTGGAGCAGTATTCAGCTGTTTCTTTGTGCAGGCCTCTAATTCAAAACTAGTAAACGGCAACATCAAATTAGTGGATCTCTCATTATATTCTCCATCGAATTTAATGAGGTTTGATACGGAACTAGGAACGTAGTTGTTCATAAGCTCCTCGATCCAATCGCCTTCTTGTGTTGGAGGATTATTGCCAGCTTTCCTGTTTTTAATCAACTTAATTTTGAACCATATCTTTGCAAGGGGAGTTGACTTAGTCAGATCATTACAAAAGGAAATCCAAGAGTTCTTTTTACACTCCAGTACGAGTCTTTGGAAAACTGCATCTTTTTCCTTATATATTTCGAAATTGTTGCCAGTAAAGTTTGGTCTACAATTACGGAAAGCTTCTTGGCGAGCTTGGAAAGCTCTTTTGCATTCCTCGTTCCACCATATTGCATTGGGTTGCGTAATAGATCGGGGTTTATATGTAGGAATAGCACTCTCACTAGCGTAATTAATTTTTGCAATGAGTGTATCATACTCCATGGGCTCGTTGGGGTCATGATTTGAATTCAATAAATTTCGGAATTCTGACCAATCGGCCTCTTTCACCTTCCATTTCCTCGTAGGAGTAATTTGAGCAGGAATTCGATACGCTGAAGTTGAATATGTTATTGGTAGGTGGTCTGATCCCAATAGGTTGTCTCCTACTTCCCAATGAAAGAGAGTGGCCAAATTTGGTGAACAGATCGTTATATCAGGAGCTGAGCTGTTTACTGTGTTCGCTCTAGGAAGTAATGTTGGGGCACCTGAGTTCAAATATACTAGGTTTGAGTCCTCCATGCCTTCTAAAAGTTGTACTCCTTTCCTGTCTGAATAACTGGAACCCATACATACCAAATGCACATTAAAATCTCCTCCAACTATTTTAGGGTGAGGGATGGAATCAAACAATTCCTTCCACTGTCTGGGTGTCAAATTATTCCGATCGTGATTATATAGAGACATTATATGTAGTTGCATCCCCGTTGAAAATTTTAGTTTAGCGCCGACTCGTTGTAAGTTGTCAAAATGTGGTATGTTCGTAGATAAGTCATCGCACGGGATGTCTTCTCTGATTAGGAGTACAGATCCTCCCCATCCATCTGCACGATCATGACGTAGGATGTTGTAATTTCTTATTACAAAATTTTTGGTCGGTTTTAACCAGCTTTCACTAACTAATGCTACAGATATTCCCTTGGACAATAAAAACTGCTCCAATTCTCCTTTTTTAGGAACAATTGAACGCGCATTCCACTGCAAAATATGAAGATTATTCATAGTTATCATTAGAAAGGAGAATTAGGTACCTGATGAAAATGTACTCGAAGGATTGTACGTTATTGAAAAAAAAAAAAAAAAAAAAAAAAAAAAAAAAAAAAAAAAAAAAACTGAAGAGTTCATAACTGATTCTGTAATTACTTGAATATGTTTAAGTTTATCCAAATTTGAGTTGTTTCAAATTCATTCAGTCTCACGAGATCTTGAACCTAATTTGTCTCTTACCATCACTTTCAATAGTTCATCATCAAGATTTATACTAACGTGTGACCTCAGACTTGATATTATTGAAAGAATTAGATCGACAAGACAGTCCTGCGAAGAGCTAAATTCACCCTAATTTCACAGGAAATTATGTCGCGTTGATAATTTTAGGTCCCGAAATACCCTGTGCCGATAAAATTGGGTATTTTCCAGGATACTCGGTACAAAGCCGTTGGTAATTTGGCAAGGACTCGAACCGGCATTGTACTTATTCGCCAAATATAGCGGCAAAAATGGAGAAAATGGCTAACATTTTCCCATTTTTCTGTGAAATTCCTTAGTTTCCATCGGTTTTTCGGGGTAAAATTCGTAGTTCTGAATTGTCTGAACTGTGATTGGATGGTAGTCAGCCTGACTATCAAGCCTTATTGATATCTGTACAACACCAGAAGGAAAAATTTCCTAAAACTTGCCGTAAACGGGATATAGTTGAAACTTTGAAGACTGTTTGAAATACTTTTTTTTTATGATTCAATATTTTATCGAGGTTAATTATTATTTTTGAATATTTTTATTATATGTTATTCCCGTTAAAATGTTATGTTTTATGTTCCACGATCATGGATCCTTTCAGCTTAGACCAAATTACAGATTGTCCCTCGAGCAAGTGAAACTGAAATTATATTACATTATTTTCAATTATATTACATCATTTTTTATTCAACGATCCAATCACAGTTCAGACAATTCAGAACTATGAATTCGACCCCGGAAAACCGATGAAACTAAGGAATTTTACAGAAAAATGGGAAAATTTTAGCTATTTCCTCCATTTTGCCGTTGTATTTGGCGAATAAGTACAATGCCGGTTCAAGTCCTTGCCAAATTACCAACGGCTTTGTACCGAGTATCCTGTAAAATACCCAATTTTATCGGCACAAGGTATTTTGGGACCTTAAATTATCAATGCGACATAATTTCCGGTGAAATTAAGGTGAATTTGTCTATTACCCTACAGTTAATTTGAGGTTTATGGCCGATAAACGAAGCAATCATCGGTGGAAAAGTATAGTAAAAAACGGGATCATGTTCAGAACATGCCAAAGCATATTATCCGACCATAATAGCATGTTTCTAGTACAATTCTTAACCGGGCGACAGCATTTTCGGTGAAATTTTCGATTTTTACTTATCTTCAAGCAGTGCCCTCTGCCAGTTTACCGGATAACTAGTGGACGGAGCGTAAAATAAGTAAGTTCATCGTGTTCAGCGCATGCGAAAACCTATAAATTGACCCAAAAAAAATGAAATCCGTCCTTCAAATCATCACGTCGGCACCAATTTAGAGGTTGGTTTACGATAGCGGTCGATAACTGGCAAAAATCGACCCAGGTAAAGTGGTTAGGATTAATTTTTTTTGCTAAAAATTTAGGAGGGTCATCCTGACATACCGAGGAAGCTAAAACACAATGGGGACGAGAAATCCCAGAACTTTTTTTTTTTTTTTTTTTGAACCACCCTACCCTCACATTCCCTAAAAAGTATAACAAAATCAGATGAAAACTGAGGGAATTATGCTTATTACAAGGACTTTACAATTGTGTGTGCTCAAGAGCTACTAATAATAGTACGATCATGTTAAAATTGATATGGACTGATAAAATCTTCTTTCCCAGCTATCCTCCAAATTTAAACAATTGGACAACTAGGGCATGATAAAATAATGATGCTTTATGGAATTTTTCGTTTGCGCATGTTCAGAATGAAATAACGATTTGAGGACAATGGAACAGATGACTATTTAATGCCTAACCCGCACATTCTTACGTTTGGGCGTGCGCAGAGTGAAGCCTTGATTTGGGAACATTGAAGCTCATAGGGGAACATCACACCCTCACCAGCACATTAAAACACACACACAGACTGACAGGCATGGAAAGGATGTTGCTCAGAATGGTCTAAAACGTAAAACGCGAGTGGAAATTTTGGAGTCCGAAAAATGTTTATCTCTCGAAAGTGAAAAAATGCTTGCTCTGCCAATAGGTACACGATAATAACATTTAAAACGCTGCTAATTATTATACAAAGCTTTACTATTTCTGTATTAGATAGCCCTTCTACGCAGGTCGTTGGTCTACAATAATTATTAAACGCCATATCATACTATATCACCAAAACATGGCGCTTCTCGTTTCCCTAGCGGGTTCACACCTTTAAAGCCGCAAGACCCCACAATTTTACACTTTATATTAAATGTCGAAACTTTTAGGAAATATTTTTCGAAAAAAAAAGGTAGGACGAAAACCAAAAAAATAGCCTTGGGGGCATAAAGCTGCAGGCACGCTTCCATATCTCATAATTGTTTTCGAGGTGTCCCAAGGCGCTCCATCTAAATGTTAGCTCCTTGTGTCGATTTGGAAAGAAATTAGCCTCACACGTTCCACAGCTGACTAGATCCCCACCAAACTTTGTAATTGTGCACTTATTGTATTCTAGATGTCCCAGTGGAGTTCCATTTCAGGTTTCAGTACCATAAATCTATTGAGAAACAATTAGGCTCGGAGGTCTCTCGCTGCTGAATGGGCCTACGTGTACTGGAATTGTATTTTAGATATCCCAAAGGAGCTCCATTTCAAATTTTAGATCTGCGGGTTGATTAGGATGAAATTAGCTTCACGGGCCCTAGCGTAACGCACCTTTGCACACAATTTGCCTTAAGTGATTTCGTGGTGGTTGAATGAAAATCAGACTTTGTCATCACTATGTTCACGTAGATATAGGCATCTGCTGAGAGAAAATTAATGCAGTTAATTAATACACAAACATCGACACTTTACTACAGTATTTCCAAACTTACTTGTGACTCGACCCATGGGGGAGAAGGTGAAGGGGCTCGCTTGAATAGAAGGGTTCAGAAGTTTTACCTAGCTCACATCGAGGCCTCCTGATGTGACAGGGCCCCTAGGATACACCGCAAAATCTGAGTCATTCTTATATGCGGGTTACACTGGTTTATGCGAAACGCGTGGGTTAAAACACATTCTGTATTTCAATAATTTCAGCATGTGAATAGAGGCGAACGGATTAACTTATGGTGATCCGGGAGGTTTTAATCGAGTCTTTGGAATGATAAATATCAATGAGAACCAAAAAATCATGAATTTTACTTAAGTAAGTTTGCGAGATCTCGATTTTTGAACATTTCAGCCCTTAAATGCTATCCCTAAGAGGATTGAAAAATTTGATGATAAGCTTCTAGAATCAACTAGACTCTAAATGAGATTTACAACTCGAATTTCCATGAACTTTGGTTCATTAGTTTCGGAGAAAAGCTATGGACAGCGCACAGTGAGACATGGCTGAAATAAACCTCCCAAAAAAGTTCCGATTTCGTTTTTCTGGGATTTCAACCCACAACCTTCGTCTCACGAAAAAAAAAAAAAAAAAAAAAAATCAAGCCTGGCTGGGATTTCAACCCACAACCTTCGTCTCACGAAAAAAAAAAAAAAAAATCAAGCCTGGCTGGGATTTGAACCCACAACCTTCGTCTCACGAAAAAAAAAAAAAAAAAAAAAAAAAAAATCAAGCCTGGCTGGGATTTGAACCCACAACCTTCGTCTCACGAGAAAAAAGAAAAAAAAAAATTTTTTTCAGGCCTGGCTGGGATTCGAACCCACGACCTTCGTCTCACGAGAAAAAAAAAAAAAAAAAAAAATTCAAGCCTGGCCGGGATTCGAACCCACGACCTCTCGCTTCCCATCTCGGGACAAAAAACGTTACACAAAAAAAGTGGACATTTAAAAAAAATTATTGGGGGTCGGCCTAAGAATTGCATAGCAATTAATATATATATATATATATATATATATATATATATATATATATATATATATATATATATATATATATATATATATATATATAAGTATATATATGTATGTGTCATTCCAGACGATAACTCTCGATAGAATTGAGATAAAAACTTCGTTCTTTCGCCAAAAAATCAAGCATTTCAAAAGAAAGGGTGAGTTCGTTGGACAACACTTTTTGAGCACATTAAATTGGTCAAATTTCAAAAAATTTACTTAAAAAATCACTAAAAAAGGCAAAAAACCGCTAAAAATTAACAAATTTCTATTTTTTAGCAGAATGCTACTCGAAAAAAATTAATCGAACATGAACTAGGACATTTAAAAATTTAAGCACAAAATTTTACTGAAAAATGTACTTAAATTTCATTAAAATAAGCTAAAAATCGATAGGAACACTTGAAAAATTGTAAAAATCCACAAAATTGTTTTTTCATTGGAATATTACTGAGAAAAAGTTAGTTTGCTATAAAATGTATAATAAAATTTTTATTTGTCCCCAAAGTGCTCAAATTTCAACAAAATTTAACATAAATGTAATACGACCATTTATGAAAATTCGCTCATACGATCATGCTGCATGACTGGAACTTTTCTAGTTTTTATTAGTTGATAACACTGTTTGACACGTGTCCACTAGATAATTTTAACAAATCAACCGGCTCCCACATTTTACTTTGCAAGAATAAATAAAAGAGCCGATAGGCGTTAAATACAAAATCAAAACCAAACCCTTTGGTAGTCCGAAAGTAAACTAAACCACGTACGTACACGCTGATACATTGTGACATGGATTTGTCTCATGACACCGTAAACACACTTATGGTGTATTAAAAAGTTCCAGCCATGCAGCTTGATCGTATGAGGGAATTTTGTAAATTATCATATTGTATAATGTTAAATTGTTTTGAAATTTGAGCTTTTTGAGGTCAAATAAATTGTTAACTATTAATCTTATAGCCAAAAACGTATTCTAAATAGGTAAACCAGAGATAGAAGGACCACTTTTTTCAAAATTCCGTAATTCTACAATATTAGACATGCAAAATGTGTTTGGGGCATCCCTATCCTGGTTTTCCATCCTTCTTTACAGAAAAATTACGAAATCTTTGTTTGTTGTACTGAATTTTACTGATTCTGATATTATTAATACTGTTATTGTACTGAAATTTGAAAATTGGACCATCTGTCCCACGTACGTGGGTGTGATGGACCACTTATCAAAACAGTAATGGAATAGATGGACCAGGGCTATTAATGATTAAAACATAATGTATGATGCAATAAAATAAGTATTTAATTAATTTTCATTGTATGAATGATCTTTATAAGAAATGAACAATAAAAAATAAGTGCCGTATCAATAATTTGTTAATCAAAGTAGGCACTATCAAGAAAAATAGCATTTTGAAAAAATGGTGTAGTTTTTTAAATGGAAACAAAATTGTGTTTTTTATTTACACTTATTCTTGCTCCTATCTATCTTACCACACAAATCACACTTTGCCACAAATTTTGTGCAGTTTTCATGGAGTCAGCGGCGACATACAATGCATTGAATCCAGTCATCTTTTCGTGTTGTACTGTTATCATTTTCACCACAACCGGCACATTCGTTTTAGTCCCATTCACTAATATCGTCACTTTCATCTTCAACGGGTATCACGGAGTCTTCTGAATCAGAGGTTAAGACTTCTTCAGAACTCTTTTTTCTTTTTTTTCTGTGTTGGAGATTTTTTTATTATTTTCTCTCTTTTTTCGGTTTGTTTTTCTTTTTGTAACTTTATTTGTTCGGTGGAGTTCAATATTTTGAAAGTGTTGGCCAGACGACCTCTGGCAGTTTTCTTCTTCCTTGCCACTTGAATAGGAGAAACCTTGTTCAAAATCTTGGTGGGTGAACTTTCGTAGGTTGGAGAAGGCACGTCATCCACAGTTAACGGTACACCAACAGCTGAGGTACTAGGAATGGGCTGACTGATTTCAGAGTTTGTAGAGATTTGGATGTTACCTTCTCGAAATGCTGGAGGTGCAGGATTGCTTACTTCTGGTGAAATCTCATATGCGTCATTCACTAGAAATGCGTAATCTGGAATCGCTGTTCTGTCAAGAAGAATGATACCAGTGGCTTTGAGGCCCGCAACCACATTTTCTACAGTACCTTATTTGCTCCAAGATGAACCAAGGAACTTGCCGAAACATAAACGGTTGCTCTGTCTTTCGGGATTGTTCCTTATACACGTATTGCAAGCAACATCATAGTTAGCTTTATGGGACTTGAAGAACGCAAGATCAAGGGGTTGAAGAAAATGTGTGGTGTGAATCGGGAGACCAAGTAAAGTGATCTCATTTGATTCCGCGAACTCATGCATTTCCACATTAGTTGTGTGAGAGGAGTGGCCGTCGAGAATAGCACGACTCTTCCTGGAGGTTTTCTTGGTAAGAAGTGATTCTTACGCCAGTCATACAACAGAAATGAAGTCGTGTATGCCGATTTTTCGTTCATTTCCACCACTGAACCTGGAGTCATACCATCTTTATATTATCTTTATATTCTGTTTTTTCCCCCTTTGAAAATACAGTATGGCGGGAGAAAAGTGCCTTCCCCATTGACACAAGCTACTATTGAAATCGTTTCTCCCTTTTTTCCACTGGTGATAGCTGGCACTGACTTCGATCCTTTAGCGGCAATGACTTTCCCAAGCTTGTTATTCAATTGAAGGCCTGACTCGTCCATGAATTGAGACACCCTCAGCTTTTCTTATGGACAACTCTGGGTTTCGATTCACGAAAGACTTAAACCAGTCATTGCCAGCCATTGTGTTAACCGTGTCAAAGTTATGCTTGATTCCTTTTTTTTTTTTTTTTTTTTCAGGAAATGCCATTTCTCGTACTGCTCGCCTCGACTGAGCAAACCCATTCACTTACATCGTTCTAATGTGGAGCATCAATTTTTTCTCTACAGCCTCTCCAACGACTGAAGAAGGTCCATGGCGCTTAGAAGGGGAAGCCAAATTGTTAACTTTCAGCCTTCTCTTCAAAGTCGTCGAGAAATGCCGAAGTGCAGTGCTGCTTTATTCACTCCCATTTATTTTTTGAGCACCTTCTCCACAGCCCGCTCTAGATGGTGAGCAAACCACTTTACCACTCTCGCGTTAGTTCCTTTTTTCCTTTTGTAGAGAGCCGGCCTCTTCCCTAAACAGAAAGAAAAAAGAAATATGTAATATTGTTTGAGAAGGTACCTAATTACTTATTTATTATACTTATTATTAAGTAGCAAGGGGTTTAGCAAAGGTAATAATGCCATAGTTTGTTCCTCCTAATTATTGAATCACCAGTATGTTACCTGCCTAAAATATACTTAGAGGATACGAAATTATATGAATAAGTAATGAGTAACAGAGGCACATAAGAAATATTAATCGATCAAGAGTTATTTTAAAATAATCACTCAAGATTACAGTAGATAGAAAGTGATATAAAATGACATACATGCCATATTAGTATGGTCCATCAATCCCATTGGCCAACTGGTCCGTCTATCCCAAATGATAGGGATAGATGGACCACCGCGCCATTTTGCATCTAGGTTACTTGTGAACTAGGTGAAAGCGTCATTCTATTCCTAACGACAGCACCTATGATGCTCGTTGCCAAAAATGAGTGGAAATCATGGTTACCAAGAGTCATATTATGCATAACTCAACCTGATGAAAAGTTTTGCATACCTGTTGCATGGAAGCCAACAATATATACGTGAGAAACCGGCAATAATACGGGGAAATTCACAGTAGCACTACACCGCTCGCCATGAAGGAAACTGAGCAGCCATGGCGCTGTCCAGTGACTTTTCGTCGAAACAGCACCCCTGGTCCATCTCTCCCATAGGTCCATCTATCCCTGGTTTACACAATCTGTCATTCAAGAAGAGATTTTGGAAATTTTAGCGTTGTTCCAATTTTTATGAATTTTTTAGCAAATTTTAATGGACTTTAAGTATATTTTTCAATATAATTTTGTACATAAAATTTTCACGTCCTATTTTACAGTTGATAAACTTGATAAACTTGTTTGAGCAATATTCTACTTAAAAAAAAAAAAAAGTATATATATATATATATATATATACATATATATATATATATATATATATGTGTGTGTGTGTGTGTGTGTGTGTGTGTGTGTGTGTGTGTGTGTGTGTGTGTGTGTGTGTGTGTGTGTTTGTGTGTGTGAAAAAGCGCTCACTTCAGGAATCGTTTCAGAATGCTTTAAAAACGGATTTCAATGAAGAAATTTTCCAAATATTTTGATTTCAAAATTTTCTGAGACATTGCAATAGCTTCACTTTCTACGAAAATTCGCTAATTAAGTATTATTCGGCACTTTCTTGGATGACCAATAGAGACTTCTTCACACTCAGCTGATCAGGACGGAGTCCTTGGGACTATCTATATCCTTTAAATATTCCAGTGAGGCTCCCTATTAAAATTCAACTTTCTAGGGTGAGCAGGGTAGAGTTTAGCTGATTCAGCTGATCAGGCAAGAGCCAAACGTGATTTCATTCGTCTGATGTTCCAGGGAGACTCCCTATTCTATTTTAACTTTCTTCAAGGTGTACAGGAGAGAACTTAGCTCATTCAGCTGATCAGAATGGATGGAGCCCGTCATTTCATTCGCCTCATAATGTCCATATAAAGGCTTCGTAGGGTGAACGCTCTTGCCGCTCTCTCGCTGTGAAGAGCTCTCTATGCTTGAAATTTCCTATAAGAATGGAGTTGAACTCAAGTGTTTTTTCTCACAAAAAAACCCCTTTACGCCCCACGGAAAGATTTTTTCATTCAATTTTTGGATTCTATGCATCCTCTATGCATTTTTTCTCGTTTAATTATAAAGGTTCATTATTGGAAATAATGAACCAAAATTAGTTTTTAAAAAAACTTTTATCCCAAACATTTTCAAGATATTTATTTTTTGTAAACAATTTAACCTTGAAATTTCACCCTTCGGTTCGGTTGTTAGTGCTGTATATGCTTGTGTCGGGACAGTTGTGGGACTGTGGTTTCGGAACAAAACTCTGGATTGCACGGCATAATGACGGATTTTTTCTGATTTTTGGAATCCACACACTTTGAAGCGGAAGCTAACAAATTACGATTGTGGTAGTGGGGGAGGTGGGTATTTTTCTCGATATTGATAGTACCTCATTAACCAAATTGCTTTCATTTCCCGGTCATAGACTAAGTTGCTCATATCAGGACTGCTGGTATTAAATTATTTGTAACACATATTTTTCGTACAATTCTTGCTTTATATTCACCAGAATTATTCTCTATAATGATAGTGAGGTGCTTCGCCTCGCATTGTAGTCCGCTTTTCCTTGCTTATGTTGGGGGATTACACAAGATACCACTTCCTACCTCCCTAATATCACTTCGCCCCCTTTTGAATGCGCTTGCTATTGTTGAACGCACTGCGTATTAAACGCGAAAAAAGGGCCAACTTATTTCGAGTGGATTTGCAAAGGTTTTTGCCAAAGCTGGGGCTTGAAAACGAGGGCTGCCCGCCATTGTGTGCTGAGACCAGGGCAGCCGATCTCCCCAAAACGAAGAGAACATTAAGGATATGAAAACGGGGAAGTGAGCTTAGAGTCTTCAAGAGGCGTGTATTGTTTTGAGCCAGGTAGCCTTCCAACCAACTCGCTGGGCCACTTATTTGCATAAATGGGAAATGAATTCCAAAACTCAGAGCATTGCCGGACAAAGAGAGGCTTACTCGTGAGTGGTATACTCGGAAAAATTCAAAAGCATTACCTACTCTCCTAGAATTTGAAGTTAACATTTGGCAACGTATGGTAATGCATGGATCTACATTTTCTACTCCCACGCCACCCTTTCGATTTACTACCAAAATAGGCTCTACCTATTTATTGGATTGGTGAATGGTTCCATTATATATTATGCAGTCAATTAATTTGAACATCAAGAGAGCATTAATTTTATTCAATCAACATCCGTTAGTAAATGCTGAGGATTTTCGAATTAGTATAGCCTATGACCCAGCCCAATTAGAATTAGGAGATACATTCTAAACGATACGTTTTTTTCCTATTTGACACTAAAACTCTCTAGTAAATCAAAACTAAAATCCACTTAAAAAAAAAAAAAAAAAAAAAAAAAAAAAAAAAAGTGAACTCGGTTTATTAGGATCCAAGTTCAACGTAAACATTGGATTATTGGATTGATCTCAGTTTGAATTCATTTCGGTTTCACCAAGCTGAACTGAGTTCCTAGGAACAGGGTCGCCAGACTCGAACAAGCAAAATACTGCAGATGTTAACAGAAAAATACTGTAGATATACTGTAGATTCTTCCATCAAAAATACTGTATGATAACGTATAGTTTAATCAAAAACCGTAAAATACTGTAGATGGTTCTATTAAAAAACACCAAATATTATATTCAAAACAGAATTTTATGATGCAAAGCCTGAGGGATTAGCACAAAAGACGATGGCCCCCATAATTGAAATCACCTTACATGTGTTTACACACTAAGCGGGTGGGGAGGGAAGGAACCCGAAGAGCAAAAATCTGTAACAAAAATAACGTTGAAAAAAATTGTACGGGTATTTTGTACAAAACGCTTGCTTTACTTTACCCCGAAGAATGAAGGAACAACTACACCGAGACAGTACGTAGAACACTTAGTCAAGACTAATCAATACCTTTCGAAATTAACGTCAAAGTAGAATTTGACCTACAAAACAGCTAAGTGGATAACAGTCTTGAGTTGTAATTCGCCAGCGTTATTATAACAATTATAAAAGGTTAGGGGGGTTGTGAGGGGATGAGTGTATTCAGGCTGTAATTCTCATCGTTTTTGGTTTATTATTTCCAATAATAAGCCTATGTGATCGTGTAGCAAAAAATTTTTATAACCCCCCCTCAAACTTTGTCACTTTACGTTTCAAGGTGCGTAGAATCCAAATTTGAAATGTCCGTTCCCCGTTCGCCGTTCGCCGTCCGGGCCATAAAAGGCCTAAGAATTGACTTAAAAAACCCGTTCTTTCGCACATAGACTCCATTTGGGGTCTAGTTGGTCCTAACGTTTAACCATCCCGATCGCTTTTCTCGCATAGATGCTATGGGCCAAAAACGGGCGAAAAAGTGTCTTTTACGCCTGGCACGCTTGGCAGGGGGTCACGGTGGGTGGTGAGGGGGGTGAGTGGGGGGTGGAGTGAGAGGAGGCGCCGCGGCAACTTGTGGTGGGTACGGCGTTCCTTCGAGGCATGAATATATGTTTTTTCTAGGTCATATTTGTGTGTTAATACCAATGCTTTTCCTACGCATATTTAATAACATATCCTCCCGACTTTTCGTAGTACTTAGATAATGATATTATTAAGGCAATAACTATTTGAATAGATAGGAGCTCAAATCGAGAAATATAAACATGCGTATATAATTATAGAAGTATAGGTTGTGGCAACTCGAAATAGGACACGCCGAGGAGCCTGCACGGGCCTTATGACGTACGCAAGCCAACTAAAACTACGATCATACTCAATTGAAAAAATAATAAACCTTTGTGAAATAATTTGCAGCGTTTTTTATTCTCCAAGCGTTTTCGCCCTGTTAGGCCTCGTCAGGGAGCTGCAATATATAGATACAACAGGCATATTGTGGTAAGTTCAATGGTAATTTAAGGTAAGTTGTAGCTCAACAGTTCTGACGTTGAGCTATGGTTATTGTCTACCTATTCATTATAAGTTCTAGCTATAAATACTTGTAACCTAACATAGTAAAAATAGGTCACCAAAGGTGGTAGCTATTAATGAAACAATCATAAATTGATATAAGATGATCAAATGGCATCCCCGAAGTATCATCCATATTTGAGCAAGATCGGACAATTAGGGCGTGATGCTTGGTAGAATTTACGTTTGCTCATGCGCTGAGTGAGGTATTGAGTCAAGAACGATGAAACTAATAGGGGACCGTCCACCTCCTAGCTCGCACATCCCCTGAAAATGTGATCCGAATCGGACGAAAACTGTGGAAAATAAACTTTTTACAAGGATTTGCGGACACACGTCAGACACACACACAGACAGACCGACACGGAACCAAAGTTGTTCAGAATGGTCTAAAACGTAAAGTGCGAGTGGAAATTTTGATTTTGGAAACCAAAAATTTTTTCACCCGAAAGTGAAAACAATGGTTCCGTTCCCATTAGGTAGACGAAGCAAAAACGCTGCAAATTATTACACGAATGTTTATTATTTATGTATTAGATAGCCTTTTTATTAAACAAAGTCTACTATTCGTTATCTAAGTATATTTGCAGAGGCATAGACGCCTTCGGAGGAAAAACGCTGCAAATTATTTCACAAAGGTTTATTATTTTTTCAATTGAGTATGATCGTAGTTTTAGTTGGCTTGCGTACGTCATAAGGCCCGTCCAGGCTCCTCGGCGTGTCCTATTTCGAGTTGCCACAACCTATACCTACTTCTTTAATCACATACGCATGTTTATATTTCTCGATTTGAACTCCTATCTATTCAAATACTCGTAGTTATTGCCTTAATAATATCATTATCTAAGTACGTACGAAAAGTCGAGAGGATAGGTTATAATATATGCGTAGGAAAAGCATTGGTATTAACACACAAATGTGACCTAGAAAAAAACATATATTCATGCCTCGAAGGAACTACATACCACAAGGTGCCGCGGCGCCTCCTCTCACTCCACCCCCCGCTCACCCCCCCCCCCCCTCACCACCCACCGTGACCCCCTGCCAAGCGTGCCAGGCGTGCGTTCGTGCGTAAGTCTAACACTCAAACCTTGAAAAAGACACTTTTTCGGCCGTTTTTGGCCCATAGCATCTATGCGAGTAAAGCGATCGGGATGGTTAAACGTTAGGACCAACTAGACCCCAAATGGAGTCTATGTGCGAAAGAACGGGTTTTTTAAGTCAATTCTTAGGCCTTTTATGGCCCGGACGGCGGACGGCGAACGGCGGACGGACATTTCAAATTTGGATTCTACGCACCTTGAAACGTAAAGTGACAAAGTTTGGGGGGGGGTTTATAAAAATTTGTTGCTACACGATCACATAGGCTTATTTTTGGAAATAATAAATCAAAATTAAATTAAAACACCTACATTTTACTAGTCTTCTGAATTTAACACAGGCTGAACCATCTACAAACTGAAAATTATTTATATAAAATAAATCACCTACTTCACCAAATCACCTACTTCACAGCTCCATTTACAGGTGACAAAAGTTATAATAATCTGAATTTCTTTGGAATTATATCAGCTGAAACGATCTTCATACTTTATTAGGTCATTTTTATTATGTTTCACCTGTTGCGATTGTTGATTTTTTTCCCTGTTAAAGTTCTGACCCTGAGGTCTCTTGGGAGGAGAGCAAACCTATGAAGTGAAAGCTACCTGGGTGGTTTCTTTCGATTCTTTGGGATGATATCTATGATTTATCATTGAGCCCAGTATATAGTAAACCTGTATTAGATAGCCCTTCACTGCAGAACACTGATCCAAAAAAAAATTACTTACCAAACTGAGTCTAAGGTGCATTATCAAAAAATAGCTGGACGATGTCACCTACCAAAAGAAAAATCTACACTACATGCAGATACATCGGATATGCCTTATTTTCAGGGGCGGCCGGTGAGGGGGGGCATCGGGACATTGCCCCAGTACTTTCGGGAAAATAGTCACAAACTAGAACAAAGCCTTTACAAATAACTCATCGTTTCAAATTAGAACAGGCTTTAGCTCCATGCTGTGGCTCGAAGGTGGATGCTAGAAGGAATATGTTTATGCCAAGGATCCATCTACCAGCAAAAAAGTACGTAGATTGCGATATCACTCTATCGAGAGGGAAATTTCGTCGATTCAGGTTAGACTGTGAAGGGAAATAATTGGGAAATAACGGGCAAGGAACGGGAAATAAAGGGCAAGGAACGGGAAAAAGAGGTCAAAATGGGATATTTCCTATGATTTTTTGGGGCAGTGCCCCAGACAGGGTTTCAACTTTTCTAAAGACCGTAGAATGACATGTACGTCATGACTGGTTTTCACTAGAGGGGTTTCTGTTTATTCCGTTAGCCAAACTGATTCTCTTCTGGTCATTCCATGATTCAAGGAGGTGTGAACTACTTCTAGTTTCATTTTTTCTTTTACTCTGTGATATCTTCCCTACCATCCATGCTAAAAGTTCTAAACTACAACAACCTCTAAAGAGGTTACTTTTCTATTCTATAATCTAGAATCCTAGGTCCTATTCTGCTTTTTGAATGTGAAAATGTGTTCATATTTCTCTAATACATTCCTAGTTCCTATAATATGCACGTCTAACCTTTGAATAAGGATCGGTAGATTGAATGTTAGTATGTTGAACAACAGCACCTGGCGCCTGATCGGAATTAGGATTTTTGACTTAAGGTAAGTTTCCTTCACATTTTATTCCACATTCTCGTTAGTACTTATATATTAGCTTTGTTTTGACTTAAATTGTTAGAAGTAGGTAGCAATATTTCCACCCCAGTCAAACACTGTGGCGAATTTGCAATCAAAATCCTCTACAGATGGTAGTTATGAGGATATGGGGATTAGGGTGTTCATTAAAAGTTTGGGGAGAGACACCCCCTCACTTGAAATTAACACAAGTTGCTAAAAACGGGAAGGGAACTCATAAATTCAATCCTGAAATTTATAGCAAATACGAATGGATCACTGGGTACACTAGAAAGAATGCTTTGTTTTGTTTCATTGATTAATACTAATATTAGGTGGAGATGGGTTGTGGAGTCAGAATGGTGTGACTGATATAAAACATCTGACAGATAGGATTAAATCACACTAATCTAATTTAAAAAATCTCAATAACGTCACAGAATTAGCTTTGATTGGCCGTACTAACATAGCTAAACAGTTAGATTCAGCTCATCAACTTGCTATACTAGAAACACAATGAGCAAGTTGACAGAAATCGATAAATACTTTCTGAAATTATTGATTGCATCAAGTTTCGTGGTCTTTATGAAGTAGGATTCAGAGGCCACGATGAGAGAGATGGTTCATTGAACCGAGGAATTTTTCTGGGGTTAGTAACAAAATCAACCAAAACTGACGACATTTTGAGGTCACATTTGGAAAAAGCTACAGTGTTCAAAGGCACCTCCAAAACCATACAGAATGAGTAACGAAAACGTCTCTGATCAATATTTTCAGTAGAATATTGATCATTCTGGATGGGTTGCATTCATGAACCATCCCCCTCCTAGGTTCATGGTTGCATTGAAGAAAAAGGTTATACATAAGTGAGTGGTAGTTGTGGGGTTAGACAACATTTCTATAGCCTTTTGAAACAATTTTTAATTGACGTATGACGTCACACTCCTATCATTTCATCATAATTTAATTTGAGTTCTTTAATATTCCTTCAGAATTACTTCTCCTAAGTAGTTGACTAGTGCAATACAATCGAAGCCTTGATAATTTTTAATACATCTAATAATAAAGTAGTGTAGGTGTTTTTCTTGTTAGGATTGACGATAAACAGCCAGTTTTTTTATTGGTCCTATTGCAACGTACCTACATCCATAATAATTTTTCTCAGCTCTTTCCATGTTAGTTCGTCACACCTAGTTCCATGAACATAATATCCATCGTAACCCAATAGTATAGATCCACACCAGCATTAAGCCACAACCAACCAACAAATCCGCAGAAACGTTGCAATAGGACCAATAAAAAAACTGGCTGTTTATCGTCATTCCTAAAGCCGGTTTCACATGGAGCAGTACGAGCGTAACAACCGGAAAGACGGAAGGCTGGAAAACCCAGTGGAGGGGGCGGCGGAATGCGGCAGGTTGTTCACATGAACATGGACACACGGAATCATAACCTTCCTACTGAAACCCTCTCTGATCTGAAACCTCTACTTGCGGTTATCAACATTCCTGTCCAATAAGCTTGCGCTCCGCTTGACGGAACGCGGCAACCGTATAAACATTTCTACCGCTGTCCACTGACCGCCCATTCCGGCAACATGGCAGCCACCATCCTCAACTGTTGTCCCAACAGCCAATCAGATTGCGTTCAATCTTTCCGTCTTCCGGACATACCGCTCCATGTGAAACCAGCTTTAGTAAGTAAGTAGGTCCCTATAAGATAGTATTTTTAATTTAGTTTATTTAATTAATTTATTTATATTTATTTATCAATAATATTTAATGATCATGATTTATTGTCCATGGCATTTGACATAACCCAAGTGGGATTAATGTTTCATGTGTTTAGATCAAAATTAATTTACACTGAAAGCAAAACAAATGGATGAAAAACCTCCATGCTCTTTTTGACTGTCAAATAGGTAAATATTTTTGTGCCCCACTCCTTTTTCAGACCACCGGCCGCCACTGCTTATTTTCCCCTCTGTGAAATATGTGTTTTATGTCTCAAATTAAAAATGTCTCAATTAAATTCGGGAGTTTTTGCAGTTTTCTATCTGATTCGTTCAGCTGAGTCGTACGAAAAGAGGTTTTTCTAGCGCAAGCAAACCAGAAGCTAGCCACTGAGTCGTACTGAACGAACAGGTAATCGCTGTACGATTGAATGGAACGATTCAAAAGTCACACTAACGTGACTACACTTCTCTAAATCTTCATAATTAAGCCCGAGTCATCATAGATTACCTAACGTGTAATGAATTTTTTCATAATGGAAGAAGTATCAAATTAGCAACAACTTGATCTGTGGTTCAATTTTTCCACTAGAAATAGAAGAAGGAAGGGAACTTAGAAGGGTAGCTAGTTGTTAAGGCAACATCGAAATTCGCCTTGGGTTAGGAGAATCTCATTCGGGAACTTCAACATGATCAACGATCAAGAAGTACATAGGTACATATTTTACACTTTTTTCCTTTGGCCAATTTCCAATATTAATTATTATCGTCGTTGGGAATCAAATGGAACTTGTTGATTGTCTTTCTGTTGAATGAGGTGGCAAATTAAAGACAAAACTATGTCTAAATACTGGTCTAGCTGTCTATAGTTCAGTGTTGTTCAGGTTTCTCTCTCTCTCTCTCTCTCTCTCTCTTGCTTACTCATAGCTAGGTTTAAGGAATTCTCAAGAACTGATGCTTTGGTAAAATTCTGATCAAACTCAAAACTTTCGTTATCTTCATCATAAAAAATTGTTGAAAAACCCTGATCGAAAGCTTCACTTGAAAAATAATATACGCACAAAAATAAGAATATAATTAAAGAGAATTTCAGGAAAATCGTGATGAAGTGTTAGGGTAAGTGAGGAGGAGCAAGCTACGAAGATTAATCCAAGCCCCCTATTCTGCAAGGATTTGCGGGCACACGACTCACACAAAGACAGACATGAAACGAAAGTGTGGAAATTTTAATTTTGGGGGAAAAATGTTTCATCTCCCTGAAATCTACCTATAAGTAAACTAACAATCAATAATGAACCTTTGTGTAATAATTAAAAGTTTTTTTATTTTATTTTTAATGTACAAATTAATATTCTTGGCGGACCTGTGAATCGAAAAAAGTATTTCAAAGCAGAAATGGATTGAACATCGGCTACATCAAAAGTACCTACTCTATAACAACTCTATATCATGTCTATTTCACTATATAACGAAGGTCATTTCATTTGTATATTTCCCTGAAACGAAGGTAAGTAAATAACAATCAACGGCAGTATTTCTGTTACGTGAAATAATAGATATGGATCACCGAAATCACTTCAAACACTACAAAATGATGAGCCTCTGCAGTTTTACACGAATTGATAATTCAACGCCAATCCACCCACTGACTGAATCAATATGAAAGAAAGTCATGTTCAATAATTGCCAACGAGCTTCTTTCTACATCCATGAGATATAATACATGAAACATGATGGGGGATGGGCGAAAATTGAATTTACTAGCCCTTCAAAGCGGGTCCGTCAAGATTCGGGAACGAATCAATCATGATGCCCGGAGCCCTGTCAGCTTGAGCCGAGATTTATCTTTGCGAGAATATTTTTGAACGAATATTGTTTTTCGTTGTTGTTTTCTTTATGACTGCTAGTATTAGGATCAAGAAGTGTTATCGTGAATAAATGGGGGTTACATAAAGTTTATTGCTTCTGAGTCTACCAACTGGTAGCGGTGGAGGAGGCATTGTTTTCATTTCAGGAATAAAAGAAGAAAAGTCTACCAACATAGATGGCACACATAAATGTATAGATCACTGAAATGTTTTAAATGATCTTGAAAAATTCTATTTCGGAAAATATTAAATCAAGATGCAGCGTGAAACGTCAAAATCGGTCAATTAGGAAACGAGAAAATTATGCTTGAATAACCTAATTGACGTCTGCGCATGCGCAGAGTGATGCAATGATTTTTCAGCAATGAAACTGTATATCTATATTTGTACCCTAACCCGCACATTTCCTGAAAATTTTATCAAAAATGGTTGAAAATTGTGGAATTTAGCTAGTTACAAGGATTTGCGGACATACACACACACACACACACGGACAGACAGGGAACGAAAGGTTCAGAATTATCTAAAACATAAATGCGAGTGGAAATTTTGATTTTTGAGACAAACAATTTTGTAACAACCGAATGTGAAAACAAATTTCAACATTAGGTAGACTCGAAATCAAAATTTTGTAGGCCAAAATAAAAATTTTCACTCGTTTTCAACATTTTTTTAGACCATTCTGAACTACTTTCGTTTTACACTTAGTGGCTGTCTCTGTTTGTCTGTCCGTTTCTTCAAATCTTTCAAACAAGTTTTAATTTTTCCAGTTTTTATCCGATAAAATTGTCAGAGAACGAACGGGTTTCATTGTTCAAAATCTAATACTTCACGTGCAAACGTTAAATCCATCGAGCATTATTTTCTCACAACCTTGTCTTCCAATCTGGCTACAAATTCGGAGACTTGGTACCTATGATGATTTTTCCCAAGTGGGGGAATGACTATTTAAGTAATCAACCTAGGTATAACTATCGATTTCAACACGACTTTATCATTAGTAGCTGCTGCACATGTACGAATGTTAAATCCTTTGTAATGGGGGTGGCCGCGGGGATGCTGAGCTGTGGAGGAAGCAAGGGTTGAAGATTCGATCCGGAAGATTTGCTCCTAACTGCTCCCCTTCAAATCTCTCCGGATGGAATCAATATTCTCAAAAAAGAAAAGCAACGATCCGATCTGGAGCGCTATTTTCCCATCCCAAATATCACTTTCAGATCAAGCTTCATAACCTCCTCTACAACAGTTTGAACCATCCGCGTCATGGGTGTAATAATTTTGTAAGCATTGTCAAACCCACATTTCGCCGTCCTACATGCACTTAGGAGTTCTTCTTCCATCTTAGCCAATTTCTCAAATAATGCTACAGCTGCCATGCTGGATGATGTATCAACAACCGTACAGACAACCTGAAATATTTCCTCCTCAGGATTAAGCATTTTGTCACAGATGTCAAACATAGTACGAAGAAAATTCAAAATTCAATCATCCCAATCAATAGAAAAAAAGAAAGAAATCGTATAATATATGTGTTGGAAAGGGCCTATAATAATTGTTCAAGTTTCAATCGATCGAGAAGTCCATCGTGACGAGAGCAGAAAATTTTCACAAGTCTAATCTTATTCAAATGATACCGAATCCGTTTTCACGCACCTTCTCGGGAACCTGGAACTCAGCAGGTGTCTATAATGACTGACAACATTCGAGCTTGTCATCCAGTCACAGATTGTAACGTCGCGCTGTTGATATCTTGAAAATCAAAGTCGAATTATCCAGCTACCGATCAGGGGCCCGCTATCAGGACCTGATCAACTAAACCGAGACTCCAGACCAGACAGATCGCTCAAATAAATATTCTAATGGTGCACTTCACCAGTAGAATATTTCCACCAAACACCTCAACAAACTCCACCAAAACACCTTTTATAGGCAGCCAGTTGATGCATTACATATATTCTCATTTGCCGAGTGGATCTCTTATCGTATATCTATGGATCGTAGTACGATTTCTAGCATAAATAATGTACAGGTACTTACATAACAAGTGGATTTGGTTAGGAGCAACTTGATAACGTGTTTAAGCAACGAACGATGACAAACGACTCCTAACTGGCACTCACACACACATGGATATACATGCATACATACATACACACACAGCACACACACAGGCACACACACATATATATATTATATAAATTTAATTTAATAGAAATTTCACAAATAGAAAGAGAAAAGAATGTTCTAATATTTCGATTAAAATCTTTGACAACGAATGCTTCGGGGTGAAGGTATTGAAGAACATGCCACAGCCTACCAACGACAGATTATTACAACAATCTGAACGGGCTCATAGATGGGTATTGGGATCCATGCAGCCTCCTGGCCTCAACCTAAATGATTGACTCGTACAAGATTAGTATCGAAGCCATACATGTTTATGTGGTTACTAGCTTCCATGATACTATCCCAGGTCCCTAAATTCAAAAAAACCATTACTTATTCTTCTAACTTTGACAAAGATTTTAATCGAAATATAAGAACATTCTTTTCTCTTTCTATTTGTGAAATTTCTATTAAATTCAATTTATATAAAATACATAGTTCAGTAGAACAATAACCAATACAGTGTATATATATATATATATATATATATATGTATATATATATATATATAAATATAATAAAATAAAAAATAATTAAAATCCAGGATTTGTTTCATAATGCCTCAAAACAAATTTCCATGAAAAAATTTTCGGAGAATTTTATTTTACACTTTTTGAGCCGTTGCAATATATAATACATATTATATATATATATGTATATAAATATATGTTTTTTTTTGTTTTTTTTTAACAAAAATTCGCTAAAAAATATATCTAGGTAATCATTACCGAGTGATGCATCGCAGTAATTGAGATTCGAGCTACACTGCTCAAAACTAAAATCTTTCCACTACATTCGAGTTTCCCTGAAAGCCGCCAACAGCTGATTCTGCTGATAGCAGCTGATTAGGGAATAAGATGTATATAGCATTCCGTGTTCGTATAAGTAGGTAATTTGAATTTCTTATTCTTTCTTGCTTGACTCCGAGTTCAACCAAAGAAATGCTATTTCTCTGTTTCTTCGAGCTGATTTTCTTGGTAGGTAGAGTGCTAAGTCGTGGTGCTTGTTTTTGTGGTTACGGAACTACTTGCCGGTTTACACCATACGTCCACGACCCGGTTCCTACCGACTGTACAAAATGTGGGATTGTAAGCAAGGGACTCTATAGAGACTGTCATGAGCTTTATGACCACTGCGGATCTTATCCTTGTATGAACGGAGGGACTTGCGTTATGACGTATGGAGGATTCTTCTGCAGATGTCAGCCAGAATACTATGGGCATACTTGCCAACATAAGAGGAAAAAATCTGGTAAGAGATAATTATAATATACACCTAGGCATTTGTTAAGGTACCTTCCTGAGAACAGAGCCACAGTACAGATAACTAATTTGAAATCCCTACATTTCTAAATTTCTATTCCTACAATAAATTCCTAAAACTCCGCTCCACAAACGTCTTCTTGGCTCATCAGTTTTGCTTCTTCACTGAAGCAGTGAAGGTTTGTATTCGTGCGAAAAGTTGGAAAAACGTGTGTCTTCCAAAAATCAAAATTTCCATTTGCTTTTTACGTTTCAGAGCTTGTTGGTAATTTTGGTTGCGTGTCTATCTGATGTCTGTCTGCCAAAGTATACTTGTAACAGATACGTTAGTTACAGTTAGTTAACAGATAAGTTAGATAAAGTAGACTTGTCAATAAGTTAATACCGGTCCATTGGTCAGAATGTTAACTAAGCGTTGTAGCTTGTTTCTCTTATGTTCGGACGTTCAATTGAATGGCACTCTTACCGAGGATATTTCATATAATGTGGTACCTACAAATTTTTCTCAAAATTCTGTACGAAATTTATAAAATAGGAACATAATTCCTAATTGTCTTTTGTTGATTGGAATTGCGAAGTGCACTCCGTAATTTATTTTGAATAAGTTGGTCTGATTTGATATAATAACCTTAATAATATAATTCAGTTTTCAATTTAACAGTGAAAGTCCGATATAATCGGTATAACTACTGACCTATATCATTGTTTAAAACCTCCTGTCCAGTCCTCTCGAAGGATTTATTATCATATATTACATATATCGAATAATCATATTAATTGATTCTAAATATCTTGGATTACTTAATTTACTTGAGGTAACAGTCATTTTTAAAACGAACGTTATTTTATGAGTTTTGCTTAAAAGATTATGGGATAGAGATGCGTCTTCTCCTATTACAATAGAAGAGTTTATCGAACTCTTCTTATTTGTAGTCACATTTATGGTATTGGATATTGTAGTGGCATTGTACTGGCTCTCTAAAATTTGGACACATTCTTAATTTACCATTTATCTGAAGTACTAGTAAAATTGGGGAATTATAATGGCTCTTGGAATTTAGTTCCACTATACCTGCTTTCAACATTTCATTTTTTGTAGTTCTTAACTGTTTGTATTTCGATGTAGTTTATATGGCATTCGATATAAAATGTTGGTATCGTCAAATAGTTTTAAGCTAAATTGCATAGTATTTTCCGGGTTTTTCGGTAGGTTCCTTGTAAAATGTTTAGATAATTTGCTCAACAACAGTCTCAAGTTTCGCGCATTTTGTTTATCACATAAATCAGTGTAGTGTTTCAATATCATCAGTATTAAAATTAGAGATGAGTCGATACCAAAATTTATCGATTCCCGATACCGATACCTAAAAAATCGATTCCCGATTCTCGATACCGATACCATCGGAGCATAATACCTAACTTACCTGTTGGTGAAAAACAAAAATCCCTCTTGAACTAGAAATATATTCAAATTTTGTTGTACAACATACTCGTATAACTTATACTTACAAAAAATACTTATACTTAAAAAAAAACCCAAACCATGCACAATAAATTTCGTTTTTTTTTGGGTTGCAAATGGTCTGAAAACGCTCAAAACGAACTTCTATGAAGGTTTGGGGCTTCAGGAAAAAACATGCAAAATCCTAGCCTTACTCCGAGCCATGGTCATCAGTAATGACTCTCAGAGCGCGGTTTCGGAAGACTTGGTCCTGGCAATCTGTGAGTCGGAAGCACCACCCTGTATGAGGCAACCGTACTGCCACACCGAACATAGCAGGGTTAACTGTAAAAAAAAATTAGCCTTTTAATCTCTAGTGACAGTCATGAGTATTTTCCAAGCAGGTATTTGAGAGATCTCAGCCAGTGCCTGCACATTTAAGCGTTGTTCTTATGTGTTTTGCATATTTATTTCAGACATAATCACGACATGGTGGAGATATATTATCTTGCCACTATGTATCAACATTAAACGTTGAATACATCTACTTCTAAGTCTACTTTTGTATGATTTTTTCCCCCAAATTTTGTGTTTTATGCTTCCTAGGAAGTAGATAGTTTTATATTATACGAGTATATTTTTATATAGGTAGTTTCATTCGTATAACAGTACGTTCATTTCTGTGTCCAGAAACATTGGATGTCGTTTCTAGTCCCAGAGTTTGGTATCAAATGAACAGAGTTTGGGGCGGAGTAACTCGAGAAAACCAATTAATTCATTTCGCCGTCGAAGAGCCCGGCGATGATATGAAGGTACAAGTGAGATTCGGCGACGGCCGTATTTTATCCTTTTCCGACACGGAGTTGAAGGTGACTAATGAAAAACAAAAGTGTCTGGAGGATGTGGAGAAATATCCCTTACCTAGTGACCCTGAGGTCTGTGAAACATTGCCGGATAGAGGTAAAAAACATTTTATTCATTTATAAAATGGTACATGTTGTTCTTTTTTCGTTCCTTTGATAGTCGTACCAAACTGGCACTCCGGAAAAGGTTAGCGTCAGATTGATTGTCAAACGCTGCAAATTATTACATAAGGGTTTATTATTCCTGAATTAGATAGCCCTTCTACACAAATCGCTGGTCTATAATAATTATAAATACAGGTAGTCTGCTGGCAGTGTTTCCCAAACTCATTAACTCCATGGACCCCTATTCCCCCAATCCCTCTCCCCCTACCCATTCCATATTCTCAACCCACGACCGACTAACCACGATCGAATGAGAGAATTTTCGTAAATGATGTTATCTTAGTATGTTACATTGTTATGAAATTTGACCGATTTGAGTGCACAGAAATTGATTATTACAAATGTTATGGCAAAAAAAAAAAACTCGTTCTAAACAAAATTCTGCGATTCAAAAGAGATATTGGATTTTAGCGATTTTCCGTACGAAATGAAGCTATTACATGCATACAATTATTTTTTCTTCCATCTTTTCACCCGGAAATCCATTTTGAGACATACTGAAACGATTTCTGGATTTTCGTAATTACATAAACCGATCCAGAATGCCTCAAAATAGATTTTAATGAAGTAAATTTTCGAAAATTTTGATTTTAAACTTTTTGGAGCTATTGCAATAAGTTCGTTTTCCACGTAAGCGAATTATTCGCATTTATTATTGTAATTATAATGAGACATTGATATACTACTTTTTCTAGCCTTAAAGGCCGTATCACACTTGCATTTTTTTCAGTTTTTTTCTCGCATTTTCAATGCTTGAACGTGAAGAAGGCAAAGTGCTTTTTTCCAAGGTTAGCTTTTTCGACCATTGCGCATCCAGGCGGAGAATTTTTAAACTCACTTGGAAAAATTAGAACATGTTCTAATTTTTACCTAAACGAAAGAAAAATGCCAAAACGTAACCCTTGGGAAGGTAACAATTCAATGGAAAACCCCTGGGAGCCCTAACCTGACAGATTTAATAAAACTGAATTCCGCTAGAATGCGCTGTTTTTGCACTTATTCCTCTTCAACATTCACAGCTGACCTTGGAAAAAAGGACTTTGCCTTCTTCACGTTCGAGCATTAAAAATGCGAGAAAAAAACTGAAAAAATGCAAGTGTGTTAAGGAATTCTTGTTAGCAAACTTTTGTTTAAAAAGAAAATATGCGGATTTACTAGTCTCAAATTCACACCAAAGTGAGAAAATTGTCGAACTGAAAACCATGTATTTTTTTAATCGCAGGACGGCATAGGTACATAATCCCCTGAATTCCCGCGCACGTTATGGGAAAAACGTGGCCCGAATCTAACCTTTCCAACAGTATGATAAATTTTTATTTTACTTTTCGAATTAAAGGAGAAAAGTATATGTTTGTATGATGAAAAGCTCGGTTTTTTCTATGAAATCAAGGATTTTCGTGAAAAAATGACCCTCTAAAAATTTTTGAGTTTGGGGACGGTTTTTACGTATTTTTTCACGCTGAATCGAAAGGCAACACTTGCAGATCTCCCCAACTTCGTTGTAACAGAGTTTTACTCTGTAACTACCTAGTTATAACCTTAAAACACATACAATTGAGCATAACAAATGAACTTAAAAATTCGTGAGTTAAAGTGTGAAACTCAGTTATAACGGAGTTGGGGTCCGGAGGTGTTGCCATTCGATTCAGCGTGAAAAAATACGTAGGAACCGGCTCCAAACTCAAATTTCACGAAGGGTCATTTTTTACAAAAATCCTCGATTTCATGGGGGTGGGGGGGGGGGGGGGGAACACTTTTTTTTTTGACATATACAACAACATTTTATTGGCAAGTTTTTTAAATCTAACATTGCATAGGCATAAGTAAAACAAGTGGTATTATTGTGTGTTTGTTGTGGAAATTGGATTCTTTGTTGATGTTACAAACATACTTTTCTCCTTTAATTCGCAGAGTAATATGAAAATTGATTATACTGTTGGAAAGGTGAGATTTGGGCTAAGCTTTTTCCGTCACGTGCGCGGGAATTCAGGGGATCATGCATGCCGGGCTGCGATTAAAAAAATACAGGATTTTCACGTGTCGTCAATTTTTTCATTTTGGTGTGAATTTGTGACCACTAAATCTGCATATTTTCACTCGTTGGGTAGCCTATCAAAAACGAAATTTAACACTCATTCCGACACCATACTCAAATTTGAATTTACTCGATGTAGAAGGGAGTTATAGCCGACTTTGTGATGTAATGTTGAGAACACGAAAAAATCTTAAATCGTTAAAACAATGCTTCTAAAAAAGAAAGTCTTGGGGGCATGTTTTGTTGCAAATTAGTTGTGAAATCGACTTCTAGGAGGTTAGTAACCAAAAGTGTGAACACCCTGTGTGGTCAGTACATCAGGGCTTGATTCCAGAGCTAATTTATTCTGATCGAAAGTTCCTCGCAGGGATTTTTTTTCAAACGCTTAGTTTTCAAGTAGCTTAGTTTTCAAACGCTTAGTTTAATTTTTACGATTTTTTCGTGTTTTCGACCTTGAGTCACTGAAACATCAATAACTACGATAGTTAAAACAGTAAGTTCATATTTAAGGATACCGTTGGAAACAGTGTTAAATTTCCTTCCTGTATGATGCAAAATAAAATTTTTTTAATAGGATTCATTTGGTGAAAAAAACTGCCTGAACATAAAATTTCCAAGAGCATGAGAAATTCCAATTTTTTAAACCGGCTGTGAGTGTCCCATTTCTGTACTGTTTTTCGCGTTCCTCAACTGTAAAAACTGACCCAAGATCTCAGCTTCCTAGTGGTATGATCAACTTTTATTTTCCTTTGATAATTAGAGGATAAAAGTATGTTTGTATGTTGAAAAAGATAGTTTGTCTATCCGAGGGTTTTCGTGAAAAAATACCGTAAGAAAATTTCGAGTTTGGGGCCGGTTTCGACGTACGTTTTTACGCTGTATTAAATGGTAACACTTGCAGATCTCCCCAAATCCGTTGTAACAGAGTTTTACACTTTAACTAATTAGTTTTACCCTTAAAAACACATGCAATTGAGCATAACAAATGAACTAAAAATTCGTGAGTTAAACTGTAAAACTCTGTTACAACGGAGTTGGGGAGATCTGCAAGTGTTACCATTTGATTCAGCGTGAAAAAATACGTAAAAAGTTCCAGTTATGCAGCATGATCGTATGATCGAATTTCCATACATGTTCGTATTACATTTATGTTAAATTCTGTTGAAATCTGAGCACTTTGGGGACAAATAAAAATTTTATTATAGATTTTATAGCAAATTAACTTTTTGTCAGTAATATTCCAATGAACAAACGATTTTGTGGATTTTTACAATTTTTTCAAGTGTTCCTATCGATTTTTAGCTTATTTTAATGAAATTTAAGTACATTTTTCAGCACAATTTTGTGCTTAAATTTTTAAATGTCCTAGTTCATGTTCGATTAATTTTTTTCAAGTAGCATTCTGCTAAAAAATAGATTTTTTTTTTTTTTTGCGGTTTTTTGCCTATTTTAGTGATTTTTTAAGTACATTTTTTGAAATTTGAACAATATTTAATGTGCTCAAAAAGTCTTGTCCAACGAACTCATCCTTTCTCTTGAAATGCTTGATTTTTTGGCGAAAGAGCGAAGTTTTTATCTCAATTCTATCGAGAGTTATCGTCTGGAATGACACATACATATATACATATATATATATATTTATATATATATATATATATATATATATATATATATATATATATATATATATACATATATATATATATATATATATATATATATATATATATAGAAACTAGGGTTTTTTGAGGTGGTGACCAATCTAGTCTTGTGGTTGGATGTAGTTTTTTATTGTTACATATTTATAACAACGACATTTCGGCTCTGGACCTGAGCCCTAATCATGTTTGTGTATATATTGCCTGGTAGGTAGTTACTAATGATAACAGGTAGGAATGCATTGAAAAATGCTGACAGAAATAGAAAACTGGTTCCTATCAACTAGGAAATATAAACAACATTACAGTTATTGTGTAAACTACTGACAGTTCTACGGATTGTCAGTAGTTTACACAATAACTGTAATGTTGTTTATATTTCCTAGTTGATAGGAACCAGTTTTCTATTTCTGTCAGCATTTTGCAATGCATGCCTGTTATCATTAGTAACTACCTACCAGGCAATATATACACAAACATGATTAGGGCTCAGATCCAGAGCCGAAACGTCGTTGTTATAAATATGTAACAATAAAAAATTACATCCAACCACAAGACTAGATTGGTCACCACCTCAAAAAACCTTCGTTTCTACCGAATCCTACTAGTCAACAAGATTTTCCTGAATTATATATGTATATATATATATATATATATATATATATATATATATATATATATATATATATATATATATATATATATATATATATATATATATTATTTTGAGGAGTTACAGAAGGTTGGAAAAAGATAGGAAACACTTAAATAAACTTACAAAATTGAGAGAATATTTCGCTGTGTCAGCGTCGTCAGCTCTAGTCAGACTAGAGCTGACGACGCTGACACAGCGAAATATTCTCTCAATTTTGTAAGTTTATTTAAGTGTTTCCTATCTTTTTCCAACCTTCTGTAACTCCTCAAAATAATATTACACGCGAGTGTTTTCATTTTTCATCAAAACTATATATATATAAAGCGTTAAAATCCAGGAATCATTTCAGAATGCCTCAAAACAGATTCCGATGAAGAAAATTTTTGAAAATTTTTATTTAAAATTTTTTGGAGCCATTACAATAGCTTTATTTTCTAAGAAAACTCGCTAAAACCGTCCCCAAACTCCAAAATTTTTGGAGGGTCATTTTTTACAAAAACCTTCGATTTCATAGAAAAAAAACCGTGTTTTTCAACAAACAAACATACTTTTATCCTTTAATTAGTGAAGTAAAATAAAAATTGATTATACCGCTAGAAAGCTGAGATCTTGGGCCAATTTTTACAGATGTGGTACGCGAAAAACAGCCAAGAAATGAGACACTCACAGCCGGTTTATAAAATGGAATTTCTCATAATCGTGGAAATTTTATGTTCGGGCAGTTTTTCAATACCAGTGAAACCTAATTTAAAAAAATTTGATTCGGCATTAGCTATAGGAAGGAACTTTAACCCTCTTTCCAACGGTATCCTCAAATTTAAACTTACTGTTTTAATTATTGTAGTTATTGCTGTTTTAGTGACTCAATGTCAAAAACACGAAAAAAAGCTCAAAAAATTACTCGAAAACTAAGCGTTTAAAAAAAATCTCCACGAGGAACATTCGATCGGAAATGAGCTTTAAAATCCCTGGAGTACTGACCACCTTATGCGGGACACCTTGTATACAGGGTGTCTACAGTAATTATGGGACAAACTCAGGGAATCGATTCTAGAGCTCATTTCTGATCGAAAGTTACTCAAAGAGATTTCTTTTTAAAAGCACTGTTTTCAAGTTATTCGATTTTTAAGATTTTCTTTCGTGTTTTGTACCTTATGGCAATAAAACGGCCATAACTCCTTTTAGAATCACAGTGAACTCAAAACCAAGAACACCTTTGGAAAGACCGTTAAATTTTCTAAAACCCTGATATAAAGTGAAGTTCTTTTAGTCAGTATTGATTGGTTTAAAAAAATGGCCAAAGTACAAAATTATAAAAAATATTTTAAACAGTCGTTTTGGTTTTTTATTTTCAATAATGTATTTTGACATTTTCATGTCTTTCATATGGCACATAACAACAAAATCGTCACGAAAATTGCTTGCTCACGAAAATTGTCCCAAGTGGCCACAACGATGATTATGACCATCAGAAATGACGTTGACCATTCGTCCAGTTTTTTCCCTAATGATCCCACGATTCTGAGATTTGGTATGTGGGCCCTTGATGGACTTCTGAACACAACTGACCGATCCCAGATCAGCTGAGTGGCTCTAGAATCCAGTTTTTTCCCTAATGATCCCACGATTCTGAGATTTGGTATGTGGGCCCTTGAGGGACTTCTGAACACAACTGACCGATCCCAGATCAGCTGAGTGGCTCTAGAATCCAGTTTTTTCCCTAATGATCCCACAATTCTGAGATTTGGTATGTGGGCCCTTGAGGGACTTCTGAACACAACTGACCGATCCCAGATCAGCTGAGTGGCTCTAGAATCCAGTTTTTTCCCTAATGATCCCACGATTCTGAGATTTGGTATGTAGCCCCTTGAGGGACTTCTGAACACAACTGACCGATCCCAGATCAGCTGAGTGGCTCTAGAATCCAGTTTTTTCCCTAATGATCCCACGATTCTGAGATTTGGTATGTGGGCCCTTGAGGGACTTCTGAACACAACTGACCGATCCCAGATCAGCTGAGTGGCTCTAGAATCCAGTTTTTTCCCTAATGATCCCACGATTCTGAGATTTGGTTTGTGGGCCCTTGAGGGACTTCTGAACACAACTGACCGATCCCAGATCAGCTGAGTGGCTCTAGAATCCAGTTTTTTCCCTAATGATCCCACGATTCTGAGATTTGGTATGTAGCCCCTTGAGGGACTTCTGAACGCAACTGACCGATCTCAGATCAGCTGAGTGGCTCTAGAGTCCAGTTTTTGACATTTTCATGTCTTTGCTTTGGCACATAAACTGAAAAATCGTCACGAAAACTTGCTCACGCGATACCAATAAATAAAATAGACTCACTGTGTTGCGTAGAGAACAATCAACTGTTTTCTTATTTTGATGCTTGGGTACATGAACTAACAACCTTACTTCACTACCTTGTTGTGTAGTGGTAACAACAACGCTACTGGGGTAGGTGATGTAGCCTGGCTCGAATTCAATAAAGTACCCACGGGTGGGCGGTTTCTCTTATGGCCCATTTAATTGATCTGTACGCCCCGCCGTGCAATGCACGGGTGAGATCTGCCTAGTAATAAATACAATAAGAAAACACACATGAAAATGTCCCAATGTGTTGCAGACTCGTATGCAAGCATTTAAGTTCCTCAGACTGAGGAATTTTCCCTAATGATCCCACGATTCTGAGATTTGGTATGTGGGCCCTTGAGGGACTTCTGAACACAACTGACCGATCCCAGATCAGCTGAGTGTTTTTTTTTTTTTTTTTTTTTTTTTTTTTTTATGAAGTCATGTTTTAATTTGTGCTGTCCTATAAAGAAACGTAGCTTTGGATGTTTTTTACAATGGTGTTTTATCATTTTGTTTTCATATTTATAACAGCCATCCATCACATCAATATATTATCGCTGTAATCACCAATAATTCAGTACAATATAATTAATTGACCAATAACCACAATGATGATAATAAATTGGATTCTCACAAACTGATAACTTTAAATTCGATTTATTATCACAAAAACGCATTGGTTGTACGTGAAAATCAATATTTTCGCCGTGACGTGACGTGATCTATAGGTAGGGGAAGAATTGTTTTCAGTTTCGGGAGAAAAAAATTTGTTGGTCTCCAAAATCAAAATTTCCACTCGCATTTTACGTTTTAGACCAATCTGAACAATTTATTTAGGATCCGTTTGTAATCGACCAAGAAATAAAAACATTTTACAACCCCCTGAATTTTTTTTTTTGGTTTACGTGTGTGGAATCCATGTGTGGAATCCAGAAATCTAATTTAAAAAATCCGTCCATCCTTGGTTTTTCTCCGAAATTAATAGACCAAACTTCATGAAACTTGCGTCAAAAATCGCATTTGGGGTCTACATGGTCTTTCAAGCTCGGCATCAATTTTTGTCATCCCCAAAGGGAAGCATTAAAGGGCTAAACATTCGGAAACTTCACTCAAAAACTTTCAAGGTAACAGTAATGATTTTTTGCTTGTCAATGATAAATATAATCTCAAATAATCGATTAAAACCACCCGCAACGCTGTACGTTGAACGGTTCGTTTTCCCTAAGGGCTCGAACATCGAAAAACACCTTCGAATTTCTAAGCGTGATTTCTAATGCGCTGCTAGCGGATCGATTTATTTGACGATCAAGCTCTAAATTCCATCAATAATCGCTAGATAGTGATCCTGGGATACATAGAAATTGCCTTGTAATTTTCAGCTGATATAATGCCAAAAATGAAATTATCAGGTAATATGGTTCCAGTGGAATTTATTCTAACGTTGCGAAATCGAGTTTATTAACCATTGTCCATGCGAATGTACCTACTAGTGAAGTATTGGTGCCTACCTAAATGCTAAATTTCATATCTTAAATTGCTCCCAAGTTTACCTATAGGTAACGGAAGCATTGATTTCACTTTTGAGAGATGGAAAAGTTGCAGTCTCCACTAAAATCAAACGGTTTTTGTTTTTTTGTTGTGGTAAAATTTCCATTCGCATTTTAACCATTCTGAACAACTTTCGTTCCGTGTCTTTCTGTGTGTGTGTGTATGTGGGTGTGCATCTGTCGTGTATACCATACTCAACGGATTTTAATGAAATGTCCGTGGAATGTGCGGGTTAGGGTCAAGATGGTCCCCTTTGAGTTTCGTTGTTCCCAAATCAATACTTCACTCAGCGCATGCACAAATGTAAAATCCATCAAGCATTATTTTCTCACGCCCCCGTCGTCCAATCTCGCTCAAATTCGGAAGATAGGTCGCAGAGGTTAATTTGAGCATTCCCCAGCTATTTCAACATAATCCTATCATTAGTAGCTATTGCGCATGTGCGAATGTGTATTCCTTTTTCAACGAGTCTAATTTCAACAGTTTTCATCCGGTTTTGATGAAATTTTCAGGGAATGTGCTGGTTAGGCTGTACATGGTCCACTATTAATTCCATACTTCTCAAATCATTACTCCATTTTTCGCATAGGCAAACGTAAATCCCATCAAGCATCATATTTTAACGCCCTAGTAGTCTAATCCCGCTCAAAATTGGTGTATAGTTGGGGGGACAATGGTTTAATTATTCCATGTTATTAATTTATCAAATTATTGAATAGGTAGTAACTAGGAATACTATTAATTAAATTATTATGTATTCTATACCAACAACAGAAGGTATTATTACTTCCGAGTCAACCGAGGTCAGAACGTTTTAGCCAATTTTCTAAGAAAATGAAGCTATTGCAATGAATCCAAAATTTCCTTCATGGAAATTCGTTTTGAAATTCCTTGAGTCAAACGATTTTTGATATGTGTATGTAGAGTTTGATCAAAAAGTTCTGGTTCTTTTCAATTTGCGCGCGAACAGAGGGTCGTTGAAACTTCTCGGTGGTCTAAGCTTTACTCTTTCTGATTCACCTGGTAATTTTATATTGCTGTAATATTCTCAGTTCTCGGGTTATTCTGATCAGCTTCGGGACCTCCGAGGCTAATTTTTTTCCAAATCTTGGAAAAATTTTAATGCTTAAATTTAATGGAGCTCGGTTTCAAATTTAATGCTTAAATTTAAATCGAGCACCTGGTAATTTTATATTGCTGTAATATTCTCAGTTCTCGGGTTATTCTGATCAGCTTCGGGACCTCCGAGGCTAATTTAATGGAGCTCGTTCGGGACACCTCAAAAACACGAGGTTCGGAGGGCCTCTGAGGCTAATTTTTTTCCTTTTCAACCTGCTGTTTTACTAAGTTTTTGTTTTGTTGTTTAGATATTTTTAGAAAATGTTTCAACATTCACCTACTATAAACCGTAAACTTGTGGGGTCCTGAGCTGTAAAGGTGTGGTTTCCTTTGGGAGGCAAGATGCGCCAAGTTTTGAATGTTTATGGGGCATAATAGATATTAGTTTTTTAAGAAATCTAAATTGAATTTCCAAATTCTACCGGTCCTACTGGTTCCTAGAGTGTTCCTAACTCGTAGCGTTTCCGTAAAGAATTATCAGAAAGCTAAAATCCCAAACCGCAGAAAAGGGGCACATTTTATATTTTGAATATGGATACAACTTCAGGGCAGTGAAGATAAAGAGGCAATATTTGGGCTAGATAGGTACATTTTTTTTAACTGACTAGATGAAGCACGGACAATTTATGAACATTGGTTCAGGAAAGGAAATCATGTAAAAATGTTCAGAGAATGTGCATGACCACAATAGACTTATCATTTAAAAAATATAATACTACTTTACATCAAGGTACAATGATTTGTTGAATTGAGTCTACGAAAAGAAGTGAGTTCAATGAGTCATTCAGCGTAAATCGAATGGAATTACTGATCAATTTTTATAGTGTTCATGTAAATTAATTGTTTGCATGTATTATTTGGATTTAAACGTGATTGATCGCTAATAGATTACTGTTTCTTAAGAGCTTCACAGTACGACGATAGAAGTGGCGTTCTACGATGACAAATTTGCAACTTCTGCATTTGATCAAGTGGAAGTTGAGATCGGTGGAAAAAACGTCAGTTCCGGAAGATATGATGACATTCACATAACAGTCTTGAACTGGCAAAAGATAACATACTCAGCATTTTACAGGGTAACAACTGCTTTTGATATCTGGCCGAAATGTTCGTACAAAATTAACTTCTTTGGGTGGTAAGTTTCATTCATGTTAACCAGTTTTACTTCTATTACCTATCGCACAAAATATTCATATTTCTTTGCTCTTCAAAAAAAGTTCTACCATGTAATGAATGATAGATAGGCTTACCATACGGCCAGGATGTGCATCTAATCCCCTTACGAGTTCAGCCCATATATACCTATATATGTAATACAAACATGTATACATGTATACCTACTAGCTGGTTCACCCGTGCGTTGCACTGGTTTACTTTAATATACGCAAGCCCCCCCCCCCCCCCATGAATGTGTTACAAAATACTAGAAGATGACCCCCCTCACCCATAACATTTTGGGACACCCCTATGGATCTGATTTTAAAAAGTCCTTACTTAAAAGTACCTTTAAGTACTTACTTATAAAATAATTACCTATCAGGACCAAACTACTGAGATCAACTCTCTCTCCAAAAACACCCCCCTTATTTTAGATTAAAAATATTCTTGATAGGTAACCCAAAAGAACGTTCAGACTAACCCAATTTCATTCGTCCGAACATCCGATCACCAGTTCGATCGGTGATGACCAAGTTATTCCATCGAACCACCCCTCCCCCCCTCCATTTTTTTCCTTGCCACAAACACCTCCCTATGGTTGAAGCTACAAAAAATGTTAATAGCCTGTGATTGAGGTTCACGTAATCTAAACATATTCGCCCAATCAGATCCCCAGTTAGTTTAGTGATGTCAAAGATACCCCTTTCCAACCCCCCTCCCCCAAAAACCCCTATGGGACGGAATTGAAAATTTCTAAGTAGGCTGCGGTTTTTCAGTGATATTCACACATATTTCATCAATCAGTTCCTAAGTTTACTCAGTGATGTTCATGAGTCCGCTCCCAACCCTCCCTCAAAATACCCGCTAGTTCAGATTTGAAAATTTCAAGTAGTTTGTGAATCAAGTTGGAGTATTCCAAACTCCAAACATATTTCATCAATCAGGTCCCCAGTTTATTCAGTGATGTCCATGATACCCACCACTCCCCTTCCCCGCAACACCCCCTATGGGTTAGATTGGAAAACTTGAAGTAGTCTGCGATTCAAGTAAGAGTATTTCAAACATTTCTTACCAATCAGCTCCAGTTTACTTAGTGATGTCCAAGATAACCCCCCCCCCCCCACCCCAATGGTCGGGTTTGAAATTTTCAAGTACCTGGTCTGCGATTCAAGTTGGAGAAACCCGAACATATTTCAACAATCACGTCTCCAGTTTATTTCCTAATGTCCATGATTCCCCACTTCCCCCCCCCCCCCCTTCCCCTAAAACACCCCCCATGGGGCAGATTTGAAAAAATTCAAGTAGCCTGTGATTTAAGTTAGAATAATCCAAACATATTCGCCCAATCAGATCCCCAGTTCATTCAATGGTGTCCAAGATACCCCATTTCACCCCTCCCCTCCCCTAAAACACCCCCTCTGGCTCAAATTTTAAAAACTTCAAATAGCCTATAAATAAATTTGGACTGATACAGATATTTCCAAACACTCATATCAATTGCTCGATGAGCCCTGTAACCGTGAAAAGCGGACAAATTGAGAAAATGGTGCCAATTGTCAACAAACAGCATGAAACGGGAATGAAAAGCAAAATTTCATGATTCTAATCAATCCACAGAGAGACATACTTATGATTTTATTAATAAATCATCTCTATCTATACTATTTTATAAAATTGAAACTCCGTTTGTTTGTCTGACTGTCTGTCCATGCTATGCACGGCTAAAGGACTGAGTGGGGGGAGTCTACGGGTGGTTGAATCTTCTTAGGATTTTGCAAAAGGGGGCATAAGCGAATTTATAATTTTATCATCCCACCCGAACCATGAGCTGGAGGGTGGGAGGGAGGTGGGAGCCTCTTTCAATGCGAGCACTCGATCTGCTGTCATATTAAAATTTGATAGAGAACACTAAGTATATCAGCGACAAAGTTACGCTTCAGGACCCGTAGAACATATTGGTGCCGTCTAAATCGCTGAAAGATGCTGTCTTCCCGGAGAAATCAGCGAAAGAATACGGCAAATGAAAAAAATGCGTTCCCAACTATGGTTTTTTCCGCCCTAGACCGAGTAAATTTCGACGATTTTCGCTCGGGTTGGTCGCCGGTTTTGACCTAGACTATCTCCTCGCCCTTTTCTGACCGAAGCCGAGTTCGTTGGAAAAACCTGACCCCGTCGCCGGGTTCGATCTCTCCGGGGACTAGCTATCATGCAAATAGTAATAGTCATAAATGCATTTTAAATAAGATGATCACCGATTTACCGGCCAAAATTACGTGTCACCAAAAACAATCAAATCTAGGTACTGAACGTAACCAATTTCGGTTGAGACAAAAATTAACAAAACTTTGGTTGTAATATTTGAAACTGATTGTGTTATATCTGATCTGTGGAATCCATTCTTGAAATAATAATACTGCAAATATCTGTATAGGCATGTATTATTTAAATTGTTTTAATATAAGTAGTTATACTCTAAGATTTGTGAGAAGAGGGAGTGATTTTATTCATTACACAACCTGAAACACTTTCTTCTTTCTTCTGAACACTTAATACCTACCTAATTAATTAATACGGTGTCGGTGGAGAATAAATTCATTTACCCCTATCCATTAAATGGTTTTGTTTCCAATCTTATAAAAAAACATCTTTAATACAAAACATTACGATAGTATTGTTACCTACAGTCCGAACATAGGTAATGTTTTCATCAATGTACAACACAATGACGGGACCCTGGGGTCACAACACAAAATTGGTAATTAAAACTTTGGTATATTCATCGATTCATTTCATTGTTTGAAAATTTTTCCAGTTCTGTTTCGTCTGACAATCCAACAGTACATGAAGGAGAACACCTCATTTATCTGGAATCCATCCGTATCCCGGTGTCAAAATGTGAAGGAATCGCGGTAGTAAAGAAAATGGATTGGTATATGACAGAACGAGGTAATTTCCATCTTTTACTTTTTCTGTGGGCTTACAGTTTCAGTAATAAAATGAGGACTTTAGATGAGAGATTTGTGGCTTCCTTCCCTAAAATCACTTGGAAGTAGGTAAACGGAACTTTTGTAAGTTGGGCTGATGGCAGGCAAGCTATGGCAATTTTGAACCTACGTTCGAAGAAACAAGTTTCAAGTACCTCGACCGTTAGAAAGATCGCTTTTCCTGATACCTACTGTTTCCTAATATTATTGGTAAGCTAATCCGTTTCAACAAAATTTCTAATTGGTAGGCACCTATAGTAGTCGATTTGGAAAAAAAAAAAAAACGGCCGAACGGTATTTCCCTACCATAGGTACCTATCAGTGTTTGAATATTTTCCGTTTGCGTTGCGGATTTGCAAAAGCTACTGTCATGGAAAAAGAGAGATATAACAGATAGAGACTCTTCTGGGTTGCAGTGAAGAGGTATTGCTCAGAAGTGTGCTGTAAGAGCGATCTAGCGAAGGCTTTGTAAACTAAAGGGTTCTACCGTAAAGCGAGAGAATGCGCATCTATTCGCTTAAAAAAGACTTCCCACCCTATCGCAGAATGGGTAAAAAACGTGAAATACAGTTCAACACCTTTCAAAGGAGTCCGTGAGTGTGGTTCCGTATGTGTCCCCACTTTCAAACCAATGTAAATCTGTCATTAACTAATCAAAAAATGAATTTGACGTCTGTTTCGGAAACCTCCGAATCTCATCTTTCCCATATTTTCATGAAAGATTAACTTTTTTCTTTGCATACATGAGAAAAAAGTGGTGGGACGCATACGGAACTATTTTGCCTTCTCAAAAAGTTCCGTACCTATGTGTCCCCACGCTATATTCAAATCCATCTAGCTTGTAAATACATTAAAAGGATGTGTATATAATAGCAGTTCAGTAGTCTAAAAATATATAACATCAAGTAGTCTATCCCTTAGTAAAAATTCAGATTAGTTGGACATTTAGGTCAGAATGATGTGTACCTACCTATAGTTTGGTGGTCTGGATGCTCGCAAGCTCGCATCTCAAAAAAATATCAAGTAGTCAATCCCTTAGTAAAAATTCAGATTCGTTGGACATATAGGTCAGAATGATGTGTATTGTTTGGTGGTCTGGATTATCGCAGCTCGCATTTCAAAAATACATAACATCAAGTAGCCAATCCCTTAGTTAACATTCAGATCAGTTGAGCATATAGGTAGGTCAGAATTGTATATCGATAGTTTTCGTTGGACCTATTCAGTAAAGGAAATTTGCTATAAATTATAAGATTGGCAGCCCTGTAGGTACAGTTAGTTCAACTGCAGTCACATGTTTCCCGAAAGAAAAACTTTGTTCTTGGCTCAATCTTGTGCCGGTAATAATTCCGAGAATTTCAAACTAGAGGGTGATAAAGATTCATCGATAGTGGAGTATTAGTGACCATCGATAGGCATGACCACGATATATCGATAGTATATCGACTATAACCCTAGTTTACAGTTGGAGTATTGTCGGTGACCACCTAATAGTTAAGTTTACAGTTGAGCATTTGATTATTAAAACAGAGTTTTAAAGAATAAACAGTTGTTGTCAATAATACATGGTGTCAGAAGTGACTACGGAAAATGAGCGGGATAACGGGTATGGTGCCTTCTCCAGTTAATTTTGATTCCCCGAACTTGGGGAAGGAATGGAAAACTTTCAAACAGCAATTAAATTTCTACTTGGCCGGTAAAGAATTATACGACACGGATGATGTTGTGAAAGTAGGCGTATTGATGACATGTCTCGGAAGAAAAGGTGTGGTTAAGTGTTCAACATGTTAGAATTGGATGACACAACGTCCTATGCGGAAGTGATCAAGAGGTTTGATGAGCATTGCGGGCAGAAGAAGAATTCAGTGTAACATGAGAGGTTCCTGTTCAACAAGATAGTACAACATGAAGGTAGAAGTTTTGACTCTTTTCTGATGGAACTTAAGACGCAAGCGGCCAGTTGTGACTTCAATGACAGTGAAAAAGATAACCTGATTCGTGACAGAGTGGTAGTAGGAGTCAATGATCCTGATCTCACTGAAGTTATATCAGGGAGGTAAACTGACGCTAAATACGGCTGAGGTACTTTTTCGGGCGACAGAAGCGGCAAAACGCCAAACTGGTAATATTCATGGTAAGGGAAACCACAGGGAACCCTTTCAGTGGATGCTGTTCAGAGTAGCTCGAAGTCAATGCCTTTAACTGGACAGGGAGGTACTTCAGGGTCTCGTATGGGTAGTAGCTGGTGGAGAAGGAAGAAGAGAAGTGGCCCGTGGAGAACGAAACCGCTGGAGTCATCAAACTTCGAGTCAGCTGTGTAGGAATTGTGGTTACTGGCATGTACCAGGAAGATGCCCAGCGTTCAACAAGGAATGCTATGTCTGCCGAACAATGAATCATTTTGGGAGGATGTGCTCTCGAAAATCAATGACATCCCATTCTACAAGGAATCGTTCTGGTCCTGAGTTACAGTCCTCGAAGAATGTTCACACCCTATCATCTGATGTGGGTATTGGAAGTGATGCAAACAACGTCGACCTAGCTTGGTATGTAGATTTAGAAATTTGTAATGTTCATGTTCGTGCAAAAATTGATTCGGGTGCTGAGACAAACGTTATTAGTAGTATAGCTGTTAATAAAATGTGTCCTAGGCCTCCCTTGCTACCCACACAAACGTTGTTAACTCCGTTTGGTAATTCAGTTGTAATGAAACCTGTGGGCAGAATACATGTAAAGACAAAATTACTTAATAAGGTTACTGAAGCCATTCCTTTTGAAGTTGTGTTTCTGGAAATGTAGAATGTCTTTTGGGTCTCAAAACGTGTGCGGAATTGAATTTAATTAAGAAAATGTTTGGCCTCAAGAGGATCCTTTGTTATGTAAATATTATGATAATTTTAGTGGTCTAGGAAAAATGCCAGGAAAGGTGAAAATTTTTGTGGATCCCAACGTGCAACCTGTTATAGATAGGCAACGTGGTGTACCTCATATGTTAAAGGAAAAGTTGAAAACAGCTCTTATCGACTTAGAAACAAGAGGAATAATTTCTAAGGTTGAAAGACCGACTGACTGGGTTTCAAACCTGGTAATTGTGGAAAAACCTAATGGGGATTTGAGGCTATGTTTGTGCCCAAAAAACCTCAATATGGCCATTAAGCGTCCACGCTACCACATCCCTACTCTAGAAGAGGTAACGGTAAATCTGTCCCATAAAACTGTATTTTCTGTTCTTGACATGAAACAAGGTTTTTGGCACATGGAGCTGGAGAATAACTCATCCTATTTAACTACGTTTCATACGCCGTTTGGGAGGTACAAATGGAATAGATTGTATTTTGGGGTTTCTTGCGCGCCTGAAATTTTTATGGCCAAGTGTGCAGAGATTTTTGGGGACATTCCAGGGGTGTTTCCATATTTTGATGATTTGATAATTGCTGGGAAGGATGTGGCTGAACATGATAAAAATCTGGAAACGGTTTTGCAACGGGCTAGGGAATTCGGGGTCAAGTTTAATCCAGAAAAAGTTCAACTTCGAATGGACAATGTACGATTCATGGGAGTAATAGTAGGTAAAGATGGCGTTCATCCTGATGAAAAGCATGTCAGGGCTATAACTGAAATGCCTCCACCCCAAGATAAAAAAGGAGTACTTCGTTTTCTTGGAATGTGCAAATATCTGTCAAAGTTTATTCCAACTTTTTCCAAATGTGTACCGAACATTTACGTGGCTTAACGAGGAATGATACTGTGTTTAGTTGGGGTCCTGAGCATGTAAATGAATTTGAAAAAATTACTCACCTCCGTACCAGTTTTGCGTTTCTATTATCATAATTTACTATTAGAAATTCAAACTGACAGTTCTCAAAGTGGGATGGGCTCGGTTTTGTTACAGGCTGGACATCCCTTAGGATTTGCTTCTCGGGCACTCACAGAAACAGAACAGGGTTACTCGCAGATAGAAAAAGAACTTCTAGCATGTGTTTTTGCAGTAGAAAAAGTTCATCAACTAACCTATGGTAACGTAGTTTATATTAAGTCTGACCATCGGCCATTAGAGACTCTAGTTAAAAAAGGCCTGGATAAAGTTTCTCATAGGCTCCAAAAGATGTTGTTGCGTCTAATGAGATATAATGTCACAATTTCTTATCTACCAGGTCGTGAAATGTATATAGCTGATGCTCTATCTAGGGCGTACCTTAATGACGAAAAAGCAGATTTGTCTTACAATATTGTAAAAGTTCATAGTCATACAAAACTCAGTAACATTAACATTTCATCTCAACGAAAAAAACAGTTTATTGAGGCAACACAAGAAGATTCAGAGTTGCGAAATTTGAAACATTTTCTCTCTTCAGGATGGCCTGAAAAACGAGCTATTCCTCAAAACTTGCTACGATATTATGCCGTTGAAGATTATATTAGTGAATCTGAAGGTTTATTATTTTTTGAAGATCGATTGATCGTTCCAAAAAAAAAAAAAAAATAGTTCCTTTCCTGTTGAATCTTTTACATGAATGTCATTTTGGCGTTGTCAAAACGAAACAACGAGCGCGTCAGTGCCTTTTTTGGTTAAATATGGGAACAGATATTGAGAGGTTGGTGTTAAATTGCGACATTTGCTCGTCGTTGGCTATCAATAACAAAAAGGAACCTCTCTTATCGTTTAATCCTACTACCCGTACATGGGAAAGAGTTGGTTGTGATATATTGTTTTTTGGTGGCCGTAATTTTTTGGTTTGTTATGACGACTACTCTAATTGGATTGAAATGTGCTCCGTTGAGAATTTAAATGCAGAAACAGTTATTACTAATCTTAAGTCAATTTTTTCTAGACTTGGCGTACCTGACATTTTGGTCACAGACAATGTTCCTTTTGGGAGTTTTACTTTTCAACAATTTGCAAATGATTGGAATTTTCGGTCTTGCCTGATTAGCCCTAAACACAGCCAAGCAAATGGGTTGGCTGAAAAGGGAGTCAGTGTTATAAAAAACATACTTCGTAAATGTCTTAGGAGCAATCAGGATGTCAGCTATGCTTTGTTGGAGTATAGGAATACCCCTCTCAAAGATTTAGGGTTTTCACCCGCTCAAATAATGATGAGTAGATCATTGAAATCAAAGCTGCCTTGTGCACAAAGCGCTTTGAAACCTCAGCCCATTAATCATTCAACTGTTCAATACCGTCATAATCAGAGTCGTAACGAACAAGCATTTTACTTTAATCGGGGGGCTTGCAAGCTTGAGGAATTGTCGCCAGGTACATCAATTTATTTCAAGTCTAGCTTTGATAACAATCGTAGTCAGTGGCGACCTGGTATTGTTTTAGAAGTGCTTCCTTACAGATCATACTTGATTAGGGATGAGAGAGGACGAACCTATAGGCGCAATAGAAAGTTTATTAGGAAAAGTACAAGTATCCACCGTTCTAATAATCACGCCTCCCTTTTAAGTAGTTCAGTAAGTGATAAACCTATAAGATCAATCCCAACTGGTGGGAGTTCTCCTCTAAATGATGCTTTCTCAACAGTGGAGTCATCTGTTCCTTATCCTAGGGGCTCGCCTCACCAAGGCGCCCGTTCTCAAACCACAAGGTCAGGTAGGGAAGTCAGGATGCCTAGATATCTAAATGATTTTGTACAATAATTGGCGGTTCTTGGTAATGGTTTCCTATCATGACTTGTGTTAGGGTATCACATATTTGTATTTCATATATACCATTTCGATGTATTGTATAAGCATCCTTTTGTATATAATGACATTTCTCCTGTCTGTTCTTAGCTACAAGTAATAATATTTAGTGTTTTCCCATACTATTATGCTTGTTTGTATTTTTTCTTCTGTCTTAATTTTCTTTTCATGTTTAGTTTTCCCATGTGTTCATATAATACATCCATCATGTTTCTAATGTTTCACAACTATTCAGGCTTGTTGTAATCTTGATAGGAAAGGTGTAAGGTTGGATACATGGGCTTGTTATGTTGGCAGCCCTGTAGGTACAGTTTGCAGTTTTTCTTTGTTTTTGAGCCGGTTGGAGTATTGTTGGTGACCACCTAATAGTTAAGTTTACATTTGAGCATTTGATTATTAAAACAGAGTTTTAAAGAATAAACAGTTGTTATCAATAATACAAGAATGATGTGTATAGTTTGGTGGTCTGGATGCTAGCATCTCAAAAATACATAACATCAAGTAGTAAATCCCTTAGTAAAAATTCTGGAGCAGACCAAGCCTAATAAGACTTGCGGAAATACCTAAGATTCGCGAAATGGCCCAGTTCAGGTGGTTTAGTTGCTGCTGGTGACCAGTTCAGGTAAGCCCGACTCTAAGTCATGGGCCCTAGTCTGTTGGTATAGGTGTAAGATGCATGTTAATTCAAGAGTCTGTACCATCCTACACAACATATCAAGTTTGTTTAGCCAGATATCAACAACAAAAGGGTTTCAGGGTTCATTGCTCGATTTACTGATTCACAAATAGCGAGGGGACACATACAGAACTTTTAGACTAGTCAAATAGTTCCGTATGTGTACCCATCAGTTTTTTCTCATGTATGCAAAGTATAAAGTATGTATGCAAAGGAGAAAGCTAATCTGTCATGAAAACATGGGAAAGAGGAGATTCGGAGCTTTCCGAAACAGTCGTCAAATTCATTTTTTGATAGGTTAATGATAGATTTACATTGGTTTGAAAGTGGGGACACATACAGAAATACACCCGTCTCCGTTTTCACTAGCAAGTCGAGTACCCACCTACCAAGGGTGAGCACTTTATGTAGAGACGTCATCAACAGGCTGTAATAATCTGATATATATATATATATATATATATATATATATATATATATATATATATATATATATATATATATATATATAGGTATATCCCCAATAGGTATATTCGAACATATGGAAAAGTGGAAAAGTGATAAACTCCAGAATCGTTTCAGAATGCCCTAAAGCTGATTTCCATGAAAAAAATTTTGAAAACAAATTATTTTAATATTTCTGGAGGCGTTGCAGCAATTTCATGTTACGGAAATCCGCTAAAGGTAGATATGTGGCTGAAAAAGAGTTTGTAGGGTTGTATTCACTTCTCGCCACACATTATTTAGTGAGATGGATTATAGTAGAATATGGTAGAATATCATATATGTTTTATATTTTTAATTGCGGCCGGGTACTATGCTTCCTTCTCTAGCGCCACATACCTACTCCACCCAGTTTTCGCCGTCCGTTCACGATTTTGACCGGGAGATGCCGTTGCAACCGGTCACTTTGACCGATTTGATATATTTATTTCCTTATGTGACCTAGTGGTCGTGTATTTACTTACCTCGAAGAAAGGCAGGCGTGTCTGAGGTCACTCACCTCCTGGATCGGGCATCATGTGATTCAAACTCTGACAAAACCTAAGTTTTGAAAGTGGTGGGTGAAAGGCCAAAATAAATATTATGTTGACTAATGTATTTGTGTTTTGACTCTAGCAGTCGCCCCTGACTCGGGCGGTTATTTGAAAAATCTTATGAAAAGTTGAACTGCGTTCATTTTGACTCTGGCGGGGTTTCCTAACTGTTGGGCTCGGTGGGCTCTGCTCCGATCCCGACAAGGGTTGTGAAACCAAATTGTAATAGAACTTGAATTTAAATGACCAATAAATTGAAATGTGAAATCAAAGAGAACTGAGTTTATTTTACCCTGAATCCTGATTACTTTCAAATATATTCTGACTCTATTCTGTTCTGAACTCTGAGGTAGGTACGGGACAAGGGATGACTCCAGTAAAACTACTGAGTACAAAATCAACATATAATGCATAGAAAAGTCTCGTCAAAATTATGGCATGAAATACATGTATAAATTTACAAGATAGGAATTATTTACCAAAGGAGTTTTTGTATGAAGAAACACCAGCACCTGACCTAGGGTCCAAAGGGAGGGGAGCCAGATTTAATGTTATTCACTTCTCGGGTTTTTCTCAATTCAAGTTGTATGTCGAACAAACTTATACATAGTGATACAGGTAGCTCTGGGTGTAGAGTGCTGGGCAACTTATCCAAGGATTTCCTCCATTTGTGGTTTTGAACACCGTCCAAATCTCCCAGGGCAAGCTAGAGGAGGATCGACACTGGCGGACTTGTGCTATTTTCCTTACTATTCCACTCCAAGAGTATGATGAGGGCAAATCGTGCACAACACAACTTGATTTTCAGTTTGTGATGGAAAAGCACTAAATTCAGGATAGGTGATCGGCAGTTAGCCCTGACGATTCATCTAAGTTCTCACCCTGAAGGAATCAGCACTCACCTCCAGGTAGGATATACTGATCCGGGTCTACACATTTTTTCACAAATGGTCACCAAAATACTACTTTTGCTCTGCTCTGCTCTGCTCCACTCCGCTCCCCACTTGCTCCAACCACCTTGCCCCATGATGTTACAGTGTCTTCACAAGTAGGTAGGTAACAAACTACTTCACTTGGTCCTCAAGCCCGACTGACTATGGTGGCCGCAGACGTCCTCCCTTCACCCCGACTGCCCACCATCTTCCTCTTTGCCCTCCCTCTTCTGACGTTTACCTCCCTGGCCGTGATTTCTCGATAGGATGGTGATGGTGCTTGTGGTGGCTCATTGTTTGGCTCGGCCCACACCTCAGGGCACAGCAAATTAGGTATCTTGTTTCATGAATATCTGGCTCACCACTGCAATGAACATTAGGTAGGTAGGTAACTACTTAATATTTGGACATGTCCAACCATCTTCTTGGGGTGGATTTTACTGAGGGGTGCTTTGACATCACCAGTGTGCGAAACTTTAAAAATCATAGAAACAAACTATTCATCGTAGGAGAGCGGCTGATGCCAAACTTCTTAGAATGGAATCTTTTCCCATTTAAAAATAGTTAAAATACTTTTTTCGCACCCATGGATAACGCTCATTATTTTCAAAATAATACAATAATTAAAGGAAATTCGCTCATACGATCATGTTTCACGTTGCATGAATGGAACTTTTTTTATATCTACCTAACTTTTCAGTCAAATATCCATTCGCCTCTTCAACTTCCAAAGAAGACGTCTATCTGGATGCAAAAGAACTCTCACTTGGGAAACATTATATCGATTTTTTGATGGTTGTGGAAGGTAGACCGCCATACCACGGCATCCCAGCTTTGTCATACAATTATGGGAGAGTAAGTGAACTGTTAATGCATTAGATACCTCACGTAGGTAATTAGTTCAAAATAAATAAGAACAGAATGAGTGACTAGTATTACAGGGTGCGGCAGCATAACTTCCTTTTTTCAAAATTAAATAAAATGCATTGTATGAATCAGAAAGTTTCAATTTGGTTTGTAAAAGGTAGGTACACACCAAAAGTTTTGTTTTACTTAGTTTTGAAGAGCAAATCATGTAGGTGACGTCCCCCATTCTCGATACTAGTAGGTATACCGAATTCTGACGATTGTCATGACTCTTCCAAGTATAGCAGGCGTTATGTTGACTATTTCATCCTGGATTTTTTTCTTAAAATCTTGAAGGGTCCTAGGACTTTTCATATAAACACGGGATTTCAAAAACCGCCATACAAAAAAAATCACAAGGGGACAAATCAGGAGATCGGTCAGGCCAGTGCAAATGCCCCTGATTGCGATGAGGCGCTCTGAGAAATGTTCCCTCAAAACAGCCATTGATGCTTTTGCAGTGAGTGCCGTTACACCGTCTTGTTGGAACCAAATATCCTCTAAGTCCAACTCATCTAGCAGTGGGAAAAAAATTCCTGTAACATGTTTACATACCGGCTCGAGGTTATGGAGGTGGGGTGTTCAGCTGAGGGACCTCACAGGCTATATTCTATCCTGGTTGACTCCACTGCTGGAATTTGGAATTTCAAAAACATGATTTGCTCTTCAAAACTATGTAAAACAAAACTTTAGGTGTGTTTCTACATTGTAAAAACCAAATTAAAACTTTCCTCACCCTGGCAGAACAACAAGAATAATTAATTGATTAACAATAATAATTTGTAGAACAACACCTGGTAGGAACTCACCCATGATGTATGTAAAGGTACACAGGTTTTGGGCATATGATCACAACTGGCTTTTAGCTAATTTTCACATAAAATGAAGGAAGGTACTGTGACTGTTCGGAATTGATTTCCATAACAGTTAGGTACCTTGAGGATTTTCGAATCAGTAGGATATTATAAGTACTCCCCCAAACTGGACCCTACGTAAGTGGTTGCTGATATGGTCTAAACGGTTGCTGCCCATCTTGATTTGGTCGGAGAAATTACCTCAACGACAAGCCAGCCGTCCCAGTGAACAAAATTTTATTACCACATTGTAACCCTTTTTATGGGGTTAACTCAACTTTCGCTGCCACCACTGCTTAAGTTAGCAGAACTTTCCACAAAGGTAGATAGATTTTCAAGAAAACACAAAATTTCTGCAAACAACAATGACAAAAATCTTTTATTCTGTAGATATATAAAAACAAGATGTACACTACACAACAAACTCTCCAACGAATAATACTTATCAGCAAGGAAACATAAAAAAATAACTCCATAATTGTGGATGTAACAAAACGAAAAACTGGCCAGAACAACAACTAAACATGAATTCTTAAATTTAGTAAGTATTTATGACTTATATGAGTTATGAGTAGGTACTCAGCCGGGGCTCCAATGAAACGAAAAAAAAAATTGTTAAATTCAAAATCAGTAGAATTAAGCGTAAATGAAATGAAATTTAACTTCTCGGTCTATGTCTCTTAACTAATTCACGTGTTCACAATTTAAACAGGTTCACCAACCTTAGTCCTGATGCTGCAGGGTGTAGTCCACGGTTGAAGAGCAGATCCGTAGCGATCGAGGGTGTACGAACAACCAAAAAACGCTGCAAATTATTTCACAAAGGTTTATTATTTTTTCAATTGAGTTTGATCGTAGTTTTAGTTGGCTTGCGTACGTCACAAGGTCCGTCCAGACTCCTCGGCGTGTCCTATTTCGAGTTGCCACAACTCCTTCTTTAATTATATACGCATGTTTATATTTCTCGATTTGAGCTCCTATCTATTCAAATAGTTATTGCCTTAATAATATCATTATCTAAGTACGTACGAAAAGTCGAGAGGATATGTTATTAAATATGCGTAGGAAAAGCATTGGTATTAACACACAAATATGACCTAGAAAAAAACATAATATATTCATGCCTCGAAGGAACACTGTACCCACCTCATGGTGCCGCGGTGTATTATATGGGTATAACACGTAAAAGTAATAAATGTCCATTCTCCTACACCCCTCTACTACGCCCCTGGTCACTCCAGCCGCCACAAGGTGCAACGGCGCCTCCTCTCACTCCACCCCCCGCTCACCCCCCTCACCGCCCACCGTGACCCCCTGCCAGGCGTGCCAGGCATGCGTCTAACACGTCTGACACTCAAAGTCTCGAAAAAAACACTTTTGGTTTATTATTTCCAATAATAAGCCTGTGTGATCGTATAGCAAAAAATAACCCGCCCTCAAACTTTGTCACTTTACGTTTCAAGGTGCGTAGAATCCAAATTTGAAATGTCCGTCCGGGCCATAAAAGGCCTAAGAATTGACTTAAAAAAACCCGTTCTTTTGCACATAGACTCCATTTGGGGTCTAGTTGGTCCTAACGTTTAACCATCTCGATCGCTTTACTCGCATAGATGCTATGGGCCAAAAACGGGCGAAAAAGTGTCTTTTTCGAGGGTTTGAGTGTTAGACAGACGTGTTAAAACTCCAACCTGCTCAACCACAACTGCGCAAGCTAATATTCCACGATTAGGATAACAATGGGCAGTAGGACATCGCAACAGAACACTTAAGGACCAGATCATGCACGACCACAACTGCACGACCTAATAATTATTATTCTCACGTTAAGACAAAATTCACTCATGATAGTGATATGATAGTGTAAGCGTAATAGGGCGGTGAACCTCCGGTTGTGAGGTAACGAGACCTAGTGAGTACCTACCTCCAGGGTGGCGTGGAAAACGTCCTACACTACTTGTATTTCTTTCGAATTTCATGTTCCTTCGAGGCATGAATATACGTTTTTTTCTAGGTCATATTTGTCTCTTAATACCAATGCTTTGCCTACGCATATTTAATAACAAATCCTCTCGACTTTTCGTATGTACTTAGATAATGATATTATTAAGGCAATGATTATTTGAATAGATAGGAGCTCAAATCGAGAAATATAAACATACGTATACAATTATAGAAGTATAGGTTGTGGCAACTCGAAATAGGACACGCCAAGGAGTCTGGACGGGCCTTATGACGTACGCAAGCCAACTAAAACTATGATCATACTCAATTGAAAAAATAATAAACCTTTGTGAAATAATTTGCAGCGTTTTTCGCCCGTAAAGCGATCGGGATGGTTAAACGTTAGGACCAACTAGACCCCAAATGGAGTCTATGTGTGAAAGAACGGGTTTTCTAAGTAAATTCTTAGGCCTTTTATGGCCCGGACGACGGACGGCGAATGGCGGACGGACATTTCAAATTTGGATTCTACGCACCTTGAAACGTAAAGTGACAAAATTTGAGTCGGGGTTATAAAAGTTTTTTGCTACACGATCACATAGGCTTATTATTGCTATAATGCTATAATTATTGAAATAATAAACCAAAACAGGCAGTGTACACTTGTACACTGTACTGTGTACATTGTGGGTGGGCACTCCCAAAACGAAAAATAGATTAACCCAAAACCAAAAAACAGGCTGTGTACACTTGTACACTGTACTGTGTACACTGTGGGTGGGCACTCCCAAAACGGAAAATAGATAAACCCAAAACCAAAAAACAGGCTGTGTACACTTGTACACTGTGGGCGGGTGCTCCCAAAACGAAAAATAGATAAACCAAAAAACAGGCAGTGTACACTTGTACACTGTGGGCGGGTGCTCCCGAAACGAAAAATATCTTTAATGTGTACTTTCACAGAACAGAATGAATTGATAGGTCCCCCTCTAGCTGTTTTTATCCCTCAGGCCATCCCCTCCAGTTAAAAAAAAAAAAAAAAAAAAAAAAAAGTGGGGCTCGAAACTAGTGCTTGAAGGGGTTTGAGGGGTGGTAGTGGTGGTGGTCGTCTTATGGTTTTTTAGTGCCCTGGTTTTCATTCAGTTACATCAAGCCGCTTACTCAAGCAAGGAGAAAATGGACCACGAGGAGTCTCACGATTGCCCATGACCTATGAGACTGCTGGATTTCCCATAGAGACCCTAGACAAAACCATTTGCAACAAACCATGCTTTGGCAGATGGAATCGCGTCCCAGGGGAGAGACCCCCCCCCCCCCTTTCATTGTTTTTCCATTAGTTTTATGACCCATCATGGTTTGTACAGAAACTAGTTCAATGGAAGAGACAGCATCCATGGTCAAGTGTAATTTCAGAGTTCAAGGTGCCCTAGCTGCTGAGGAAGAGTAGGAAGTTCATGAACCGAACATGATTATATAATATTTTGTTTATTCACCTGTACCTACACCACCCTCAACGAAAATTAGGTAGGTACCTACAGTGTACCTGCACCACCCAATTTTTGTTGTGGTTAATCATGTATGGAGCCATTGTATTTATATAATATTATTTATACAATCGTACTTTGCGCTTGTCTATAGTAAGTTTTTCTTGGAACAGCATCAGGATCCAGCATTTAATAATTTATATGCTAGGCACAGTTACAGTAATTCTGTCGATACATTACAGCACTCCTAATGGATCCTCTCTTTGTGTTCAATCATTGGAAGATAGTTTTTAGTGCTTGGATTTGGTTTGCAGTGTTGGATCAAAATCGTAAAGGGAGGCTTGAAAGTTGGCATTGAAGGAGGGGATTCAAAAGCAGTCCCTTGTATCAACCCTTTATCCTTCAGAATTTTCTCTTACAACTCAAACTATGCGGAGTCGAATTTTGCTTCAATTTGGAGATGCAATAATAAAGAGTTAGAATTGTGTGAAAGACAGCGATTCTTGGGTAAGTAACCATAATTTTAATATCAAATCACCCAAATATAAATTTTCTCCAGTTTCAAATTCCCTCTGGTGATAATAAACATAATAATTTCTAATAACTCGAGCCTAGACAAGTCTAGAGAAAATTGAGTGGTAGCAAACTGGGCGTAAAAACCCATTTCGAAAAAATATGATTTGTAGTAACAAACTTTGCGGTGTTATATAATTTTTCTTAAGAAAATGTTATCAATAAAATTAACTAAAAAAAAAAAAAAGAAACCAGTACTGGTTCCAGACTGATTAAGTTTATATTAGAATGGTTTAGTGGCAGCAGTACAGTTTGCCCATGGAAACCAAATAGCCCACTGGGGCTCTGGAGTGAAAGTAGAGAGGATGAGAGGAAGGGAGAATCCACTGGGAGAGGGTCCTGGACTTCACCTGGATCCACTTCCTAGCCGCTGCCCCAATGAGGGACATCATTGGCGTGGAATCACTACCCCCCCCCCCCCCCCCCCCCCCAAAAAAAAAAAACCAGCCTCAACTGAGGGCAGGCAAAACCTGGGGTTCCCCCACCCATGGTACCATTATGGGTAAAGCCCTTAACCCTCCAATGCCCAAAATTGCCCCACATGAGAAATTTTTACATGATTTCCCAGCTACTTGGGCTCTAATTAGAACATTATCTTCCCTCCTGGTAGCACACGGTGAGACCTTTACGTGGAAGTGACATTGGGAACCTGGGAAGCATAGATGATAAGAGTAAGGGCAATAAAAATGCTTATCCAATTTGTGCTAAACGAAAAATTTACACGTATAAAAACTGAATAAAAACCAGTCTCTTCCATTTCAATTAGATAGGTATACATTTTCTGAGAAAACAAGGCCCCTCAACTTGTGGAAAGTTTTTGGTTTATGGTTTTTTGTTTATGTCTCTAGAGATTTCTGTTGTTCAGCTTGGAGTCTAGCCCAGTAACTTCATCATCTGAAAGGGGGTGTAACGTTCGTCGGATCCGGTAGTTCTGATTTTTGGTGATTTGTTTGTAATGTTGGCCCAATGAATGATCCACGTTTGAGATGTCGAGCTACAAATGCAACCTGGTCAAAAAATAGAAAAAACCGCAAAATTTTCGACTTTATTTCAATTTTAAGCGATTTTACCCTAAAAGAGCAGTTTTTCCGTAACACCCACCGAAAGTACGTTTTAAAAGTGTACTAAATTTGCTACATTTTTTCTTCAACCATTACCCGGTGATTCCATTAAAAGTGGTGAAATTGTGTCCAGCACTTTTTTCTCAGCTTTGAGTAGGAATTTCGGGAAGAGAAAAAAATCATTTGATACAGAAGATCTTTCTCTACACTGGGTTTTTTCTTGTCTGGACAAGACTAGTACCCAGTTAGCTCAGGAAAAATAGCAACGAGGCCGATTTCTCAGTCCCCTGGCCCTAGAGTCCCTAGCCATAGGTTCACATTTTCTCGTCCTTATCACAGTTTACCAGTTCAAGCTTTTGAACAACTACCATAACTCTTATTCTCTGCATTTAGTCAAGGAGCAAACCCTTTCCTGTGGTAATTTTTAAAGTGTTAGCTCAAAATGTATGCATATATATATTGGTGTGTTCCAATATTTCTTCTCATTCCCCTGCAAAATCTGGCAAATACTGTGGAAAAGACATTGTTGGGATTAAGAAATTTTTGAAAACAAAGGTTGGTAGCTCTGATCTTCCAGATCTCTCAGCTCAGTAATGCTTGTGATGGCCAAGAGTGAAGTTTACATGTGGAAATATTGGTGAGTATTTTTATGCATTCTCATCCACCTGTTGCGCATAACTTTGTTATATTTTAAGGTAGATTTTTTCCTTTCACTTTTGTTTAGGTTAGGTGGTAGACAACCATTTTGAAATTGACAATCACACACACAATCATAGTGGTGGTGATGACGAGTCACACACTTCATTTCAAAATGAAGTCATCACAGAGACAGATCAAAGTAATTTGGATTGGACAGTTGATTTTTTTCATTTGCACATCTTGTAGCCTCTCTATGTTCCTGTAAAATTATACTTTCCACCGGTATCAAAGTTGCGCCCAACCAAGATCTTCTTTTGATGTCTCACATGAATAAAATGAGGAACCTAGCCAAAGCAAAACACCTTGAATGCAATTTGCACAGAGAAAGAATTCAGACCTCCATCAGGAACAAAATTGTGTTAATCCCTACTGACTTCCTGTCAAACGAAGGAAATATTTCATTTGAGGACCTGGGATGAAGGAAAAACGTCCCCAAAGACTCGATTATCTACTATCTTTCTGGACTGGGATGATTGCCTAGGGATGTACAAATCGTAGAATCCACATTCAACATATTCATCGTTGACCCAGGCACGAGAATTCACCTTAAACTTGGACTATTTGACCCACCCATCACAAGCATTCTTTGAACTGCTGATTGAAGTTGATAGATCAGTCGAGAAATGTTTAGGAGGGATTGATACCAATATTTTTCATGAGGCTGTGACTCAGTTGCCTTCATTTGTGGTTCCAATCTAACTGGCTTGCTCGGAAGAGCACAACCTCAGCAATATCCCGAAAATTAGATTTTTTTAAATTTGAGATGCCGGTTCATATTCCACACCAAACAAGCCAACAAAACATTGAAACGAGGAGTTCCTCTCAGTCAATTAACTGGCGACTGGGCGATAAACAAAATACTAATTATGAAAAGGAAAGGACAAAAACTCCAATCAGCTTTTGATAGGAAATAATGCATTGCAGCCTTCTTGCGGAGGAGCAAGGAACTAAGCCTGCTCCTTCTCTGACATTTTGCGCTCTCTGATTGGTCAATCTCACATGCCCGCCTCAATTCAAACTGAAAATCCTCAGTCCGGAGATATGCGGTCAAGTCTCAGGTGGAGCAACTGCGAGCTGTTGCGCCCGCTCGCTTCTGATTGGTCAGGTTGGGTGAGCTTCCCCTTCAGCCCCTCCCTACCACAACCTTCTCTGTTTCGTGTGTAGATTTAGATTTCCCTTCTTCTGTCACTTGCTAACTTCAAATGAGAGTGGAGAAATTTTGAAACATTATTATTTTGGTTTGACTGGGGGTGCACATGCGCCTATCAGTAGCCGCCCCTGCTCATGGGGCTGGGTTGTTAAAGAAAAAGCAAAATAAACTGTTAGGCACTTTTATTAAGAGTACCTATATAAAATATTGGAGCAAGAATGGGACTAGTTTTGACATTGGTAAAACAAACGAATGCACCAAACTACCATAATAACAAAAAGGCTGCAAATTATTTCACAATGGTTCATTATTTCTGTATTAACTAGGTACCTACCTACTGCTTCTAAGCAGAGCACTGATCAATTATAGTTATTTAGATATAGTAACTACACGTAGAAAAGTGATCTTACCAAAATGTGTAATAAGGCTGTGGATATGTTTCCATGTCCCTCCCAGCAGCAAAACTATTGCAGTATTGTGGAAATCGAACGAATTTATTGCTTTGGAATTGAAAATTTTCTCAAAAGTTGTAGATCGAAAGAAGACTTTTTACGATTTAAAAATTGGTTGAAGTGCTTAGTCCTTAGACATGCTTAGTTGAAGTGTTCATGACTATTTGTTGAAGAAAATCAAAATTCACTCACTCATACTTCTTTTATTTATTCTGATATTTAATGATTATTTACACTTTTAGGTCCCAACGTATTCTTCAGACCACCTCCATGTGGAATAGTAATTGAATTCAGAGCAATGGTGGTTGATGTGCTGACTGGAAGCAAAACGTTTTTGACTGCTACCGTGCAGACGTCTATTCACATTGACCAAATGCATTGCAGGTAAGATACTTAGTTGTTCTAATTGTCATAGGAATAACCATAATGTATGCTTTCAAGCTAAACAGCAACGAATAATAGCACTCATCAAATGTAGAAATAACTTATAGGTAATTGCGTAGAAAGATGTCAATTAAAATGATTGTGTGGGAATGCTGTTCCCGTAACGAAGACACCCTATAAAAATCATTAGTTTAGATACAATTCATTTAAGGGATGGGAAAATTAAATAGTTGAGGCGGTGGATTCCAAAACTGTCTCTCCATTTTTGCCATTTTTCAGGAAATGGGAAAAACGCGCCACAACTCAAGCACTGTCGTGTGGAAGGCGATTTCTTTTGCCTTGGATGCGTTTGGTAACACTAGATAAGTGGGAGAAATTCTGGCTAAGTGAATTAAGGAGATAAAGAGTAAATTAACATTGAAAAATTAATGTAGAGAGTTTAGGCTTAAACTGACGAACGTAGGGAGATTTGCTTCGAACCATCCAAAGAGTTGACAGTTTTGATCGTTATACTAGTCACATTTTAAAACCTGGAACTATTAAATGAAAATAAAGGCGGTAAGAAAACAAGCATTAGTAACACAATTAATGATTTAATTTTTCCAATACAAATTATTCTAACAATAAAATTCAGAATACACAATTTTTTAACGTTTTTACAGATATTTTTTAGATCTTATAATTTGTTTTAATTAATACTTAGGATCACTTCAACTTGAAAAACAGAATAATTCGTAAAAGTTGACTCATACTTCTTCTCATTCTAAAGTACCGAATAAACAGGAAAGAGTGGGAGTATAGCACACCAAAAACTAAACAGTCAAGAGAAATAAAGTAGAAAATTAACAAGTCCTACATCACAAGGACCTCTTAGTTGGGAATCTGATCCTCATTATCAAGAGTTTCTCCTCCTACTAGCGGATCCTCTTCCGCCAATGAGTTGGTCAAGGCAATATTCCAGGGAGCATTTTCGCCATAATGTTTCGAGATTTCTACATTTATAAGTTTCTGTGGCTTCACAGGAACTGTGTTGGTAGAGGCTCCGGTAAAAAGTATTACGTGATTTGCTTCTCCTTGCACCCTTATATCACCCCTGGCACTTTTCTCATTGATTACATTTAGCAAACTGTATTGGTATTTTCAAAGTAGTATTCACAGCTGTTTTCCAGTCTCAGATAGGCACTTCAGAAACTAAATTTTCCCGTAGTACCATTCAGATCATACAAGTCTTTGTATTCTTGAGGCATTGTCTCAAAAGTTCATGGAGATTCTCTCAAATACTCTGTCTGGTCGATGAATGGGTGCCCAACTATAGGATGGGTTATCTGAATTTTTCGAACTTCATTAACGCTCTCAAACAAGAATTTCTAAATTCCCAATACCTTTACATTTTTATTTTGGCCAGGATGGCAGAACAACTTTATTTATATTATTTCAGTCATAGGTATCCGTACTTCGGAGGTGGTTGAACAAAATTGAAGCATTCATTAAATCCTTTAAAACGTTGATTCTCAAACCATGATTGTATAAAAGCTGCATTCTTATCTTTTTGGGCTTTCGAGTGTCCCACAAAAAAAAAAGTGAAGTTGTAAAGATACAGTTGGCGATTGAAATAAGCAGCTTGATCCGGTGCGTGAGGCAATATAGTTTTTTGGCAGTCGAATGATGATTGATTTTAGGACTGTGGGCAACTAATCCTGTTTGAGCATGTAGTAGGTAAAATGATCGATAGGTACCTACTTCATTTTATGTAATATTAAGTGAGCCATGTATTCCTGTTTTTGGTTCTGCAATGTAAGTGGCATACAGTCGTATACATTCTGAACGCAAGCATCAACAGCAGGGCTAATAAACTTAAAGGTATTGAAATCATAGTTGAAAACACGCTGGTATTGTGGTACAACACGTTACGTTTAGCATAGAGAGTTCTGGAAACAGTTTTGGATTACACTGACCCATAAAACGAGAAAGTTATAGAACAAACTGCAAAGTTCCAAGCCCAAATACACTGGGAAAGAGCCAGTTTTGCTCGATTCTGATGCCATTTCTTGAAAGAACGCCTAAAAAACTTTTAGAATCCGCTGCCACCTCAATTTCTCAAAAAATGTACGAAGACAGTTTTGGAATCCACTGCCTCAGGTGTAAAAACACGATTTTTAGCCTTTCCCAAAAATTTTAGTACCTATTTCCCAAAAATAAACATGAACGAAAAAATTTGTTACATACGCACTCACACACATAGGTACTTACCACCTATGGTTTTTTTTTGTTCACGGATTTGGTCCTAGAATGGTCTGAAACGGATTTGTTAGTGGTTATTTATTTTCTCAGGCTTCGGTTGAACCACACCCTATGGATCAATTCCAATACGTCTTCCCTCTATTGACGAAGCCTAGCTTTGGATGTACGTCCTAAAAATGATTGTAATATGTATAACAATCTTCATCAATAACGTTCCAGAGAGTCACCCTATCGAATTCTAACTTCCTAAGGTGAACAGGAGAGAATTTAGCTCACTCAGCTGATCAGGAACAACGAGAATAGAAGATACTAGAGTGACCCTGTGCGCCCACACGATGTGTCACGCTTCCCCCACCCTCTGGTTCCCCAACTTTCTTGGGCCTCCCTGCCTACTACGCAGTATCCGCCACTTTCGTGCTGTTTTTCGCCTCGTTTTCTTTGGTTCTCGTTAGTGCCGTTTCTTTTTCTTTTTCTTCACGAGAATGGGTGTTTGCATGGCATATGGATGTACCAATAAGGAGCATAAGAAGAAAGCATCAGGCGTTAGTGAAGAAGTACATTCCTTATCCATCTATCTAATTTGTACAATGACTATCTATGTCGATCATTCCTGAGTTTGCTGCGATAGAGGAATGAGGAGTTGGTCGTTGGTGGAGGATTTTGTCACTGATGTCACAAAGGGATGAGGAGGGGTTTAGCTCGTCTCCATTACTAGATTGTTAATTTTTGGAAATTAATGGGAAATTGGGAAAATGTCAACTGACGCACATGATGATCGCTTTATACAAAAGGTCATACAGTATACTAACACTGTATAGTATACTAACACTCAAAATGAATTGCAAAACATTAAATAAATGAAAAAAAAAAAAAAATTAAATAAAGTTGTCACTTGTGTGATAATCATTTTTTTTCTTTCAAATTTGTGAAAATTCATAGAAAATAGAAAACTTGTCAAGGGGTGCATAGAGCACAAAACCGAATAATCACGTTTTGTATTAGTACCATAAAATTGGGACAAAAATCAAGAAAAAACTATGGTTTAGGGCTTCATTCGCGTGATATTGGAAAACTGTGTTTCGAATTTTTGAAAATTTATGTAAAGTTGAAAAGTGGACTAATTCGCAAACCGTCAGATTATCGCTCTATGATACTTATATTACGCATACATACAGATTCCAAAAACTTGAGTTTTCAATGTTTTATTCTTTTAGACCACGAAAAATACATTTATATGATAATGACCCAGTTAACAATTTCTACGCACTCAAAGTGCACACATTTTCATATTCATTCATTCATTTGTTTTTATTTATTTATTTTTTATAATCCGATAATGTAGGTACAAAAATTCGCTCCTACGATCATGTGAGAACTTTTTTCTAATTTGCCTGATTGAAGATTTTGCTCAAACTGACCCTCCATGGAATCTTTAAAGATTATTTGAAACAATGCAATGTTCTAACCTGCGTTCATGTCGTGAAAACGAGGAAGCCAAGTGTCACATCTAACTTGACAGACTTTTTTTTTACTATAAACTATACCTACAGATTTTTTTTTACTTCAACACGAATCAGCCAAAACTCGGCCCTTCGGGCCTTGAGGGGGACAAACTTTCCGCCCTGAGCCTGAGGCTAAAATGCTAAAACATGGAACAAGCTTTCTTCCCGCTAATTCGTAAATGTAAATAAATTTAAAACTACGACATAAATGTTTTACTAATCGAAATTAGAACAGAGTACCTAAGTACCTAGGTAATTTTCTGTTATGGTGTGCGTCTACAATTACTATAACCAAGATTAGCTTCTCAACCAAGTGTCAACAAAGCAAGCGGCATTGTTTACTAGGTATATCTAATATATAAAATTCTCGTGTCACAGTTTTTGTTGCCATACTCCTCCGAAACGGCTTGACCGATTTTGATGAAATTTTTTGTGCTTATCCGGTATCTATGAGAATCGGCCAACATCTATTTTTCATCCCCCTAAATGTTAGGGGTAGTCCACCCCTAAATTTTTTTAATTTTATTTTTGACCGATTTTGATGAAATTTTTTGTGCTTATCCGGTATCTATGAGAGTCGGCCAACATCTATTTTTCATCCCCCTAAATGTTAGGGATAGTCCACCCCTAAATTTTTATTTATTTTTTAGACAAAATTTTTAATTTCTATTTTAATTAACGACTGCCAAGTTGGGTGGGCAGTATAACTTCCTCAAGCGAGCGAAGCGAGCAGCATCACCCACAGAAGATAACCTACCCTTAGAGATCTACCGTTTGCGAGCGAAGCGAGCAACATCTCCTACATGTTTCAATTGTAATACATTCCATGTATACAGCCACACTTTGCGAGCGAAGCGAACAACATTCCCTACATACCACACTTTGCGAGCGAAGCGAGCAACATTCCCTATATGCCACACTTTGCGAGCGAAGAAAGCAATTCAATGGGGGGTCCGGGGGGCTTGCCCCCCGGCTGGACGTGGAGGCGAGCGGAGCGAGCCGGAGCGGCTAGTCAATTTATAACATAAATAAATATAAAACTACGACATGAATAGAAGAACAAGTACGAAAGAAATGCGTGATAAATCCAGAGCTTTCTAACGAGTGGAGAACGATTTTCGTGGGATGAAAACTAACGGCGATACATTTCCCTAGAAACGAGTCGGTTGTAAGGTGGTAACGCTCCGCAGGGCGGGGTTGAGGAACCAAGGGGTTGGGGGGGCAGAGCACACTTTCGGCTCGGCGGCTTGCACGGGTAGGGCCGCTCTAGTATCTTCTATTCTCGTTGATCAGGAAAGAGCTCATCTCTTCAATCGTATTTTATTGTCCCAGAGAATCTCACTATCAAATTCCAACTTCCCATATAGTACCTAGGTACTAGTATTTGTGATATTCTCGATTTCAACATTAGCACATTCTTCTGTCTAAACAACGCTAAAAACCTTATTATCATGGTGACGTGTAAACTATGCAAATGGAATAAAGACAGAGAAGAAAATACTAGAGAGACTAGGCGGAAAGAGTTTGGTTTAACTACTAGCAATCCTACCAAGGAGCAGAGTGAAACTGCTGAATGGGGGAAGGCTTTAGTTTTCCTTAAACCCACTAGATGGTATTGAAACAACCTACTCACTGGCAGGCCCCTATTCGGCCTATTCTGTTATTTTTCAAAATCAAATTTCTTTGCTACTAGAACCCTGCACTTTGAATCTTCAAAAATGATAAGTTGTGTTCTTATTGTGTACCTATCAATTTGATTATGAAATGAAGCGAACCACCTGTTGGATTAAAACCAAGGCAACACCACCACAAGTTAATGACTGGCTTCCCTAAACATCGTTACTCCACAATAGAAATCCAAATGGTCAAATTACATTATAACAACAGACCGATGGAACAAGACAAAACTGCGGGAATACCAGTGAATACCAAACTACCCGCAGTGGCGGAACCCATGTATGGTTGATTTCCAACTAGGGTCTAGGATTTCCGGCACAACTATAAAAAAGTTCAGTCTGACAGCAGAAAAAAGCCATGAACAAACGCTATGAAATAAATTTTTATGAGGAAACTCAAAAGAAGTAGGTAGGTATTGATATGATGATGGCTACTACCTACCTACTGAGAATGTTCATCAACAGAAAGTTTAAAAGAGAGCAACAGTTGGTACACCCAACAGCAGAGAAAAACAAAGTGAGGTGGCGTCGTTCAGCATGACAAAGTACGCGTAGGGGCAGGTTGGCCAACTTGAGAGGGTAGAGCAGATATTCCGTTTTTTATTTGAAAAAATGTTCAAATTATTTCTTTCAAATTTCTTCGCAACACCGCGTGAACACGAAAGCCACACTAGTTAACCGTCTTCCACAAAGACTGTACTATAATATACTGTAGCTTTTATAAAGAATTGACTACCCTTGGATCAGCTCCTTTGGAATCCAGTTCCTTGTAGGATATAGTGTAGTAGGTACCTACTCATGTCAAACATTGTTCTCAGGCTTATTTCTTGCATTCAAAATATTCTGTTGACTCTTTTAATGGAAATGTTAATACAGGTGCACTTATAATTGCTACCCATCCATCAATCCTCTATCGGCAGTGGCAATGGGAGTGGAGCAATTCCGATACTCGGTCAACAGAGATCGGACACACCGCCACGTCAAATGGGAAGCCACATTTGCTGGTGAGGCGTGGGGTATTGAGCGTTTCATTGTGCCTGAGACATACAGTGCTCGTATTGAAATACCACCTTTCACCTTTATGAACCTGACTGACATTCAATCATATAACAACGATTTATGGATCAAAGCGTCCAGTAAGTATAATCTTAAATAGAAAACCAATTTTCTGAGTTGGAACATTTTGTGCGTTACCAGCCAACCAAATTTAGAGCTGTTTGTGATCAACCATATTATAGTGACATTTTAAGGACAAGGATGTATACAATATTGTTGAATTACCTACCTGTCAACGGACTTCTAACAGGGAGACTCACTTTTTGATGCACCACCTGCTAGGTTCTTTAAGTGGTTTGTGACTTTTTACCCATAACCATATTTTACCATGTAACATGCTTTGGCCTTGAACTAACAACCTGAAAGCATTCAGGAAATTTGTGATGAAAGTAGTACAAGGTTTTGCGTTCAGTTTTACATACAAAGAATTACCTACCTAGTTGTTAGGGTAGGTAGTGTAACATCCCAGGAACGAGTAGGGTAGGTGGGGGAAAGCGTACGTGTCAGGGTAAGTGTACGCTTCTTTATATTTTGGCGGCAAATGTTTAAGTAGGCAACTGTGCCACATAATTAGGTTGGTAAGAGTGTCAAGCTTCAAAATAAGAAGTGGGAAGGCCAGTCAACAAGTGGTCACTGCAAGATGAGGTAAGTTTTGTTTTTCACACTTGCACTATAGTTTGTTCGTAACTTCAGACTTTTTTTTTTTTTTTTTTTTTTTTTGAATGGTCAAGTTGAACTGATTGCTTTTATTTTTGTGCTGTACCTTATGATGTTAGTGTCCTCGCGCAACAGCAATTTAGACAAAGTGCACACATCAAAATGGGGGGTAGTGGAAAATTGAGATAGTAAAAAATGGGGCAAGTGTAGTAGCTTTTAGGGAGCAAGTGTGCGAAAGCACAAAATACCGTACACTGTATCTTCAATACAATATTAACGCCATCTAGGGTAGGGTGGGGTAAGTCCTAACCATCCCTAACGAAATCAGCACAAAACATTCGAAGCTATAACGGAAAACAAGCACGCTTTGTTTACTGGTTGTGTAACTGGTTCAAAGTGGTGCTCTACTTCGTGACGATTTTCAAGTTTATGTGCAAAAACAGCTGTTTAAAAAAAATTCTACGAAAATTCGCTAAACGTACCAAATATATTTATTTAGTAGGTGTTTGGGCCAACCATTTAGTTATTAAATGAATTATTTTATTGATGAAATTGAATATAAGTTGCTGATTTTTAAAAATTATTGCAGCTACATTATTTGTACCTTTTTCATGGTTTCAGTACGTAATCTTTATTGCACCATTGCTTTGAAAGTTTCAATACCTTTGCCACCACCATATGTGGGTGTCAGCAATGCACGCCATTATGTGGACACCGTGAACGATAAAAGGTTCAAAATAACCGTATTAGATCACGGAGTGATAAATGATGATTTACCAGTCTCCTACGTATTATCTGAGGCGATTACACCAAATTCTTCAGGTAACAAGCGACATCTGAGGTTTTTATAGTTATCAAGTTTACATGATCTCAATTTTCGTTTCTGAATTAAGTACCTACCTACGAGTATAATTTGAAGATTTAAGAATTAAGCCTTTGTTTTAAAAGAGAGAAATTTTTTTTTAATTACCTATTCATTATTTGGTACATATGACCTTGTCGAACGAAAGTTTTGATGGTAGGGTAGGTGGGGGCAAAAGCAAGCAGTGGGTTTTGAAAAGGAAGGAATGGAGTTAGAAAGCAGGCTGACAAAAGAGCCATCAAGTATTGATTATATCAGTTGACTTTGTGAACCTCATGGTCGCAGGACTAATGAACAAGCTGGAAAATGAGGAAGTAATTTTTTCACGGTTCTGATGCAATTATAGGGTACATATATTATGTTCTGAATCCATTAATCTACTTTCATGATTTCATTTGTCTAGTTTGGTACCCAGCTCATCATTTCAATTTGTTGTATTGGGGCAAAACCCCGCGAAATTGTTGGAGCAAAACTGCGCACTTGTTGAGGTGCGGATCTTTGCCCCTTATTTACACATTACCTAATTCATTTACATTTACACTTATATTAAATGTGTGTTTTTACATTTTGAATTATTTGATGCTTCTCTAAAGTTTTCAAGAAACATTTGTTACCTATCAAATTTGTATGGTTCTGTTTACTGTAAATTCATCAATAACAGATATGTGCCATATATGGTAATATTTCATTTGTATATGGTAATGTTTCATTTAAAAGTGTACCTAAAAGTTTATTGTAAAATCAGTGAAATGGGTGAGTACGAGCATACTTAACATAAACAACATTGAAAAGTTGGCTGACTCCGCATCTTTCCCCCTTTGGAAATTCGAAATAAACATCTTATTCGAATCCAAGGGATTGATTGACATCGTCCAAGGTAAGTCTCTATTAGCTGATTATTCTACAGAACAGCAAAAGAGGGAATGGAAACAAAAAGATGCCAAAGCCCGCCAGGCGATTGTAGGCTCTTTGGACAAAAAACATCGAGCTCATATTCTCTCTTGTTCTACTGCATGTGAAATGTATCAAGCTCTCTGTACCATTTTCGAACGTGACAATGATTATCAGAAGAACGCCACGTATGAGCAATTTTTCGCATATAAATTCGATAATAATAAAGACATGGCAGTGAACTTAAGTAACCTTGAAAACCTTCGGTTCCGGCTAAATTCTCTAACCGGTGATAAAATAGAGGACGAAATGTTGTTAGGCAAAATAATCTCCTGTTTACCTCCGAATTATGACACGTTCATCACATCGTGGAGTGCGACTTCAAAAGAAGAAAAAACCCTAGCAAACCTAAAAGCTCGCCTTCTGAGTGAAGAGACTCGTAAATCAAACACCGACGCGCACAGTGCTCCCGTTGCATTTTATTCAGGAGAGAAACATAACCTCCGATATAAACCGAATTATAATAAAGGTCAAAAGCGTCAAGATGATTTTTCCCATAAACATTCTCAACTATTCTGTAAAATTTGTAAAAAGAACAATCACATGGCCGAAAACTGTTACTTTCTTAACAAAAATAAGAGTCCCAGTAAAAATAAAAATAAAAAGCAGGCAGCATTTTTGGCTGAAGATCGACCCCCCTCTCTTCCAAAAAATGTTACTACTTGGATTGTAGACAGTGGCGCAACTGCCCATATGATTAAAGACGACAAAAATTTGACACAAAAACGCCCCACTAAAACAGAAATCGCAATTGCTAAGGGTGGTAGTTCAGTTTGTGCTCTAAATGGTGGACGAATTGAGACCCCTGAGTGCAAATTAAGTAATGTTTTGCATGTGCCAGAACTAATGAAAAATCTCCTTTCAGTAAATGCAATTACTAAAAAAAGGTGGTAAAGTAATATTTGAGGGGAATAAAGTTGATATTTACCAGAAAAATAATCTTGTATTCACAGGGACGAAAAATTCTGGTGGACTTTGTGAAATTAAGATGGGATCTCAACTAGAAGCTATGATTGCATCAAACAATAACAGTGCTATCTGGCATCGAAAGCTTGGAGATTTAGGACCGAAATATCTCAAGCAGCTGGTAAAACTTTCTCATGGTATAGATTTAACGAATGCAGATCTAATTCCACTTGAATCCTGTGAAGTCTGTCTTCAAGCAAAAGCCTGCCGAAAACCATTTGGTGTCAACAGAACAAGAGCCACCAAAGTTCTTCAAATTCTTCACACAGACGTAGTAGGTCCTATTGAAATTCCTACATGGGACAATTATAGATATTTTATGTCTGTAATGGATGATTATACACATTTTACCGAAGTTTATCTACTAAGGGGCAAACATGAAGTACCTAACAAAAAATCTAAAAAACTACATTACAAAAGTTGAAAATAAATGGAACTCTAAAGTTGAAAAAATAAGACTAGATAATGGTGGGGAGTACTCTTGTATAGATTTTAAAGAATATTGCGACCAAAAGGGTATAGAGTTGGACTATACTCCGCCTTATACCCCACAACTAAGTGCTCATGCTGAACGGCTGGGTAAATCGTTGATGACTAAAACTAGAGCCTTGCTTTTTGATTCGGGTTTGGATAAGGAGATGTGGGGATTTGGTCTCCAAACTGCCACATATTTGCACAACCGCAGTCCAACAAAAGTTTTAAAAACAACACCTGCGGAGTTGTGGTTTGGAAAAAGGCCGGATCTTTCTCGTTTGCAGATTTTTGGATCTACCGCATATTCTAAAGTGCTCACTCACCAGAGGAAATTAGATCCAAGAGTTCAAAAATACATATTTGTAGGCTATGCAAGTAACGCTTATAGACTTTGGGATCCTGATAAAAGGAAAGTTGTAATTTCCAGGGAAGTGTATTTTTATAATCCAATTGAAACAAATACAGAGCAAATCCCAAAAGTTGTTCACCTTGATTTTTATGAAGATGGTGGGAATGATATAAGTTCTGATCTTCTGAAGAAATGGATGATGTTGAATCTCGTTCTGAAAGTGAAGACGATGAAACTAGAGAACAACCAGAAAATTCTCTAGACCCCACAGAACCCAATACATCCAAAGAAGAGGCCTCATCTCTTCAAGATAATGATGAGGAAACAACACATGAAGAAAATCAACTAGAAGCACCAAGAAGATCAAGCAGAACAAAAAAGTTGCCTGAGAAGCTCAATGATTACTACCTTGATCTGGACTCATTGGCGGACCTGCAAGAAAGCGCTCTTCTGTCATACAGAGAAGCTGTTACAAGTGAAGAAAAACACCTGGCTTCAGGCGATTGATGACGAGAAACATTCTCTCACTAAAAACAAAACGTGGACCATTGTAGATAGAAAAGCAGCTGGACAACAGAAAATTCTAACAAACAGGTGGGTCTTTCGTGTAAAAGATGATGGCAAGTTTAAAGCACGACTCGTCGCACGGGGCTGTGAGCAAAGGCTTGACTGCCATGAGGAAACTTTCAGTCCTGTTGTTAGCAGCGATGCTTTGCGACTCATACATGCTTTGATCGCCAAGGAAAATTACCATGTAACAAAGTTCGACATTAGAACTGCTTTTCTCTACGGGAAATTGTAGAATCCAGTTTTTATGGAGATGCCAGAGGGTTTTGAAAGATCTGAAAATAAAATCTGCCGATTAGAAAAAGCCCTCTACGGTCTTCGTGAAGCTCCACTTCGTTGGAATAAGCGTTTTTCCGAATTTCTTACTAAAAGTGGATTAAGAGCCCTAAAAAATGAACCCTGCATTTTCAAGAATGCTGACTCAACCCTGTTCTTGGCTATTCATGTAGATGATGGTATCCTTGCCTCAGACAGTGAAGAGAAAATAGCAAAACTACTTGCTCAGCTGACTGAAGAGTTTGAGATGACTGCTGTTAACAATCCAAAAACATTTTTGGGATTGAAAGTCTCACGTGTGGGAGATGGTGTTAAAATTTCTCAGCCTGAATATGCCAAGCAGGTACTCAAGAAATATGGTATGGAATATTCCAAACCAGTCACAACTCCGTTTGTAAAGCCAAAGCCTGTGACTGAAAACGGAAATGCACTAACAAAATTTCCATTCAGGGAAGCCGTTGGCAGTTTGCTCTATATCTCAACGAAAACTCGCCCCGACTTGGCTTATGCTGTTGGTATGAGCAGTAGAAAAATTGAAAAGCCAACTAATGATGATCTTAATAATCTTAAAAGGACTCTGAACTACCTAAAAGGTACTATAAATGAAGGAATTTACTACTCCAAAGGCTCTATTGATGAAATCATTGCCTATTGTGACTCTGACTACGCAGGTGACCCTGAAACCAGAAAAAGTACTTCTGGGTACATAATTTATTTCGCTGGAGGACCAAAAAGCTGGAGTTCGAAGAAGCAACCAATCGTCGCCACTTCCAGTACGGAGAGTGAGTACATTGCGGCTGCAGAATGCTGCAAAGAAGTAATCTACCTTAAAAGCCTTTTTGAATAACTGTTAGGAAAAAGTGTTAAAGCTACTTTACTAATTGACAACCAGAGTGCAATAAGCTTGATGAAGAAAGGGAACTTTAATAGAAAAAGTAAACATATAGATGTAAGATTTCATTTTATAAAGGAATTGATTGAAAATAAAACCATACATGTGCAATACTGTCCAACAAGTAAACAACTAGCTGATTTACTTACAAAGCCATTAGGGCCAAACAAATTTGAAGAATTAAAAAAACAAATGGTGACATTGTAATGATGATAACAATATTTGTCTCATTATGTGTTCATGATGCAAAAAATGTTTTTTGAACCAAGTTCTTCTCTAACATTGTGTTGTGCATGATGCAAAAAAATTTATTAAGTTCTTGTTTAATGTATTTCTTGATATAATGTTTCAAATTTGTAACTGTTGGAAATATTGTCTGATGTTTAAAGATAACTTGAGGCTTAGTCACGAAATTAAGAGGGGTGTGTTGAAGAAAGTTAATTTCATATTTGAGCGGATTCCTATCCCGCTATTGTTAGCCTGAATGTGATTGGTCGCCGCCTCCATTCCCTCAGCCAATCAAGTGCATTGGTCTTGTAATTTTGTGTTTTACAGTTTTATAATGTTCTGCGTTCTGCTAGTTGTAAAGTCGTGCTCCCTGTTTGAACAATAAAATAACATTTTTCTCATTTACATGAGTGGATTTACTTCATAAAATCCCACACTCCCTTCCTCCCTAGATTCGTGTACTCAGACGTCTATCAGTTGAAAGGCCGAGTTTTTGCTGATGACTAAGTTTCTACTGCCAATCAAATATTCTTGCCAATATTTTCAATGGCTATGAATTTTTCTTGAGGTTCATTGTACGTAAATATTATGCCTGCTTAATAAACGTTGGTATTCATCATTTCAGAAAAAGAGGTTGTTGCGTTCAAACTAGCTGATGATCAGCAGTTCAGTATCGCTAAGATGGAAGTACCAACTTACATTACAACTGTAAATTTCCTGGGTCAAGGGAGTCCTGAGAGGATGATTTCACCAATAAATGTAAGAACCTAACTAAACTTTTAGAATAACGAATTCAGATTTTTGCGATGGGGCAATGCGCCATGATTCCCAGTCATACTTCATCCCTTGATGGGCTTACTAGCCCTGCCAATCTCGGTTCTACCAATGAGTTTTCTTTTCGTAATGTGACCCTAATTGAGGTGAGTGATGCCATTAATTCTATAAAATCTGATGCTGCGGGTTATGATGAGATTCCACTGAGCTTTATCAAGAGAATTCTACCTGTTCTTCTTCCTTCTCTCACCCACGTGTACAATTATGCCATCACTTCTTCTACTTTCCCCGACTTATGGAAGCATGCAGTTGTCACTGCTATACCCAAGAATGAAAGTTCTTCATCCCTTGAGAATTTAAGGCCTATAAGTGTTGTACCTGTGTTAGGTAAGGGACTAGAATGTTTGCTATACACTCAACTTGCATCTGTTTTGAGCCAATGTAATATCCTGGATAAACATCAATCTGGGTTTAGGCATAGGCATAGTTGCTCTACCGCCCTTTTGCGCCTCACGGAAGACATAAGGGATGGTTTTTCTAGATCTCATATCACTGTTAATGTTCTTTTGGATTTCGCTAACGCGTTTGGCTCAGTGGATCATTCAATTCTCATCCACAAATTAAGAAACTATTATAAATTTGGCGAAACTTCCTGCTCTCTCTTCCAATCGTTCATATCTCATAGAACCCAAGCTGTCAGGATTGGCTCATCTCTTTCAGATTGGCTTCCTCTCAAATATGGCGTACCGCAGGGGTCCATCCTCGGGCCGATCTTGTTCTCGTTATTCATTAATGACCTCCCTAAATGCATTGGCTCTTCTCGGTACATTCTATTTGCTGATGATTTACAACTGTATGTTCAGTGTCCCCTTGACAATACTGCTTCTTCTATCCTTAGTCTTAATATTCTGACCTCAGCAATATCTATCAGTGGGCAAATTGTAATGGTATGCTTTTAAATGCAAAGAACAGCCAAGCAATTTTGTTTTCAAAGGATGAGATCGACTTGGGTGGGTTCCCTTCAATCCAAATAAATGGGGAAAACGTTGCCTTTCAGGAAGGGGTGAGAAACCTTGGTATAATTTTTGACCCCCATTTGACCTGGCAAAAGCATGTGGCTCTTATATTCAGCAGAGTATATCATGCTCTCTACTTGATGAAGCCTTACAAACATTTTTTGAGCAATGATATGAAGAGTGGTCTCGTTCGATCCCTTATACTCCCTTATTTCACTTACTCTGATATAATTTTCAGCATTGGGCTGAGAGCTGACGCTGTGAAGCGTTTGACTGTCGCTTTTAACTCCTGCATCAGATTCATTTGTGATGTGCGAGGTAGAGAGCACATAAGCCCTTTCTATGGCTCCCTGATTGGCTGCGGCGTTGATGACCTTATGAAGATTGATTTGCTCTGCTTCATATTTAAATTCACCTTGGGAATCCGTCCGGGTTATCTTGATGGTCTGTTCATAAATACCAAATCTGAGAGATCCAGAAATCTTGCAATGCCTCAGCACTCCTCTTCAGGGAATTTCGTGCGACGGGAAAAGTCAGGGAAATGTCAGGGAATTTTGCAAAAAACACCAAAATGTCAGGGAATTTTTTCAATCAATACTTTGTGTAATAATTTGCAGTGTTTTTAGGTTTATTTTAACTCCTAAACAATAAAACTTCAACGGCGTACTTTATCATACTACCTAATATTTTATAGATGGGTAATACGAATAAAAAAATGATTGTCGAGTCGTGGAACTGTTCAAAGAGTATCGCTACACACAGATACATTGTGACAAGGATATGTCTAGTAAACTATATGTGAGAAAAATCAACAGGTGTAGGGAGCAAACCCAACAGAGTAGTGGATTGATCCAGTAAGAGTCCCAACAATGAGTTGGTGTAATAAATTCATAGCATTCAAGCCAAGTGTAATAAATTCATAGCTTTCCAACGGATTTTTGTGTGATGGGAAATAAGGCACCGATGGAAGTAGGTGGAAAAAGCGAGACATTTATTGCAGTCGGGCGAAAATTCGGAATTACCCACAGCTAAGAAATATCCTTGTTAAAAACCTTTTCCTTTTTTCAAGACAAATGATTACAATTTGAATTTGATCTTCAACGAATCGCTTCAGATCACAAATTGAGGGACCATAAAATATTAAATGAAAAGTAATGCAGCATGATTAAAGGCGAATTTTCGTAATTTGTCGTATTTCATTTAGGTTAAATTGTTTCGATAATTAAGAAACAAGCTCCTTTTTAACGAATTTAACGTGGTACTGAAAATGTGTCGTCCACCGAACTGATTCTTTCTTATGAAATACTTCATTGCACAGCACGTGGTCGATTTTAAATAATTAGTTGTGATGAAATAACAATTTTATGTGAAAACAAAGCATTTATTCATTACGTACGTAGATAAAGTGTAGGTACCATAATTATGGTTCAGCAAAAGTTGTTTTTCAAACATCTCCTTCTAAGAGCTTCCAGTTAATTGTTATCATTTTGTGTTATTCTGGTCACTAGAATCTAGTGTTTTGATACGATAGTGTTTGAAGAACCTTGTGGCCGTTCGGCAACGAAATACCAAAACTGGGTTTTGAAACTTATTGTAGTGTTTTCCTCATTCTCAGTATATTTTTTACCTGAATTTACTGTGGAATATTTTATTTACCTTAAGTATGTAGTGTGTCAAAACCATTCTGTTCGTCTAACTGCGATTTTTTAAAAACTATTTAAGTAAATTCTTTCACAAATTCTTTAAAAAGTATCTTTTCTCCCATGCTTCACCTTCATTATTACTCCTGGAGTAGGCTGTTTTTTCTTTTTAAATTATACGATCTTCATTTTGGAAGCATTAAAGGTGACGCTATATATATATATATATATATATATATATATATATATATATATATATATATATATATATATATATATATATTTTGATATTTTTTGTCAGGGAAATATGAAGTTCGGTCAGGGAAAAGTCAGGGAAATGTCAGGGAATTTTAAAATTTCCATTTGGGGGCCACCCTGGAACGCCCTGGGCTGTCAGAGAATCACCCACCTACTCGGCCTTTCGGAGGCGATGTATGGCCCACTTTGCAGAGTCTTAGGGCCGTATGCAAGAACGCACCTTTAATAAAAGGACCGTTCCTTTAACGAAAGGTCTCCTTATAGGATCCTTTAGGAATCCTTGTATTCAAGTTCCGATGCAGAGAACTCCCTTTACAGCTGCGTTTAAGGAGACCTCCTTTAACTTAAGGGACTGTCCTTTTACGTTCCTTTCGCGAATTTCTAATGCAGAGACCTTCCTCAACGCCTTCGTTAATCTACCGTACCTTAAATCGGTCTGGAATTAAAAGGAAGCCTTTTAATTTAAAAGGCTGGTCGCGAGGTACCTTTTAGCTTCAAGGAGCTGGTTTTAGGTCGTGAACATGATAGATAGGTAGTTCAAAGTTCAATGAGATATTTTCGAATTAATCCCAATTGGGATTGGGAAAGTGGAAATTTTATATTAGTGAAAATTTGCACAGTGCAAAATTCCATTCCAATATTAGATGATGGACTTGATATTTTTTTTGGCAGAATACCTTCAAAAATTTATGTCCAAAATTCTGAAAGTTTTACTACTTGAAATTCATTAACATTCAAATTCATTAACATTTTTATTCGTATTGTATAATGAAATTGTTTTGAAATTTGAGCTTTATGCATGCAAAGAAATTGTTAACTATTAGTTTTATGACTGTTTTTCTAAATAACAATCTGCTGTTCATAAAAAGATTTTGGATATTTATCTTTTTTTGATAGTTAGCGAATTTTCGTAGAAAATGATGCTATTGTAATGGCATGGAAATTTTTAAAATCAAAATTTTCGAAAAATCTTCATTGAAATCCGTTTTCAGGCATTCTGAAACGATTCCTGAAGTTTACGCTTTTTCATTATATATAAATGTGTGTGTGTGTGTTTGTGTGTGTGTCTTCTTTATCTATTACTCCTTCTTCTCGATGATCTCTTCTCTATTCTCATTAATCTTTTCTTAAATAAAGATCCTAGTACCTCTCTTTCTTTTATTTTATTTTATTTTTAATTTAATTTTTTTTCTAGTTTGATTACTAATTTTTAAAAAATAACGCCTGTTACTGTTTCGTTGTTACTTTTAGAAGTACGCTCGGTGGGACCCAGGTCCTTTGTACTTTTTGAAATAAATAAATAAATAAAAATTCTTATTATTTTTATTTTTTCTTGAACGTTCTAGTAAAACTGGGTCATCTCATTCGGGAACGCCCAAGATATCCTCTTTGTTTTATTTTCTTATTTAACGATAAGCTGCACCTCAACCAGAAGGATCATTATTAGCGGGATTGAACAAGTTGTCAGTAGGGACACTACTAATGGCACGATTCTAACAGGAGCCATGTTACCCTCTGTCACTAAACGGAGTGTCATCATGGACTCCACTGACCACTGTTTAGCCCTTAAAGCAGATCAAAAAGCCCCAAAATTAAAATGGTAAAACTACGAGTAGATGATGAAAAAAAATATCTTCGTCAGAGTCATTCATCATAGGCGGTTATACCACAAGTACAAGGAGCATCTTACGCATGCACAGTGGCAACTAGTGGGTAGGTGATATTATTGACGCCTAGTCAACTGTTTACATAGCATTAAGTGAGGATGGTTCAGCTCGCACAAGCGGTATCAATTTCTTACTCACTTTTTCACTGTTCCAATGTATATAGGTCCCTTCACTACGCGTTGTTAATGCACCGACAAGCGGCCAACTAGGCGTGATTGTGTGTATGTACAGCTACTGGCTAGGTGACCAGCTTGGCTACCATCAAGTAAATGGGTGTGCGAGTGAGCTGCCAGACCGGGTCTGTGTGACCCTCATCATAATTCACAATATTACAAAATGAAGCCATTGCAATGACTCCAAATATATAAAAATTAAAATTTTCGAAAGTTGTCTTCATTAAAATCCGTTTTGACACATTCTGAAACGAATCCTAGAGTTTAACACTTTTTCATTATATATATATATATATTTATTTATATTCGCATCATTCCAGATGATAACTCTCCATAGGATTGAGAAAAAAATTCCAAGCTTTCCAAACGAAAGGCTGAGTTCCCTGCCCAGCATTTTTTCACCATATTAAGTTGGTCAAATTTCAAAAAGTGCTGAAAAAATCATTTTAAAAAGTGGAAAACTGCTAAAAATGTTAAATTTATGTTTTTTAGCTGAATTTTGCTCAAATAAAGTTTTTAACTATAAAATAGAACAATAAAAAAAATTCTTCGATGGTTTTTTTGACACGATCGATGTTCATTTATTCAGGACTGGTGAGGTCCTAAATAATCCTGAATAATTGAAAAAATTATGTAAAAAACTATGCTGAAAAAATGTACCTAATTAAATTTCATTAAAATTGCTAATACAATTGATAATAATAACTGGAAAAAAATTAAAAATCCAAAATCTTATTTTGAATCATGGAATACCTATTATTTAGAACGAGTTTTTTGCCATAAAATTGGTTGTTAACAATTTCATCTCCCTCAAAGTACTTAATTTTCAAAACAATGTAACATAATCTAGTACGATAATTTATGAAAATTCGCTCATACGATCATGCTGCATGACTGGATCTTTTTATGTTCATATTGTTGTGTTTCCATAACAAAATTATAGGGCTGTGCTACAAGCCCATGAGCCTAGTTTGACTCCAGATCGATAGGTGTGTTCTTGAGAAATTCTTTAAGGTCTACTTCATTACATCCTCATTGTTCTTTGGGATGTTGAGAAAGTAAAAATAAGCTTCTCTCAAGTTTTTTTTTTTTTTTTTTTTTTAATATTTAACGACTATTTCGTATTTTAGGTTTCACCACGTGTACTGGATGAAAATGGAATAAGAAGTACCATCGAACTGATAAAAAATTTAGCTAGTATTGGGAACGACAATGATGCACTTACAGAAATGGTGTACGTCAGTAGAAGTATCGCTAGCTCAGACTCACCAATGTACGGTCACAAGACGCGAATAATGAAAATAATGAACGAGGTAAAGTATTACATACCTATCTACAGAGATACATAAAGTTCTATTTATATGTTGTTTGTTATCTATTTAGTTATTATTGAAAATCGACCAAAAAACATTTTAACCACCCCCTCCCCCTTTTCACCCATTTAATTGATTTACATTTCAAGCATTGTTGCCAGACGTCCCTTTTTGGGGGTACATGTACTTCTTTTTAGATACCAAAACCCCCAACCCCAATCGCACAAATGTAGGAGCACCTACCCTTTTTTGCTTAGGATCCCCTTCCCCTCCTCATTTCACCTCTTTTTATAAATCGCACCCGTCCTAGAATAAGGGTACAACTCAAAAATCGCGATTTTTGAGTTAGTTGTGGTTTTGAGAAGTGGAAACGGTCTAGTTTGTCTGTAGAAGGTGGAGATATGTGTAGGGCACTCTAATTCCGCTAGAGAGTGCGTGTGTCTTTCTTCTATGGAGGGAGTAACCAATTCCCGTCCTAGGAAGAAAGACACAACTCAGTTGAGTTCACGCAGTCTGTGTCTCGTTTTGAGTTGTTTCCTTTTTGTGTGGACAATGTCAGCATAATTTTAACTTGTGTCTTCCTTTTCTGAACATTTTGGATCCTGACTGGTGAGATTTCAGTGTTTGAGTTTGAACAACTCAAAAGTTCTTAAAAAATCAACAAAACGGTTCTCCCCACTCCCTTCCCAATGGCAAAAAAACTATTTACTCACCATGGGGTGTTAGAGCAATAATGTGGGAAATAAGTTTCGCAAAGATAAATTATGTTAATCGTGTTCCAAAGAATGGGTAGCCAATGGTGTGGAAGGAAAACTTTGAATGCGATTTGCCGAAAATGACAATTTTTGAGTTGTACCCTTATTCTAGGATGGTCACGAAATATCCGCTCATTTCTCCTTTTTTACTTACAGAACTATTTCGTAAACCAATTAATAATTGAATCAGTATGTGAGGGGTAAAAAGTACGGAGCTAGGTAGGGGATGCATTGCTCCATGATGTATCCATGTATACCGTAGTTGAAACAATACCAAGGCATTTCACGCACCACCACCTCATTCGGGAATAAACAACATTAGGTACACCTTCCACTTTAATACTTTGACCGTTCTTGTTCAGTGTTGCCAAATGTACCGGGATTGCGGTTAATGTACCGGATTTGGTCTTTGTGTACCAGGGTGCCTGTTTAAGCCTCAAATGTCCCAGGATCTCGAGTTTTCAACAGAATAGCTATTTACATGGGTCAAGTCAAACAGATTCAATATTAGTTGTGATATGAGTAAAGTCAACACCGACAGTTTATCTAGTTATCGTTTCATGCAGTAATTTAGTTCACTGTACGACCAGCCTGTTGGTCTCTCCCAGCTATGATTGATTTTTCGCTGCTGCCTTTGTCTAATCTTTCCAAAGCTGATTCATGGACCGAAAATAGGTCTGGACCTGAGTATAAAAGAAGGGTTAAAGTGTACCTATATTTAATGATAGGTATAGTTTCTATCTTGAATAAAACTGGTAGGTATAAATAATTAGTATTTAGCTCTGAAATTATTTTCTGAACAGAAAGACATTTGCTTTTCCTAAAACTGAACGAAGATAAAAGGGTACAAAGAACCACATATTTTGCTGTATGAAATTCGGCCGTGGCCTCTAAGAGAATAACGGCATTAAACACGTTAGATAAACAATGTTCATATTCACAGTCATTTCCTGAACCAGTTTGGACAAAAGCCAGAACTGTAACCAAAAACCAGACCTGAATGGTTCTTGATGTATAATAAAGCTTTGCTTATGCTGCCTTCTGGTCCAGGTCATTCTTCGTGTGCACATGGAAGGAGGAGAAATATACTTCTACTCGGCTGACCCACGGGTTAGGTTTGTTCAAGGGGACTGATATTTCCACTGCAAACCTGAAAGAAGAAAGGAAAAAAGAGAACTTCCATGGACACAGTTTATTTGAATTGTCTATGCTTTCATGCTCTGAATAGGTGCACTGTTCATTCATACAGCCAAAGAGGGGTGCGGTCACTTCAGAATGATTAAAACAGTACCGGATTTCAAATTAAAAGTGCCGGAATGTATCTGTTTTTTGGTCCAAACCTACCGCATTATCGTGCTGGGGTGTTGGCCACCATGTTCATGTTAAAGCGCCCATTCACAATCCTGCTGCAGGAAGTGAGGGGAACCAAAAACTTCCTTCTATTCTTGTACGGGAAGGGTACAGAACGCGTGTGGACGCCTTCCTGCTGCAAGTGTCCTGCAGAGCTCGTCGGATGGGTTTCCCATCGGACCATCCTGCGGTCCGGGGTCCTCCACCCTATCAACCTGCTAGTTCCGAGCAGGTGTGGATCTGCCGGAAGAGCTTCCATGTTCTAATCACCCGCCAACACAGGAAAATAGATTAGGTACCTCTCATCCCATCCTTATCAAAGTGCGCACGAGTTCACTTTACATGAACATTTTACATCAGTAAAGAAGTTTTATAGATCAGTGAAACAGTTTTGCATTATTAGTGGATAGCAGTTACTTTTTGGTTTACGCTTTATACGTTTATAGTTGACGTGTTTACAAAATGATCTCGCGCTTCTGGCGAGAAATATTTTTGAAGGGAAATGGCTTCATAACATGCCTATTGAGGGGAAATGCGCTGTCCCCAATCAAGACGTGTGTAACAGGATTATTATCCATCCCTGGGGGATACATGTCCTCAGGCAGACTCAATGCCTCATCCATTAGTTTTTTGTAAAAAGAGGAGTTCTTCAGGATAGCAGCGTCGGAGGCAGAATCATTGGTCCCCACTTATATGTACCTACATGAATTCATAGTCTGCATTCACGACTGAGAATAGGACTAAGCTAAAGAAATGTTTGTAATTGAAGAATGTAGATCCACGTGTGGATGGACCCAATACAATTTGGGAAATTCCACTTTTCTTCAAACCACCGAGCTACATCCCTCCATTCCTCTCGATTTTCACAAACCTGCACAGAAAAACAGTGCACATGAAATTTGATCAATTTTCACCCATTGATTTAATTCAACTCAGACCTTTAAAAAAATGAGATTGCCAACTACGGAGGAGACTTCGGAAGGCACCGCCATCCACTCTATGACCCCGAGAGAGCTTACCCTGATGTACTCTTTGAGGGTGTGGTAGATGGCTTCGCACGTTTCAGGAATAATTTTCCCCAGAAGCTGAGGGGATATTGCAGCTCCGAATTTGAGGTCCTCATAGCTTCGGCCAGTGGCTAAACATCTAAGAGTGACCACTAATATTTGGTCGACACAGATTCTCTCATGTTTGTGTTTTTCCTATCGATGTGAGGTTTGTAAACAAATAGGTACAAAGTAAATAAATAGGTAAAATGAAGTAGGTACATTTCCCCATGATTTACTGTGAAAATTTTAATTCAAATGCTATTTATTTTGCCTCTTTACTGCTTAGATTTGAATTTGGAATAGTTCTACCCACCTTACTCTCTCGGCTCGTATCTCAAAACTGCATACATCAAATAGTCAATCCCTTAGTAAAAATTCAGATTAGTTGGACATATTGGTCAGAATGATGTGTATAGTTTGGTGGTCTGAACTGATTTGTAGGCTGTGTTAAATCATCTTTTTCCGAAATCCAACAAATAAAAGAAACATTCACCGCCCACAAAACAACCCACCACCCCCCACGAGTGAATAAATGTGCATTAACCCCCCCCCCCCCCCCCCAACAAAAGTGAGCAGTTCCTCGGATTTGATCTCGACACTCTCTGCTCCATAGACCGGTGTGCCGGACACCACAGAGATCTTTATATGAAGGGATAAACGACGGGCATGTAATTTCACGATTTGCAACTGAACGTTGCGCCTGTTGTATACCTACGGGTGTAGGTAGTTACCTACTCCGTGCGAATCACCCAGCCAGTTTGACCACTAACCTCCCATCGTTGAAATCCATTCGGCTGTACCAAAATGTAGTATTTTGTACTTATGATTACAAAATATTGTAATAACCATGTTACAAATAGTTCTATTAAACCAATAATGAATTCGTGTATTCATGGATCTGAATAACATTACTCAAGTGTTGATAATACTACTGCAGTAGGTTGGTAGCTATTACCTATCACAGTAATTTTTTCAGGTTACTGGGGGAATGGATAGTTCTGCTTCGAATTTGGTTGTATCAGCAAAACTGAACACGGTTCTTATTACTATCAACCGATTGATGTTGATTTCAAATCTCACTGAACCTCCTTTCAACGTCAGTATAGACCCCTGGAAAGCTCCATCTATGCCATCAGAATTCAGGGCTGTGCGTGCTTGGGTATCGACCTTTTCCAGGTCAGCCAACACTATACATAGTGTCACATCGTACTACTATCAACATGTTCTCAAGAGGCTAAACACACCAAATGACGCAACAATCTTGCAGTAAGTTTATTTATTTACAGAGTAGCATTTCGCGCTTGCTCATCCAATTCAGCTATTGCATGTAGAGAGGAGTTGGTGGAATTTCTCATCTCGTCAGCTGATCGGAGAGCTGATGTTGAATGATAACTATGTGAACGAAAAGTGAGAGTGAAACGGTGAAAAAGTCACAAAAATTCGTTACACTGTGAAAACTGGCCCCGATGGAAGGGGCCCTGTGAGAGATATAGTACTTAGAAGACCAAGAAAAAGTTTCCTAGTGAAATCAAGTGTCACAAAATGCGTTTCGAAAATAGGTTGTAATCGTCTGGGTTTTCCTAACTATAGATAGAAGGATATTCTTAGTACTGAATTTATGAAAAAAAAAAAAAAAAAAAAAGGAACAAATAGGTAAATAGGTAGGTACTTATATGGTTTCCTTAGGTTTGGGAGCCAGTGAGGGTAAGTTTTGCTCAACCTTTATCCTAGAAGGAGACGATCACATAAGTTTTTTACGCTTTTGCAGCGCAATCTAGGATTTCCACTAGGTTGGTAGCTAACTAGGTTAAATTGGTCAAATTTCAAAAAATGTGCTAAAAAAATCACTGGGGATGGCTAAAACTTGTCATTAAGTTTATATTTTTCGTAGAATTTCAGTTAGAAGTCATTATCAGCGAACTAGAACAGGCATTTAAAAAAAATGCGAGGGGAATAGTTCTTAACTGTGAGATACCTATAGGTATTATTTTATACTCGCTTTATTTTTGAATAGTTTGCCTATTTTCTTAGACTTTTGAGGAACAAAGTTATTGATAGGTAGGTATTTCATTTCATTTTTCCATTCTTTAAAACACTTTCAAGGCTATAGGGGTCTGAATTGTGCATCTATAGAAGAATGGATATTACAAGAAATCAAATAGAATTGAAATTGATAGTTGGGTGTGGCACACCACATGAATGAATAGATCATTGAAATGTTTTGAATGGATGATTGAAAAAATGAAGTTTGAAGAAAAGAAAATCATTGAGAAAATGATGGTTAAAGAAATTTACTTAATACCGACTCATAATCGCCTCTTAATAATGGCCTCTTCGAGGTCAATTATCCTGATGATCTCCCGCCATTTCAGTCGAACCACGGCCAGGTCCTTTGTGGTGGCTGGGGCTAGGGTTTGGAACGCCCTCCCATTGTCTGTTCGTGCGTCCCCTTCCATTGGTTGGTTTTTAAGCTATCTTAAGCAGCACCTGAATACCGACAATTGAATAACCTAATATTATGTGCACCCCCCCCCCCTCCCCCCTTTTTTTCTTCCCCTTGCGATGGATGCTTAATTTTCTTCCTCTCAAATTCTTCTCCTTTTTTTTCTCTCAATTAAGTAACCATAATTTTTGTTTCGTTTTTTTTCCCCTCTAACTTTTTCTTGTCACTATTCGATAGCCATAATTATTCTACGTTTTGCCGTCTTATACAGTTTATTGTACCTTCACCATACGTGGTTCATGTGACCCGCTATGGACAATATTTACATGTCTTTGGGTTAATAAATGTTTTATTATTATTATTAATTTTTCATTAGGTATGTCCTCTGACATGAGTACATGAGTTACAGCAGTATTGCTTCCAAGTCTACTTTATAGGTTGAGGAACCTTTTTTGCTTCCGAGTCTACCTAAAGGTAGCGGAAGCATCTTTTTCACTTTCGGGAGAAGAAAAATTTTTTGGTCTCCAAAATCGAAATTTCCACTCGTATTTTACGTTTTAGACCATTTTGAAGAACTTGAGTTCAGTGTATGTCTGCCTGTCGTGTGTCCGCAAATCCTTGTAACAAGCTTATTTTCCACAGTTTTCATCCGATTTGGATGAAATTTTCAGGGGATGTGCGAGTTAGGGGGTTGACGGTCCCCTATCAGTTTCATCGTTCTTGACTTAATACTTCACTCTGCGCATGTGCAAACGTAAATTCTACCAAGCATCATTTTCTCACGCCCTAGTATTCCGATCTCGCTCAAATTTGGAGGATGGTTGGGGGATTACCTTATATCAATTTCAACATGATTGTATTATTAATATCTACTGCGCATGTGCCAATATGAAATCCTTGTAACAATTTTATTTTCCACAGTTTTCATCCGATCTGAACGAAATTTTCAGGGAATGTGCGGGCTAGAGGGTAGACGATCTCCTATCAGTTTCATTGTTGCCAAATCAATACTTCATTCTGCGCATGAGCAAACGTAAATTCCATAATGCTCTATTTTTTCACACTCTATTCGTTCGATTTCGCTCAAATTTGGATGATAGTTGGAAGAAGATGACTTGATTACCTCACATCAATTTCAACACGATTGTATCATTAATAGCTAATGCGCATGCGCCAGTGTGAAACACTTGTTATGACCTTAATTTCCACTGTTTTCATCCGATTTTGATGATCAGTTCATTCTGCGCTTAAACAAACGTTAATTAATTACCTACCATTTTTCTTAATTGACCAATTATGACATTTCACGCTACTTCTTGATTTACTCTTCTCCGCTATGAAAATTTTCAAGATCATTTAGAACTTTTCAATGATCTATACGTTCATGATAGATAACGAGGAACACCCAACTGGCAGACGTTGTTTTTACTGTTTGTACTGGGTTACGTTTACTGATTCTATAGTACCTACCTGGGAAGTTATGTTTTGTTAGGGGACATCATTCCGAAGAATCGGATCAAACCATCCGGGCTGCTGTTCGTTCATCCATTTGCTCTTCTTAAGGGTTAGAACTTTGTCAGGAAAAAATCAACAACATGGGTGCAAATTATAACTGGTTGAACATGGCGAAAATTGCCTTGTATCTCCGGCTCTTGTTTCATCTGATATAATTCCAATGGAATTTTCACTTCACCTAACTGGGTTTATTACAACTTTTGTCGCCCTTAGGTGGACTTTTGAAGCTTAAGTAGGTGACATACATACCTACTTCATTTAATTCATTTTAAGTTGGTGGATCAACTCGTGTTAAATAACACGAAAGTGTATGTGTGTTACTTAATCCTCTACAGCTATGCAGATATATTCAGATAGGCAGCTACCTTCCTAATATATAACAGAATTCGTTTAATAATCATAGTCAGGTCTTCTGTGTAGAAGGGCTCTCAAGTACAGAAATCTTTGTGTAATAATTTGCAGCGTTTTTATTTCTTCAGGTTGATGTTTCAAGCTATATTGAGGATTCAGCTAGCGTGGAGCTGGAAGGGATATGCTGTCACAGTATTGCGTCAGGATCCAATATTGCTTTTCAGGATGAAAGCGGAGGTAATGTATCTAAACATAATGAAATGGGAGTATTGTACGCCTTCTGGAATGAAATATTTGTAGAATACAGTAGAATCTATTTTATGAATAAGCTTATATATATATTAAGTGACCAGCTCGTGACCAGAGCCTGACTGGTTGGCGTTTTCACTGGATAATCCTTCGTGCAGGCATTTTTGTAAGAAAAATTAACTACCTACGCATATATTCGATATTTTAGGTAAGTACCGTTTATGTTAATAGAATACACAGTTCGTAAACATGTAAACATGTATTTATTTGATTATACAGTCAAAAACTGTTGATTTTCCTGTCCCGATTTACCAATATGTATATGAAAAAATTTAACGAAAGTAGTCAGTACGTACCACTTACATCCAGCTTTGAAGCGAAATCAGATCTGACTTCAAACGGGGAAATGTAGTTTTCCTTCGCTTTTAGTTCCGATTTTGCCTTTTACCGCCGCATGAGAGTATACCTCATAGGTAGTGTGAGGCAGAAGTTATTCGTGAAAAGTTCGTCATGCAGCATGATCGTATGAGCGAATTTTGTAGATTATCGTGAATGTCTTATTAATTTATTTTAGGTAGGTAGGTACCTACATTGTTTTGAAGTTTGAGCACTCCGAGTGCAAAATTATCTGTTCTCTACCAAATTTATGACAACAAAACTCATTATAAATAATAATACCTATGCAATTCAAATATATTTGAAAATTTTACCTTTTTAGGGAGTTTATATTGGTTTTTCTGCAAATATTAATGAAATTTCACGCAATTATTCCTTGCAACATGTCGACGCAGCCCGATGTCATTTTTATTGCCTAGTGTTGCGAACAACTTTTTACGATCTTTTTGCAGTTGTACTTGGCAATTGCTATCTTTTTGGAGTTGCAGCTTTTATTACTCATGTAAGGGCCCGTTAAGGAAAGTCATTGTCTGGAGTGACATATATATATATATATATATATTCGATAAAAGCGTTAAACTCTAGGATTCGTTTCAGATAGTCTCAAAATATGTGGGGTAAGTAGTTGGCTGTGAGGAATACATCCTAGGGTAGTTGAGGGTGAGAATGAGAGGTCAGCTTCTCGTATTATGTACTTTATTCAAGCTAAGTGCTTTCGCCTATTGGCCTCGTCAGAGCTGCAAAAAGATGATCACACCAGGTTTATATAGTATTACAGGTTTGTAATATTATATTAATCTATTTATAATACTCTACACTAAAATTAAATAGATTAATATAATAATACAAACCTTTACTTAGGGTGTAATCACCTTTTTACAGCTCTGACGAGGCCAATAGGCGAAAGCGCTTAGCTTGAATAAAGTACATAATACGAGAAGCTGACCTTTCATTCTCACCCTCAACAACCCTATGATGAATGTCTCAAAACGGATTTCAATGAATTAATTTTTCGAAAATTTTGAGTTTGAAATTTTTAGAGCCATTTCAATAGGTTCATTTTCTACGAAAATTTGCTAAAAGTGAACCAATGGGGATTTTATTATTTTAGTTCTTTTTAGCTTGTAATTTATTGGAAAAAAGAGCGAGCGATAGGTAGACCTACCTATCCTTTTCTTCACCTTCTGGGAAGGTGGTGCAGAACACAGATACGCACACCAAGGAAAGATAGATGTTTTTTCTCCTCCTCACCTTCGGGGAAGGAAGAGAAGATCGACAAGGAGGAAAACAAGAAAAAGAACAGGTGACAGGTTAATCCGATGCCCCGTTAATCCAACAGTCGGTCAAGACAGATTCAACTGTATTTATGATGGCAGTGCGTACTGTAACAGTGTGCTGTTTCTACACAAGTGCAATTGTATCAAATAATGTGTCTCACTTGATGTTTTATTTAGGCTAAGCAGATGCTTTTGGACATGCAGAAGGCAATTGAGATGCTGATGAAATCAATAGATTTCCACATAGATAGCTATACTGGGCACATGAATATTACCTGCGGGACATCATCAGCTTCTGGAACGGTGTGTATGGTTTCAAACTATTCTGCTACTAACCTCGTTCATCTACCTTTCCCTTTATATCTATCTGGTCAGTAAATCCGTAATTTCCTAAATACCTACCTAATGATTCCTGGCAGGGCCGTGTACATAATTTTTAGGGCCCCTCTGTATGCTTCACCTTTCTTCCTTTACTGTTTAATAATATAATTATAGTACGGCCTTCATAGAAAACTGTTTACTTATGCAGTGGCAATTTTTAGAGAAAAAAAATTTGAAAAAACCCGCGGAACAGCAGAGTTTTTGAAAAGCCACCAAAGTTTACGGTCCCCTACGTTGGCTACCCTGCATGCCTCCCCACGCCCCACCATCTCGCGAGATGAGGAATTTCTGTGTTCACCTCCGCACAGCATGTCCACGCAAGTTACAGCTTTTACTTTCATATTTTTCGTTTCCAAATATCAATTTTATTTTTTCTTTTCGATGCCGTTTCATTTTTGCACGATTTGACGACATTTTAACGTTGCGTATCGATGAATTTGGAACACACCTACCTATGCACATTTTAATTATAATTGCTTGCTTATGCCTTAAATAACTTATTGGCTAAATTTCACTTTGCAAATCTCATAATTGATACACATGTTCATTTTTATGTATGATTACCATTCGTCTCATCTCCATTTATCCTGGATGGGACACACCTGCCACTGCTCCTCTTTTTGCATTATCCCATTTTATCTGATATCAGGAGGAAAGGGGGGGGGGATGTCTGGGGGGGCATAGGACGATATATATGGTACCCCTACACATCCATTGAGCACCATTCGACATTTACATGCATTGGGGAGTGACCTGCACACTTGATTTATTTATGTTACTGCATATATGCACATCCGTCCATAACAGCTCTATTTTACCCTCCACTGAGCACCATTTACTCCCATTATGGAGTGACCTACAAACATGTTTTAGGCATGTGTTATTTTCTTGTTGCAAGTTTATGCTTTACTTGTTAAGCTTGCACCATAAATGTCCTTGTATCAGGCCTATGTGCCCTTCTCGTATATAAGGTCTCAATTCGACTATCCATGGGAAACCATCAGTCCCAGCTGTCATTACCCCTTGTCATTTCCTATCCTTAGCCGACACAACAGATCCATGGTTACCATGATTCGGAATCGGTTATTAACAGTTGCGGTGGACCCCCCCCCCCCTCCCCCAACACACCTCCCTTTGGACAGAAATAAAGAAATTCTACTAACTGTCTATCTGTCAAATCAAAATTGTAATTATGATTGGATTCCTGAATATCTTTTGCAAATGTAGACCTACCCTTATTTTCCTTGAAATCCCTGAAATAGAATTATGCCAATTTTTTCAGAAATTTTCCCATAGTAAGGTATACTTATCCATTGTTTTTCTTCTAAAGTTACATATTCCCTAACCAGATTGGAAACTTCATCTCTACTCTTTTTCCTAAGAACCTTATCCCATAGGTATCAACAAGATCTCCTCCGTTGCCATTACTAGCCGCTATGCTGTTGATAAGTAATGGATTTTTATTTTGTTAAATTTCGTTCACCAATAGGAATAGATAGTGCTCAGTAGATCATACTATGGAAAGCTGTATCATTAATAACCTGATCACGAGTATCACCTGGACAATCTTGAAATCGAAGAGAAATTTGTAAAGGTAGACAATTTTCTCTTTTTTTTCTGATTTCTGTGGTCTCAGATAGGTAGACCACATAAAAAGTCCATTCCACTGGTAGGTAGACTGCAGATCCGTGGTAGACTGCATACGCTTCCGGTACCAAAAGATTAGTTTTATTTGACAAAATTCAACTTGATTTGCACGTACCATAGGTGTGCTGAATGAGTAATAAATTAGGTAATCGCAAACCTACTTACCTTGATGGCGAGCAGATAAGATATGAGAACAGTTGGCTCGTTGTTCCTTCTAGCATTCCAAATAACAGTTCTTGAAACCGATTTCTACTATACCGCCGAATGACTCCCCAAATGAGATTTTTTTAATTCTAATATTTCAGGTGTTTCTTGCATACGATGACGGGAGACTGGCCGGTCGAGTTTATAATGAAATGAACAATGTTAAAGTTTCTGTCGAGCTACAAGATAGTTCCTTGTTAGATAGTGATGCAGTATACTTTGGGGTGAGTAATTTGGCTATTTATTCGTATAAATAATCTTAAAAGATAGTTTTAAGTTAACGCTAGGGATGCCAAAGACATGTGCCAAGTGTATGATGACATGTGGAGGCTAATGCAAATTATTTTACAGTTTTGAAAGGAACCCTTTGTGTGCTCCTGAACTAGGAAAATACGTTAACATATTCTTTGGGCATAAACTTCTAGAAACTCTTTTCTAATAGGTGTGTCCCATAATAGGGGTATTCACGGTCCAGTAGTTTCTACATCGAATCTTTGAAACTCGAGTTTCCAATGTGCATGTGTCCTCTTTTAGGATGATTCGATTTACCATGGGCTGAAGCATGGAGAGCCAAGTTTAGGAGTGTGTCGCTGCAGCACAGAACGAGGCACAAATTCATAAGCTATTTACGCGTTCAAAACTTACTGTACACATTATCGAATGACACGTACATACATATGAAAAAGCGCAAACTTCAGGAATCGTTTCAGAATGGCTCAAAACGGATTTTAATGAAGAAATTTTTAAAGAATTTACGAAAATTCGCTAATACTGGTTATATGCATCTGTTGAAGATGCGCAAAAAAATAAGTAAATAAAAATAAATAATAATAATAAATTAACAAAATAAACTATCCATTCGATTATGAAATGAAGCGAACCCTGTTGGATTAAAACCAAGACAACACCACCACAAGTTAATGAATCGCTTCTCAAAACATCATCTTTACTCAGGAGAGTCTCAATACCACCCCACGGTTGTCGAGGACCAAGCGCTCCTGATGGAAACTGGTGCAATGAACCCAAGTTCACCCAGTTCCGTTGAATGAATCGGCGCTTCAGTTTTTATTAATCAATTTATTTTTGTCGTAATCTGTTAACATAGTTTAGTAATCTGTTAACTTCGTTTTTCGTAATCTGTTAACATAGATTAGTTGTACAAATAGATCAAAATGATTTGTGTAGTTTGCTGGTCTGGATGCTCGCAAGCTTGCCATCTCAAAAATCCAGAACATCAAGTTGTCAATCCCTTAGTGAAAATTCAGACTAGTTGAACAAATATATCAGAATGGTGTGTATAGTTTGCAAGTTCGCATCTCAAAAATACATAGCTTCAAGTACTCAATCTCTTAGTAAAATACAGATTAGTTTGATGAATAGATCAAAATGACGTTTTAAAATATGACTTAGAAGATTTTAAATAATGACGTTTAAAACTGTGTTTTGGAGATTGAATTCAAATGCAAAAAATTTGTGTTCCGAACCCAGGATCAAACTCGGGACCCTCGACTCAGTAGTCTTTGACACTATCTACTAGACCACGGAGGACTAAAGCTACTGATGAACATTCACAGTACTTCGCTACTCATTTAGCGAGCTTGTTTCCATGCTTGGTGGTATGGAGACTCCGCGACAGCCGGGGAGTGGTATTGAGACTCTCCTTCGTTATCCATAATAGGAATCCAAATGGTCAATGTATATTACAGATCAATGGAACGAGAGAAAATGTATCCTCTAGGCGTAGGTACCTACCTACATGTTGAACTCTAAAGACGAAAATACATGCTTAAAACATCTAAATAATCATAAGGAATAAGACCCAGGCAAAAATCAAGATGGTGATGGTTTGCTTCATTTGATATTCGAATTGGTAGATAATAAGAACACAACTTGCCATTGTTGAAGATTCATGGTGCAGGGTTGTAGTACCTAGCTATGAAAATTGCTTTTGAAATAGATGATGGTGATTATTTTGGAAGATAACATTCGTAAAATCAAAACAAATGGACGGCGCAGTAACAGCCGAGGTGTTTGTAGGATCAAAATTGGCAGCTGAATGAAAATACGTACAGTAGCCCTTACTCTGATGAATCTATCTTTCTATGTATAGGTGTACCAGGAATAAGGTGACAAAATGAGTACACAGATTAAAGGGGATTACGTTGAGTTTTTATTCAAAGATGTAAGTATTGCTCCGAAAGGATAATACGGGATTCTTTTTCTAACTAATCTGAGAGGAATTTACTAGTAGCTGGTTTTACCGTTTGAATAGGAAAATACCGCAGGGTTTTTTTTAAGGGGGGGGGGGGGGGGGTAGATGGATCAAATCTGGTGGGATTTCAAGAGAGGATAATCAATTGGTATATATTGTGTACTATGTCAAAATCGTCATGCAAAATGGAGATAGATCAAAGATAACTTACAGTTGATTCGAGCGCCAGCAAGTAAGTGATCTGTGGGAATCTCTTGAGTAGGCTCCGTTCCCCCTTCCTTCCTTGCTCCCGCTCTCCCCCTTCTGCACCCTTCGACTCCGGATCTGATATCCGTAACTGACGGCCGATAGATGGTGCAAGCTTGCTATCCGTCATCACAGTCCCCCCCTCCCAGACCAGTCTCCAGCATCCTTCCGATCCTAATTGCTTTCTGAGGATTCTGGAGACTGTTTGGCTGAGGGTTGTCAAAGGTTCCTTTTGACATGTGCAGGCTGATGTGTTGTTGGTTGTGAAGGTGGTAGGATTTGGGTTATTTGGGTTTGCGGTTCTACTCTACAGGCCTAGGTAATGATTAATTTATTACATGCTTTCCTAGATGGAGCTCTTATGATTATTTGATGGACTTTCCTCGTTGTTGGATGACGACTGGGGGAATCGTTCGGTTTAGGGTGTGTGTTTAATTGTTGTGGGCTTCAGTTTGCTTTGGTTGTTTGGTTGTTCGGGTCCTTTGTGTTTGGTTTTGATGGTCTTAGTGTGGCTATCTCGTTTTGGGATTTGTTTGAATTTTACTCTATTCGTTATTGAGTATTTGGGTACTTTTTGTTTAGTGTTTTTGGAATTTTGGGCTTGCACATCTGTTTGTTGCAGTTCGTCAACCTTGTCTGGCACATCAGAGTGAGTTTTGGGGTTCATCAGACATGAATTTTTGTTGTATATTGATGCTTTTTAAAAAAGGGGTTATGGTTAATTAATCCCAATTCGAGGGAAATAATTTTTTTTTTTGTTGAAGCGAAGCTTTTATACGGACGCCCCCCCTCCACCGCTAGGAATGCTCGCCGCTCGGGGAGTCTCCCCCTGAAAACCGTCAGTCATAATCCGAACTGTCCCGAAGGATCCCGATTCTACCCGAGGCGCCCGCCGCCGCTGCCATGCCGTGCGTGCTTTCTCTCTCTCTCTCTCCTCTCTCTCTCTCTCTCTCTCTCTCTCTCTCTCTCTCTCTCTCTCTCTCTCTCTCTCTCTCTCTCTCTCTCTCTCTCTCTCTCTCTCTCTCTCTCTCTCTCTCTCTCTCTCTCTCTCTCTCTCTCTCTCTCTCTCTCTCTCTCTCTCTCTCTCTCTCTCTCTCTCTCTCTCTCTCTCTCTCTCTCTCTCTCTCTCTCTCTCTCTCTCTCTCTCTCTCTCTCTCTCTCTCTCTCTCTCTCTCTCTCTCTCTCTCTCTCTCTCTCTCTCTCTCTCTCTCTCTCTCTCTCTCTCTCTCTCTCTCTCTCTCTCTCTCTCTCTCTCTCTCTCTCTCTCTCTCTCTCTCTCTCTCTCTCTCTCTCTCTCTCTCTCTCTCTCTCTCTCTCTCTCTCTCTCTCTCTCTCTCTCTCTCTCTCTCTCTCTCTCTCTCTCTCTCTCTCTCTCTCTCTCTCTCTCTCTCTCTCTCTCTCTCTCTCTCTCTCTCTCTCTCTCTCTCTCTCTCTCTCTCTCTCTCTCTCTCTCTCTCTCTCTCTCTCTCTGTCTGTCTGTCTGTCTGTCTGTCTGTCTGTCTGTCTGTCTGTCTGTCTGTCTGTCTGTCTGTCTGTCTGTCTGTCTGTCTGTCTGTCTGTCTGTCTGTCTGTCTGTCTGTCTGTCTGTCTGTCTGTCTGTCTGTCTGTCTGTCTGTCTGTCTGTCTGTCTGTCTGTCTGTCTGTCTGTCTGTCTGTCTGTCTGTCTGGCTCTGGTTGCGCACATAGTACTCGGTCCCTGCGTAGATCTTCTTTGTCTCTTTCTCTCAGAGATGTGCACGTAGCATTCCGAACGATCCCAATTCTACCCGAGGCCTCTCCGGTCTTTCTTTTTCTACTCTACGTAGCCAACAGTGCATTGTAGCCAAATTGTTGTATGTATCATATTTCAGTTATCATCAACCAATCATCAATTTCATAGAATATAACAATGAGAATAATGGTGTAGAAATTACTGAATTTACTTCTGATCTTGATGAACAGGCAGATAATTAAGCTTTGTAAATGATTTGAAACTTGTATGTTACATATTGTATGTGAGAACTTGTATGCAATAAAACTGATTTTGCAAAAATTGAAGGATGCAAATTATTAAAATTATATGAAATTAACTCCAATTAGAAGAGATTGTTTATGAGTATGAAAATACTCATAATTCTATTCTACGTTTTATGATATAAAGCTTCGCTTCCTTCGGGCGTCCCTAGACGGCCCCATTTATTTTTTTATTTGCATCACCAACTATAGGGGCTGGGTTTGTAGACCCAACCTCTGCCAGCTCCTCTCCTTGGAGTCACACGACTCTGTGGGGTTGCCAGCTCCAATACCCCACCTGGGGTCAATCGCCAGGTTCCCTGGTGGGGTTGTGACAGGTGACTTCTCCGTCTCCGTGGCAGGGATGGCCGTCTCTGCTCAGCTCTCTTCCAAAGCTGAGCCGCCAGCCGCTCGCTGGCCGGATGGCTCAATGGAGCATGTCCAGTGCCTCCGGCTGGGGAGCTGGTGGAGCCGGCTGGGGTGGTGGTGTTGATGGCTGCCCAGGGTTGGGGCTCACCTACATTCGCCACATTTCCTCGGCCAAGGAGTCGGCATGGCTTCCCTCTCGCTTTTGTGGTCTAACAGCTGTATGCTGTCGTTTTGGTGTGCATGTAACAGAAAAATTTGAACAACTTGGTTATTTATCTGTTGTGTATCCGCGTGACGTATGTTGGGGGGGGGGGGGGGGGGGGGGATCTCAGCTTAAGGCATTTTTTCATTCAGGCTTAATTGTTTAATTTTCATTTTTCTTTTCTTTGTGATATTGTTATGTAGCTTTGTTATTGAGATACGTGTTGATATCATATGTCCTGTACTTTCACCAGTCTGTATGTTACTGGTGATAGTTGTGCGTTGATGCGATAGGGTGTGGTATATCTATGGATGAGCTTCCCATTTATTTTATTTATTTTTGAGCTAATGACGTACTGTTTGATGAGTATCACACCACCGGCCTTGAATTCTTTTATGGTGTGGCGTCTGTCATAGTAGGTATGTTTTGTTGAGTTGCATTGCTTTTTGTATGTTTTGATATGCTGTTTCCTATATTTGTGCCGTCGTTTGGGCTGGCACCGTATTGGCTGATAATCGCCAGGCCAGCTCCATGGGTGTGTTTAATTCCCTGCCTGCAAAAAAATAGTTTGGCATGTGTGAACCCCCTGGTAGTATGTTTTACCGTATTTAATCCTAATTGGATGTATGCTAGGTTTTGACTCCAGTTGTGATGATTTTGCGCGTGGTATGCCGTTGGGTGGTTTTTAGCGTTTTTATAAGGCGTTCTGCTGAATTTGGTGCGGCAAAATGGGGTTGAGTGTTCTTTTGACGGATGCTGTGTACGTAAATAATACGTAATAATTAATAAATAATAAATAAATGCGTAATTTTTATATTGAGTCGATTTAAAAACTGAGGCATCATCCGTTACTTATTGCGCTTGGTATCCGAATTTAGTGAACACATTAATATGCAACGCCTGGAGAATGGTTTCCATGTTGTGTTTCTTTATTGGTATTAATACGCAATATTTACTGAAACCATCTATGACAACGAGGATAATAGAGTGATTTTAGCTAAAACTCCTTTTTCTGTCTTCCCAAATTGTCACCCTACAATTTAAAAATAAAAGGGGATTTTTTAAAAGGTTTCTTTGCCGTTGAACTTGAGTTAAAAAAAAAAATGACCCAAGTTGCACGACCTTACCTTATATGTAAATTTTTTATGATGTTCAGCAGCCTCTTCCACTTAACTCCATTCTTAACATGTATACCTAATACTGAAAAGTGAAAGGGGGCGAAAATTGTTCTAAACGCATAATGACGAACAAATTAAACTCTAATCCCCGAACCTTAGATAGGTCCGTGATGTCTGTTTAGTATTTTTTGTTTCAATAGTTAATGTTCAACTAATGGACATACTTACAACTTATTTTCCCAGGTTTTTGTGGAGATTCCATTAGTTGATGATTTTACAACTCGAGTGCACGTTTTCCTGCTAACACACTTGACGCAAAGGAACTTGAACGGAACAATCGATGTTATGATGAATGTAAGTGAGATCGTAATAGGGCGAATGTGCTAAATACGAATTCCTCGATCCTTGAATACCTTGGCAATGTTGGAAACAGAAAATCAAGAGTTTTTGGTTCATTATTTTCAACATTAAACTTTTGAGTAATCTACCAGGAACAACTTTTTTAATCCCCTCAAAATTTGTTGTTTTACGTTCCAAGATGCGTGTACGACGTAAAAAAAAAGTACCTGTCATGCAGCATGACTGAGCAACTCAGCGTACGAGCGATGATTGATTACACAGTACACGACTCGTATGAAAGATTATCGTTATCGTTATTTATCGTAGGTATTACATTTATGTTACGTTGTCGAAATTTGAATACTTCGACTGCAAAGAAATTTTCAACTACCTACCTACCAATTTTATAGAAAATAAACTCTTTCTAAATAATATCTTGCGATAAAAGAAAGATTTTAAATTTTTAAGATTTTTAAAGTTTTTATCGGGTTTTTAGCAAATAATGAAATTTAAGTACACATTCTGATGAATATTCCTGAAATATGAGCATTCAACGTGTCCTATTTTCATATTAATTTCAAGTAGGTACCTACCTACCTAAGTGTAAAGTTACTACATCTATGTTGACTTTGTTTTAAGTGCACTTTGAAGGAGGTTATAAAGTAGGTTATGAAGCTAGGTGTTGCATAACAAACTAGATATTTGAAACGATGTTTTTCAATATTAGGTCATTAAGTTCATTTCATTCCGTAAACATTGTGATTATACAATGCAACCTTGTACCAATACTGCACTATACCAATGCCAATTGTACCAATACCAACCTTATACCAATGTAACCATTATACTTAAGTGTTCTGTTACTCTGTGAATGCATCCAACAAATACCTTTGACATGCATCGATATACATGTATAAATTACGTACATTGCACCCATTCATTAAGTCTGTCTTCACCAGGTCAGTGGCTATAGGGAAATATGTGACCCTGAACAATGTTTGGGTGCTACGATTTCAAGAAGTAGCCGGCAAATGTCAGTAGATGTTTTTAAAATGGAACTGGGATCTGTAGAAGACGTACTTGGAGCACATTCTGATCGAGAAGTCAAAATCTACTTAACGAGCAACACAAGCTTGAAGGTATTGTTCTTAACAAACGAATAATACTTCAACAAATACATACCTGCATAGGTATATATTTTCAATATATTGCTAGTTCAAAAGCGTTGGAGATCCCCCAGTATTCTAATGAAAAATTAAATTCCTCGTGTTAATTGAAATTTTAAACTTTTTTGGGTGGCATTATCAAACTGATTTTATAGCTGACCCGTTCTAGCACAAAGCCCTCAAAAATTTACTAAAAAATTCCAATTATCCCCCAAGAAGAAAAGGAAAATCCCTCATAAATACATGACTCAACAATATGATTGTTTCACAAATTTTACCAAGTTAATGAATTAAAGGTTATTAAAATTAAATACCACCAAAAATAGTAGAAATTAATTAAAACAGAAGAGTGGCTTTGTTCAGTGATGTGTAGCGATAGTTGTTGTCATTTAACGTAAGATGAATTATCGCAGGGCATTTCATTCATATTACTACCTAGTTACGAAAGGCAGAAAATAACGGAAATCAGTTATTGGTAGCAAAGTTTGAAAACCTAAGATCCCCGTTTCAGGCACCCCTCCCCCCCTCCACCCCTTATGCTGCTAGGAAAAGTCTTACGAAAATTTCCCAAAGAGGATAAGTTGGGAGCACTTCATTATGCAGCATTTCATCAGCATCATTATGCTGATGAATGATTCATTCATTAGCATAAGTTTAACCTAAAAGTATTAAGAGACTGGTGCCCAAATAAAACAACAGTAGTAGAAAAGTACTATTCTAGAGAACATTAGAATTAGAGTAAAAGAGGTAGACATAGAGTTAAGCGATAAAGTTGGATATTTAGGAGTAGAACTTGTTAAAGGATTAAAGTGGAAATATCAAATAGACAAACAAAATAATAAAACAATTATAATATTAAACCAACTAAAAGGAGCGGCAGGAAAAACATGGGGGCTCACTCCTAAAACCTCAAAATATATTTATACAGCTATTATCAGACCTAGATATGTATACTGTGCGTTAGTTTGGTGGATCGGAGTCACATCAATCAAACAAAATGAATTGAAAAAACTTGACAGACTTATACTAATGACTATCATTGGTGCGTTTCATAGTACACCGACACTAATATTATCAATCTTGACAGGGATACTTCCTTTAGAGAGGGAAATTAAACAAGAAGTCATGAGGGGATTCTTAAGGCTAAATAAAAACAATCATATTCAACTACCTAATTAACAATTTTGAAGAAAAGGGTCATAAAAAAATCATATCAGAAATGATTAGATAAGTTAAGGAAATTGAATTGAATTGAACATAAAAAGGAATTCAGTTTTGGAAAAAATATTATAACTATAATTGAAGCAAGGGATAAGTGGGAAAATAGACCTGAAGTCATTGACACTTCGAACATAATCTGCTATGCCGATGGGCCCAAAATGATTGGACCCAACGGTAATACAGGGTTAGGAATTTGGATACTCATTTCCAAAAAGAGGCCTCAATCTCCCTGGGCACTTACACGACGGTTTACCAGAGTGAATTGCTTTTAACTTCTGCATGCTGATTAACTTCTGCATGCAAGAATTACTAAATAGGAATATTATAAACAAAACTATTTCAATATATGCTGATAGCCAATTGAGCATTAAAACTATCGAAAATTTAGAGATAAAAAGTGAACTAATTAAAGAAATTAATGCTTACAGCAAGGAATTTACTGAGAGAAATAATCAAATTACACTTAATTAGATTCAAGAACACAAAGGGTACTACGGTAATGAGAAAGTAGATGAATTAGCGAAGAGAATCACAAATAATACTTTTATAGGACCAGGACCATTTATCGGAATTACACTTTAGATATGTAAAGCTAAAATAAACAGTCTTATGTGGGACAAAGTTACATCGAAAATCGGGGGAAAAGAGAATCTATACTAACACGCTAAAAACACACAGGAACAACCAGATACATTTCAACCTACACAAATTGGCTGTTAGGACTGAATAGAGTAAATATAAGAAGGATAATTGGGGCTCTGATGGGACATTATACTGTCAGATCAAAAATAAACAAAAGAAACCCTAGAGTACCTATCTAACAGATGTGCATGCGAAAATGTAGAAACAATGGAACATTATTTGTGTGATTGTCCTATCTATTTTAGATCTAGACTTCTTTGCTTCAAGGAAAATATCATAAGTATAAATGACATTAAAAGTGGTGATTTGAGAACAATTCTTACTTTCATCAGTTACTCAGGAAGTTTCAATGAACTTTTCTAATAGCATGAGAATTAAATCCCAATATAACTCCGAATAGTACCTAACCCATCCTATAACATACAGTATCAATTTAAAATAAGAAAGCTAGGATGCTTAGATAATATAGACATAACACTTAGTATAAATGTTATATAGTTACTACAGATAAGAAATCCTAAGGGGAGATAAGACATGGGCCTTATTAGGCTATGACGTGGGTCGCTAGTCCTCTCGTTATTGGGCTCCCTCAATTGAATTGAATTGAACCTAGAGTTAACTGGACAGTTCTTGACCTGGCTTACAGAATTATGATTGCTTCCAGGCTGTTCTTTCTAAAAGTGTTCCTTTGTATAATGACGTTGCAAAGGCTCCACCTACAAAAGATACCGAATTAGCTGAAGTTGTTGGCTACAATGACGCATTCTTGGGCATTTTACCAGCAAGCAACGTAAGTATCTTCGGCCTGACATTGGGTTACTGAGCAATAGAATAAAATTCCACGGAATCCATTGGGTACAAAACTTCTTTGACGGGCTGCTCCACTTAGCTTTATATTGCTCTCCGTTCTTTTTTCTCGTTTGCCTTTGTTATCAATCATGCGGATAAGTTTATCAGAGATAGTCATACTCATAGTTATTCTTACCTACATTTTGTTCAATTCCTATTTTCGTTTGTTATTTATATGTTTCTTTAGTTCATTATGCTTGTTCAATCTGTGATAAAAAGTTTGTACAGTTAGCTGATCCAAAAAGCTTAAATAATAGGATAGAAGGGGCATGTGTCTGTTAAACTGTGGGAGTTCATGCAGCCAGTTTCCTCGAAGGGGCGGAGCCTACAATCATATGGTCGGGGGTAACCTCCAACACTGTTATAAAACCTCATTTCAAAAGTTCCCTCCGTCGCGGCCTCACCCTCCAGTTATGTGATTGTAAACTCTAAACTTTGTGAACGCTCCCCGCCTCGGAATATCGATTGTATCTGAAAATTCGGTTGACTAAGATCTGAGTTCGAGTTGAGGCTTTATTATTCTTCTCTGTTATTTTCATTTTACTAGTTTATTACATTATTTTCATCTGTATCTTCAACAAAGTAGCAGTGGTATACTGAATTATTTTGATTGTGCTTGATTTCGAGCCTAGGATGGTGAAGCTATGCTGTATTAGAGGATACCATCGCATTATAACATTTTAACCCACTATGCCCAGTTTGATTATAATCAAAGGAGTGAAGTTTTAAGCTCGAACATTAAAAACAAGTTAAATGCAAGAAACAAATACACCGTTAATATGTACACCTATAATGTGTTGTTGAGAGTAGAAACAACAGAAGACCTAAATAAACACACGGAAAATAGATAAAGTAATTAAATATATATGAATTTAGCGGTTCGGGGAAAATTCGGTTTTAACAACATATTCGAATTGAAATGTCAGTAACGTACACCGATGCTCCGAAGCCATCAATACCTAGTAGTTATCGATCTAAAAATATCGATACTGCTATCGTTATTTCATTGGCTACCTGGTTTCACTCCCCGACTGGGCTTCTTCCCCCTTTGTGACCTGTCCTCTCTATCCTATTATAAGCTCTTTGAGCTGATCTAAAGCGTGATGTGATAGAAGTGCATGGATGTGACATACCGATAGCAACAAAAGTGCTGTTTGCAATAAAATGTGCTGCTTGTTTTCAAAGTTTCCCTAACAATGCCATTTCATTAAGCTCAAATTAACCCATTCCAATGAAGCTTCGAACTAATAAGCTCCACCACGAGGAGCGCTATGGGGGCAGTGCTCTAAAGAAAATGGTCGTGGACATGATTTTCCCCTTGTCAGCCACTACTAGGGATGTTCGATACCAGCAAAGTATCGATATTAGTACTCGTAAAAGTACTTGAATCAAAATATCGATACCGTACTAGTATCGAATCAAAAGTATCGATACTGTACTTGTATCGATACAAAGTTATCATTAGCAAAAAGTGAGAAAGAAAATCAGTTTACTAACTACAATAGTATACAGGTATACTACACTAGTACTAATAAAATATTATTCAGTAGTACTGATACTAACGAATAAGAAGATTATTAACAGAAAGGTATTGTAGGTACCTTGATATTGATGATAAGATAATAAAAATTGAAAATATATGAAAGGAACTGAACAGGCAAGAAAATAAAACACCATTTAATCAACCATCACTGCTTTCAATTCCACCCTTAAGCTTGTGGCACTGTTTGCATTTGTACTTGAGTACCTATAATATAAATCCCATTAACATTTAAATTTTGGCGTTTCATTTTCTTATCTAGGCTCCAGGTATACCGATTAACTTGTTGATTGATACGATGCAATTCGTTTGTGTTCAGAGAGTATTTGAAGATCCTACTCTCATCACAAGTAAAGAATCAAGGACACTATGCAACGTACGTATATCCCATGTATTATTAAAATTTCCACAACCTAGGTATGTAATAGTCTAAAAATATTTGATACCTCGACAGTGTTCGAACTCATGACCTTACTTACTAAAGAGGGATGTCTCTTTAGTTGCAACACTCCAATGGGTTGAGGTATGAGGCTGATTTAATCAACCCTTTTTGACCGTGTGATTTCTCCTTGAACAAAGCATTCCCCAGGAGACAAATACCAGCCGTCTCGCCTGGATTGGGGTTGGACGAATGACGAAGTCAGGCAGGCTGCAGGCTACTGGCTCAGCAGATGCCCACTGGAAGAAGTCCAGCAGTCGAGCGAGGACAATGTCACGGTGTTTGATTTGACTCAAGTGAGAGAGGAATGAAAGTTGCTACGTCAGGGATTGTAATGTTTACAGTCTTTGGGCTTGACAGGGATTTCATCAATTATTGTTTTGTATTATCTCAGGTTTTTACTGATGTGTGCCAACATTACGGGAATATTTGATATTTAGGACAGAGTTTGAACGTTTCCTCACTTACTAAGGAGAAATTTCTCTTTAGTTGCTCCAACAGCTTGAGCTATGAGGCCGATTTTGATCAAACCTCTTCGACTGTGACTTTTTCTTGAGCAGTTGGGTGAGGTCATTGTCACAGTGTGTTTTGACTCAAGTGAGAGAGGAATTGGAAGATGCTATATCAGGAAATGTGATGTTTACAGTCTTCTGGCTCGAGAGGGATTTAATTAACATGTTCCGAGCGGAATGGATCGATCGATCCAGGTGCTCTAGTTCGATTCACCTGGAGTGGATCGATAGATCCAGCTACAGAGGGCACATAGGCTCCTACGTTCTGCCTTCTGACGAGATTACCACGCATTCTGTTGGCTGTGGAGTTTAACACACTTATTGTAGATGATCAGGCCTCCGAAAGAATGCGTTCCGTTTCGTTCCCCATCGATATCAAGGCCCCCGTTCAGTAACATTTTCGCGCCCTTTCATTTCGCGCCTTTTTCATTCATTAGCGATATTTTCGAGTGCAAAGTTCAATTTTTTTTTTTTTTTTTTTTTTTTTTTTTTTTTTTTTTTTTTTTTGTCTTCCAAGAATCTTTTTATTTACTTTTGTCTCCAAGAAAGGCACTGTCCTGCATGTCCCGAGCAACCAGGTCTGTGCCACAAACCATGTTTTGAAATGTGGCACAAGAATGTATTTGTAGACGAAGATATTGAGATGTGAATACCTATTCCATCATCCGACATCTTTCTCTTAGTTTAGTAGTACTATATTGTCAATTTTTTATTCAAATTGATAAACATGGACCTGTATGTTTCATACCTACCTAATTATACAATATGTTTTATATCAAAATGAGTTATATTTTATCGTTCCATGAAATATATATTTATAAAAATCACTCATGGGACCGTTTTCAGTTTTATGTTAAAATTATAATTTCCTAATAGTATAATAATAATAATAATAAAATAAATTCCTGTATAGATTCATCTGCCTTCAAACATTGCGGTTCTGTTAGGAAACATATAATAATCCTAGGTTTGGTATATGGGGACATCATTTGGACGACTAGGAGGGGAAAAAAATGAAACATTAGGAAACATTTGTATTGTTCTTACCGGGATTTGAACCCGAGGCCTAAAAAGAACACGCAAGCATTGCGGGTTGCATAACCAGCAGTACGTTACTGCCGATCTGGATCGATCGATCCAACTTCTAAAACTCCGCGATATTCATCAAATTTCGGTTCCGCGCCGTTGTTTTCGTCAATTGCTAGTCATAATAAGCAGGTATCAACGATCATCTCGAAAAAACAGGTCCCGTCACAAGGAGTTTCCACCAAAATCGGCGCCGCTCGGAACGTGTTAATAATTATTGTTTTATATTATTTTGGTCCTACTGACCTTGCCAACTGTAATGATCCAAATATATTTCATAACTCATTCCGGAATTCGTCCTTACTAACAAAGAGAAATTTCTCTTTGGTTGCAACACTTCAACAGTACTCACTATGCAGCCGATTTAATCAAATCTCTATGGCCTTGGGATTTTTCCTTGTACATAACAGACATGCTATATCTAATTTATTATTTAAATCCTGGTAGTAGGTTGCTAATTAGTTCTCTGATTTCGTGGACTGAAATAAGTTAAAATTTTATATATATATATATATATATATATATATATATATATATATATATATATATATATATATATATATATATATATATAATGCAGATTAATGCCTAAAAATGGCGTTTACAAAGTCGCTAGAGCTCCCGAGTCAGATTGGTGCCAAGAATGCCCCTCACTATCCCCACCACCCGCTGCCCTGCCTTCACTAATCATGTTCTGTCTGAAGAACCCTCACCTGATTGTTCACTCAAAATCAACTGTTCTTTCCTTGCTCTTGACTAATATTATTCTACTGCAGTTTTTCTACTAAATTCACAAATTTTTCAGGTGAGTGAGAAGGCAGTGGAAGTGAAGGGGGCACTCCCAGGTCTAGTCTGACATTGACGAGCGTGGTGGTCAATTAGGCATTTTGTTTTCGGACCAACTATACAGGGTGAACCAGGTAGGAGCTTTTGCACAAAAACCAAAATAAAATCAGTAGACCATAACATAGGTATTTAGAATAATAATTCTCTGTAGGTTTATGCGCAAGTCGTAATTGATTGCAAGAGTTCACTCATATTTTATTTGTAAATGAGATCACACCGTCAACTTTTTTTTGAGAAACATCAATAACGAGGTCATCGACATTTAATGACAGAGCAGATTTGAGTTTTCGACATTTTTCAATAGATAATAAAAAGAGATCAGACAACTGTTGTTGCCCTTGTGTACTCCATGAATTTTTTTCCTTCAAAAACAGCAAGTATGGAAAGCAATGCAAATGACTATTAGAACTACAGATAACCGCTGATACCTATTGTGTAGTTTTCAGTGAAAAATGCCGTTCACTTACTCAGATTCGGTAGGGGGATGGATGTTGAACAGCCCACTGATGGTGTTGCACTTCTGTTTGAAATTACACAAACTGAACGATCGATGAACTATAGAACAATCCATGCAACAACTCTCCATTCTCCTTGTATGTACTCGGAACGAACAAATAGTAGAGAGATGACAATTAGATGTAGAAAATAAGAAAAGGACTGGAGGTGTCCGAACAAAAACCTACGTAACAGAAATAATCTATTTTTCCTGGTTTTTTTTTCTCCAAAATTTCTTTATTAGAAACATAACATAACAACTGAGCTTTGCCCATCAAGTTAGTTTACTTTAATACTATATTCGACATTGTGTAGAGTTCATAGCCCAATGGCAACTATCTATAGGATCACTTTCTCACTAGTCTTGTCACATCACTTTACAAGGTCGAGAGGTTTCGTTCTGTCAAGACGCCGGATGACGTTGCTGTTGTCTAATAGACGAAGAACTTCTGGGTTAATGTGTTCATGAAGCCGCTGCTCGTGTTTAATAGCAAAGCCCTTAACCACTTCGCTAGCTGTTTCCATTTTGAGATCCCAGTGGGGGTCATCATTTCGTATGTACCAGGGAGCGTTAACAATACTCCTTAGTACCTTGTTCTGAAAGTTTGTATGATCTTTATGTTTGACTTTTCGTGCAGCCCCAGAGCTGGATGCCATACGTCCAAGCGGGCCTTAGAATTTGCTTGTATATAAGCAATTTGTTGTGTAGGGATAGATCGGAATACCTGCCGAGCAGCCAGTACATTTTTTTGAACTTGATATTTAATTGATCTCTTTTTTTAATGACATGATCCTTCCATCTCAGTTTTGCATCAAGATTCATTCCTAAGTACTTTGCTGTATTGACGTTAGGGATCTCACGCCCATTCAGCATGACTGGTATTTTTGTTACGTTTTTGTTTGTAAAGTTAATATGTGTAGATTTCTGTTCATTGAGTTTGAGCCGCCATTTTTTTTGTCCTAGTACTGACATTGTTAACAATAACTGTAATTTCCAGTTGCTTCCTCTATCGCATCACTAACCGCTAATAGGGCACTATCATCAACAAAATTTGCAATTGTATCGTCATCGCTTGGTACATCACGTGTAAACAGAAGATTGAGCAAGGGCCCGAGCACGCTACCTTGCAGAACGCCTGCCTTTATTTTCTTGAGACTGGAATACTCTCCTTCGTATTTCACTCTAAAGTATCTCTCAGAGAGATAAGATTTCAGAATTAAGTAGAATTGCTTTGGTAGAACTCTCTCAAGTTTGTATTCAAGGCCTTGGTGCCAGAAAATCAAAAGCTTGGGAAACATCCAGGAAGGTGCCTGCGCAAACTTTTTTCCTTCTAAGCAGTTTTCAATTGTATCAGTGATACGATGCACTTGATCTATGGTAGAGTGTTTTTCCCTGAAACCGAACTGGTGATCTGGGATTAGTTCTCTCTCTTCGACAGTAACTTTCAATCTTCGTATAAGTAATCTCTGAAACAGTTTCGAGATTACTGGTAGCAGAGATATCGGCCTATAAGAAGTTTTGTCCTTAGGGTCTTTCCCCGGTTTCAGTATCATGATAACTTCCGCCACTTTCCAGCAACGTGGTACATATTTCAGCCCCAGTGCTGCGTTGATAAGATACAGAAGCATTCGTATGCCTTCCTCTGGAAGTTTTTTAATTACATTACCAGGTGCTTTATTCGTTTTAAGGACACGAATCCCATCTTTAAGTAAACTTAGTGTAACTGGTTGTATATCTTCTAAATCCGTAGAGGGGATGATAGTCGGTAGTTCTCCATCATTCACATGGCTAGAGTTCGGGACAAATGTTTTTTCAAGGTGGTCAGCAAAGACATCTGCCTTTTCAATTGGGCTCTTTGCCCATTCCCTGTCTTCCTTTTTAATGGGAGGTACGTATTCCTTCGTCTGCTTGAGTGACTTGGTAACCTTCCAGAGTGAATAATCCGTATCTTTTTCAGGGCTTAGACTATGTATTAGCCTAAGGTGGGTTTCTTGCTTCATTTCTGAGCATAGATTATCCAATTGATTCTTCAGCCTATTTAATTTAGTTTTATCTCTTGGAGCTCTAGTAAGTTGCCTCGTTCTTCTAGCTTTCCTTTTTTTTCCTGATCAGCTCCCTAACTTCACGAGGGTATGATACATTAGCATCAGAAAGCTCAGTCCCTTGTGGGGTACTAGCCCAAGCTGCTCGCTGGATACATTTAGTGAAATTTTCCACTTCATCTTCAAGCTGTTCTGTATACTTAAGGGGAACAGATAGATCAATATTAACAGCTACGTATTCCCTAAAAACATCGCAATCAGTATAACGAGTAACTAATCGTGGAGGTTTATCTTTAATTATTATTGTGTCGCTAATTGTGAGGACTATTGCGGAATGATCAGACATGAGGCTTCCGCTGTCTTCGACGACGTAGATAAAATTACTCGATATTCCTTTGATCACGAAAAAGTAAATAAGATCTGGAGCTTTTGCTCTATCCGTGGGCCAGTACGTTGGTTTACCAGAAGAATAGAAATCACTGTGTACTTTTTTACCAGCAGAGAATAGCTCTCGGCTTTTCGTTGTGGTTAGGCGTGAGCCCCAGTAAGTATTTTTTGCATTGAAGTCACCCCAATGACAAAATTGGGTCCCAAGCTTTTGAGTAAGGACACGTAGTCCTCTTCTTTGAGATTATATCGTGGTGGGCAGTAGATCGCTGCTATATTGCATTTTTTGCTATTTACCTGTGCAGTTATTGAGGAGACTTGCGTAAATTCTTCGTGAATTTTATGGTGTACGTAGTGCTTAATAGCACTCCTGATAAGGACAGCTGAACCCCCTCGAGGTCTTCCTGCCAGATGGTCCGCTCGGTAGCATTCATAACCATTGATTCTAATGTAGGATGACTGAACAAAATGAGTTTCAGAAACCAGGCTATCTATTTTTTCTTGGCTCAGGAACAACTCCAGTTCGTAGGCATATTTTGCTAGTCCATTCGCATTCCAGGCAGCTATTCTAAATGTGTTTTGAATTTTCATGATTTCAACAACAATTTGGGTTTAATACTCCTTTCAAGCGTGGAAACTCTTTCAATCAACAGTCTGTTGGTGTGCTTTTGTTCATTTAGCATTTCGAACATCAAAGTGAGCATTTTGTCAACAGAGGAGTTCGGAGTATTGCTGCGCACAACACTAGCGTACGACAACATATTTTTATTATTTGCACAGGCAGAACTGACTTGACTTTGAGGCTTCAATGCAGTTTTCGAAGTAGTGCAGAATGGAGTTTTTTTGTTTGATCTTTGATTTTTTGTAACTCTCTAGCTTTTTCGCACCCCCGATAGTTTGCTGGGTGGGCATCTCCACAATTAACGGACCGAGGGCTCTCTTTTAGAGGGCAAGTGGTGGTATCGTGCTTACCAGAACACTTGACACATCTAGTTTCACGCATACAATAGCTTTTTGTGTGATTAAAACCTTGACAATTTTTGCATTGGGGAATGAGATTCGTCGTTTTCCAGGTTCAATTTTGACCCTAATGTTCATAATCTCTTTAATGTCATAGATTCGTTCTATAACCTCTGTGTTCTCGAAGTTTAGAATGAAAAGAGGAAGGCTTCTCTTCACCAGCACCGATTCCCCCTTATCATTAATTTCTCTGTTTTTTTTTTTTTTTTTTATTTTTTTTTTTTTTTTATTTTTTTTAGAAGATTCACTGCTTCAGTTATTTTATAGTTTTTCCTCCTAAGGTCACTAACTATCTCAGCAGCATCACATGTGTGGTGCAATCCTCTTGCAACCACTCTGATGGGTCGCGTGTTTCTATCTTGATACGTATAGGTACCACTGGAAGTCCTTCTCTTTAAGTCCAGAAGTTAAGGATCGGTACGTAACACTATCTGGTGCAAAAATTTTCCAAACGTTGTTGGATAAGGCCTTGACAGTACATTGTTGTGAGGCCACTGTTTTGATGAAATTATAGATTGTGTTATACTCTGCTATGCTAGTGACTGTAATCGGAGGCGAGGGCTGAACAGTTTTGCTTTTAGTTTTATCTTGCTGCATAGTTTTGGTGTTGTCCACCTTCTTGTTAGACTTAGTTGTTCGCGGTTCGTCTACCTCAAGGGAGGAACCAGCCTTACGTTTTTTATTGGTTTTCGTATTTTTTTTGAGAATTCAATTCGTTTCTCTTTCTAATTCTTCCTCGTCGGGTTCAAACTCTTTAGGTATTAGTTTGAGATTGGCAGTGACCTGAACTAGTTTTTGATTGAATTGCTCCCTCTAGAGCAGAGTTCTCCAATTCAAGTTTAGTGATATTGGTCTTGGACTCACACATGGATGCATTAATATCGGCCAAGTAGCCAAATAATGTTTCAATAAGTGAATACAGCTCACCTATGGAAGTCTTGATTGTCGGGTCGAGAATTCGGGCTGAGAATTCCTAGTGTTGCGAAACCTGAGCCTTTGTTTTAGAAATAATGTCGCCGACCGTCAAAAGACCGCCACTGTCAGAGTTCATCGCGCTGACGAGTACAAACCTCGGGGCACGGGAATGTTTACAATTCACTAAGCTCGTTCGATGTTTTCGCCTTGAACGTTCGCGAGAGACTGGATTTTTTTTTTTTTTTTTTTTTTTCTGGGGGTGTTGCCTTTTTTGTTGACGGTAGTAGTTTTTGACGGTTGAGATAGTTCCCCAGAAGGCTTCTCAAATGTTTAAAAATGTTTTAATGCTTAGCGCTTTCGCCATTATCGGCCTCGTCAGAGCATATATTTAGTGGTTCGGTACTTAATTTTTTGCCTGTTTTGGGGCCTCCTCAACATCCCAGAAGGTACCTTTGAGATTGGAATGTTTCGTCATATTTATTAATATGAAACTGTGAAAATCTGGTGGTTTTATCACTCATTGTCTGGTGACTGTGTCCTTATACGTTTAAGGGTGTCAATATTGTCAATTTGAATTTAAATTGAGAAAGACAATGCGGAAGGAAATTTTTTTCACTATTAACATTGATAAAAGAGTAATTTATCAATGTTAATAGTGAAAATTTTCCGACTCTTCACCTTTTTATTGACTCTGAAGTCCAAATAAGAGCATTGTTACTAGCACTATCAGAAAGCTTGGGGTTCATTAGAACTTAACTCTGACGATTGGGAGTTGGCTGAGAGAAAACTCGGAAGTTAGGATATGGAATGATAATTTCTTAGGTCACATGCTAATCGAACTTCTTGCTCAACAGTACCATGCACAATTATTGTAATCAGTTTCGGGCTAACTTGCGTGCAAAGCTCTAAGATAGTTCCTCGTGAACATAGGTCGCTTATGTATCGGAACACACAAGTTCATGTGAATAAAACCAAGCAAATGGTACTACTTGGGTTTTTTCAAGAAATTGTCAGAAAGTAGGTGAATAAAAATAGCAAAAGCTTATGCAACCTGCTTATGCTTATATAACCTGTACAAACAAACGCTCAAGAGAAAACTAGCGAAAGACCTTTGGCTAGAATCGACTTGGGTAATGCTAGAAATCAGGTGGTACCTAAATAAAACCACTTTTTGCTTACCTTCTCAAGCAATTGCTAGGTGTTTTTTCGTTCTACTCAGAGGCGGCTTGTAGAAGTAAAGTCGTTGCGTTTTTAGAAGAGGCTTATATTTTGTAAAACGAAATTATTCTTGTGTGAGTTAGTTATTGCCGAATTTGTGGAATAGCGACAGAAAAAAGTTTATTTGGATCGACGTACTAGTTTCAGAAATTACTTTAAACAACTCTGTCATTTTGAGGAAGCCAACATCACCTGGCTAACCTCTACGTTCTTCGGCGAGGACTTGGAAAGTTCCAGTCATGTAACATGATCGTACGAGCAAATTTTCTTAGATTACCGATTTTTTAAACATTAAATTGTTTTGAAATTTAAGCACATTGAGTTCAAAGAAATCGTTAACCATCAATTTTATGGCCAAAAAACTCGTTCTAAATAATACTCTGCGATTCAATAAAGCTTTTTTTCAGTTGTTATCGATTATTCAGAAAATATTAATAAAATTCAAGTACCTACATTTTTCTGCATAATTTTGTACACCTCTTTTAATGTTCTAGTTAGTATTCTTAGTGGTTTTTTAACACATTTTTTAAAATGTGAGCTATTTAACTCGCTCAAAATTAACCAACCCCAAGAATTACCCTTCAATTGGCAAGCTTGATTTTTTGTCGCAAGAACGGAATTTTCAAGACTAGTTTCGAAAATTTGTATTTTAACATTTTTGGCGCAATTGAAGTAGCTTTTATTAATTAATTAATTGTTTTACAAAAATTAGCTAAAAGAGGGGGAACGATTTCAAATAGAAGTTAAACGTTATTGTCATCAAGATTTTTAGGGGACCCAGGTTTCTACATACTTAGTACCTAATTGCCAAAAATTTGGGGATCCATCGTTCGATTTCGACTAATACGATCCCCCATAGAGAAATATCAAATACGATTGTCGAGAAACAGGGAGAGGTAGAAGAGCTGGAAAGGCCGTTGCTAGGTAACTATCACTGTGCGTCATGATAATGCACGGGTAATCTTATGGGTACCTAATGCTTACCTCCTTTATAGTCCAGTCAAAAAACCTAAAAAAATGACCCAACCTCCTAAAAAATCCGAAAGTTTTGAAACTTCGCACACTTATTTAAAGAAACCTGGGGATGAATATACCAAAAGTCCTCATGAATATGAGGCGAGCTCTAGCGGCAATTAGCGAAAACAGGTCACTTTTTTTGGTTTTTTGTTAATATCTCGAGAACCTTTGGTCGGAGGTAAAAGTGTACCATATACATAATTGAAGCTTATTAAACTTGCAACAAAAATGATTATATACATTTTTCTTGTATTCCTAATGGTTACCGAGTTATAGGGCGCTAAATGATAGCGTTTTTTGAAAAATCGCGCTAGCGCGGTACAATATATGGCATTTCTTATAATAGTTTACAATGTTTTACCACTTTTTTTTGTATACCAAGGATGATTGATGAGATAAACTTTACAGCTTTGTATAAAAAGAAAGACATGATGTATATTAAACAATGAAATACATGAACAAAAAATGCTGGGGACATTCCAAGAAAAATTGCGTGCAGAAAAATCAACCAACTCTTGATTGTTTTTTGGTAGAAGGCTCTGCAATCTGCTCATCTTGGTCTGCTTCTGAACTTGCAACCTGAAACACAGTAAGAAGAGGTAAATGTGCATGAGATGATGATGTGAGAGAACCATTATACGGATAAGAACATGTAGGTAAGCGAGCAGAAAAACAACGTATGAACATTACGACCGATTCATGTATACTATTGCAAGGTATCAATAAAAACATATTAAAAAAAATACAAAAGTGCAATCTCACCTGACTTCTGGCTGTCTCTGTTTCTTCAAGGTTTATGACATCGGGATCATCAGGGTCATCAAAGTCTTCTGCGAGGGTGGAAGTAATACCATTTAAGCATTCGCCATGGCAGTTGTGACAAACGCTTGTACACATTATTCCTGACTTTCGACAACCACATCTGTTCCCACATCCACCTGTACATTTGCAACAAATGAGGTTGAGGACAGCTTCAGATGCTACTGGATCCTCTGTACAACAGTGATCAGTAGATCGCTTTCCAACTTCCGACCCCAGGAAGTACAGGAGGAAGTTCATTCCCAAGCCAAAATTGAAATTGGATACGTGCTGTCTTGCTGCTCCTGGTGGTTATCAACCCTTTCACAATCTTTCAGAGGATTACCATCAACAAGTAGAGTGATGAGGATTTGAAGTTCTACTTACAGCATGAGCTTGCCCCGTACCCACTGTCTTTATTTGAGGGGGCAGGAATGCGGAAGACAAAGGAATGTACCTTGTATGATGCCTTCACTCCATTACAAGAAAAAGTTAACCTAGTCAATTTTGACATTGTTTTTAATGGAGGCTTACTATTACACAAGGTGGTGTGGCCCAAAGATTCACCAACAATCTCAACCATCAGCCGGTGTTATGAAGCCTATGTTCTCAAGCATTATGGTGGCAACAGCTGCACGGTGGTGTTTGATGGTTATTCAGCAGCCCTTTCCAGTAGAAAGAGAGCTGAAAAAGCCGAAGGTACAAATCAAAGAGGTCAGTTGACATTAACTTTGGAGAAAAAACAGTAGTAACAGTCAAACAGGATGATTTTCTTTCTAACGAAAAGAATAAATCTATACTAATTTCTTTCCTCACAACTGCCCTTACCAGCCATGGAGTTGAAACAGAACAAGCATCCAGTGATGCTGACACATTGATCGTCTGAACAGCACTCGCGAAATCTTTCACTTGTGACAAAGTAGCAATAGTCGGTGAAGATGTAGATCTTATTATTCTCCTCATGGCCTTAACTCCAATTGAACAAAACATTATTTGTGAAATCAAGCCATGGCAAAGTAGGAAGGAAAGTATATTCAATCCAGCAATTGCACACTTTGAGAATGAAGGACAGCATACTTCTTGTGCATGCGTTCAGCAGATGTGATACAGCTTTGGCTGCATATCTAAAAGGGAAACTCTCCTGTTTCAAATTGTTCAAGAAGCAAGCTGAACTGCAAGGTATATTCAATAGCCCAAGTTCATCCTGTGAGGCTGGAAACAAAATATTCCTGGCATTGTACAATGCGCCCAGGAAGAAAACCTCTCTTAACATGCACCGCTATAATGCATTCACCAAGTCTGTATCTAATGCTAAACCCGACCTTTCTGCTCTGCAACCCACAGAAGGAGCAGCAAGACAGCACGCATTTCTAGTGTACCACCAAATTCAATTTTGGCTTGGGAATGAACTTCCTCCTGTACTTCCTGGGGTCGGAAGTTGGAAAGCGATCTACTGATCACTGTTGTACAGAGGATCCAGTAGCATCTGAAGCTGTCCTCAACCTCATTTGTTGCAAATGTACAGGTGGATGTGGGAACAGATGTGGTTGTCGAAAGTCAGGAATAATGTGTACAAGCGTTTGTCACAACTGCCATGGCGAATGCTTAAATGGTGTTACTTCCACCCTCGCAGAAGACTTTGATGACCCTGATGATCCCGATGTCATAAACCTTGAAGAAACAGAGACAGCCAGAAGTCAGGTGAGATTGCACTTTTGTATTTTTTTTAATATGTTTTTATTGATACCTTGCAATAGAATACATGAATCGGTCGTAATGTTCATACGTTGTTTTTCTGCTCGCTTACCTACATGTTCTTATCCTCTCACATCATCATCTCATGCACATTTACCTCTTCTTACTGTGTTTCAGGTTGCAAGTTCAGAAGCAGACCAAGATGAGCAGATTGCAGAGCCTTCTACCAAAAAACAATCAAGAGTTGGTTGATTTTTCTGCACGCAATTTTTCTTGGAATGTCCCCAGCATTTTTTGTTCATGTATTTCATTGTTTAATATACATCATGTCTTTCTTTTTATACAAAGCTGTAAAGTTTATCTCATCAATCATCCTTGGTATACAAAAAAAAAGTGGTAAAACATTGTAAACTATTATAAGAAATGCCATATATTGTACCGCGCTAGCGCGATTTTTCAAAAAACGCTATCATTTAGCGCCCTATAACTCGGTAACCATTAGGAATACAAGAAAAATGTATATAATCATTTTTGTTGCAAGTTTAATAAGCTTCAATTATGTATATGGTACACTTTTACCTCCGACCAAAGGTTCTCGAGATATTAACAAAAAACCAAAAAAAGTGACCTGTTTTCGCTAATTGCCGCTAGAGCTCGCCTCATATTCATGAGGACTTTTGGTATATTCATCCCTAGGTACCTTTAAATAAGTGTGCGAAGTTTCAAAACTTTCGGATTTTTTAGGAGGTTAAGCCTTGTTTTGACTGGACTATTAGGCATTTGCTACCTAGTAGACGCAAAAAGTTATTCACATTAAAATGAGCATTTGCTAGAGCCTGGACCTTTTTTGCTTGACACCTTATGTTTTTGCTAGCTAGCAAATGATCTAATCAAATGCTTAGGTTTTATTTACATCACCCTATGACTTGTATAAGGAAGTTTCCTATAACAATCTCCCAAGGTTACGCTTAGATGGAAAGGCTTCTTTAAAATTTCTCGAAAAATATTCCCAAACGCGAAAATCTGGAGTCTGATTTTCGTACCAGGAATGTGCTGTGTTTGAAGAAAGTCCAGTCATGCAGCATGACCCCATGAGCGAATTTTTTAAGAAATCTTCGACATTTCAGTCGCTATTGATCGTGTAGAGAAATTTTAGTTTATGATTTTGATAGACAAACATGGAATCAAATTATTAAAAATAATTAGGAGGTACTCATACTCTATTATTATTAAACTAATCTTGTAGATTTCAACCTTGAGATTAACGTTACTGACGGCCGAGCGGAGCAAGGCCTTGGGTCTGCGTGCTAGTGCGTACATAAATGGAACTTCTTCATAATTTCATGGCTGATATTTTCTTAGCCACAGTCAGTATTAAAGCTACATCAAGTCTTAAAACAGTTGAGTGTAAAACATTAAAGAGAGCGACCGAGAGAATCGGAGGACGGAATATTTCACAGAGTAAACTCATCAGTTGTCATTACTTTTTTTTTTTTTTTTTTTTTTTTTTTTTTTTTTTTAACAAGCACCTAATACCTACGTTTTAAACAGCATGGTTCTAGGATTGGTTATACAGGGATACTTCCATAAGAGTAGTTCAATCTGAATTTGGACAATGTTTCATGCAAGTATTACCGATTTTTACTACTAGCGAACGGCATTATTTCGATTTTTGACTGATTTTCAACTTTGAAATTTTTGAAAACTTGATACATATTCTTATAGGAAATTTTACGCTGATTCCGAATATACCACATGTTAGTATGCTGAAAAAATTATTTCGCACAACAAATCGCAAAAAACAGGCTATTTTGACATTTTTGACTACATTTTTGAAAATTTCAACCCGAAGATGTAATCCGATCATGCTGGCCAACAAACTTGAGCTTTCGTTTTGTGTCCTTAACATTTTAAAATTTGTTTGAAGTTTCTAGCACAATTCTACGGACAGTTATCGTCAGGAATGACACATACAACATATACTATACATACATACATTAAAAAAATGCGTTAAACTTCAGAATATGATTCAGAATAGCCTAAAACTGATTTCTGCATACAATTTTTTCAAAAATTCACATTCTACAAATTTTGAGGCGAGAGCAATAGCTTAATTTTCTTCAAAAATTCGCTAAAACTTCCCTTTAGATGAAAGAAGAAAATTGTCTATCCTTTGAAATTTGGCTTGCATTTTCTCCACATGTTCTATCCATTTCACAGAATCGTTTCTATCAGGGTTAAATAGCGGAGGTTCTACTGGATGAATGGCTAAAGAACTACCTATGTTTTGAAACTTCCCAAGAGTGAAGAATAGTCCGAATTGGGGTTTTTAGAATCCTCTTCCATGATGAAAAAGATTCTTTTCTTGTAATACTTCGACAGTAAGCTGTGAGGTTCAACAGTGGAACACAATCCCTAGGACGCCAGTAGGCCTAGGTTGGAAATAGATTCACTTTTCATTGAAATTATCGCCCCAACTATGGTCGTGGCACCATAAAACAAAACATGAACCACAAAAGCCCAACACCCACAAAATTAAACTGAAGTAACTGGTTTTTTAAAAGTAGAATCCCATTTCTGATAAAATAAATTAAATAATACAGATTAAAAAGGGGCAGCAAACTTTGAGGTGGGGCAATCTCAGTGGGCGTCTTGATAATAAAAATCCCCTCTTTTTGAGATTTCTAGCTCCCCTCAGCTTGCATATCTGAAGAAAGCAGTTGCTGCTAATGACGATTACATGTTGCTCATCAAAATTGACTCTTGACGGCATTTGTCTATATCCTTAATCTAAACCACATTCTAACAGTACCTCCCTACCAGTTGAAAGCTTGTTTCCCCAACATTTTCTCATACTTGCTTAACAATTTGTTTCCATTGAACAATGATGAATTTCATTGGGTAAACAATGAATTGGATATGGAAGAGCTACACTTATGTACTATTATGTTTGACATAAAAACGTAAGTACCTACAAAGTATTGATGGTAACATTATCATTTACATTATCATGAATAATATAAATAGAATTGTTTATTTTAAACTGATTCCAGATAGTACCAACAGCAGTAAGGGACACCAAATCTATAACTTGCCGCTGTCATGAATCTGGACTGATTGAAACGTTAGGTGTTACTGTCAAGTTGACAAAAGTACTTCAAGATTCTGAAGCAATCCCCTATACTCCAAGAGACACTTTTTGGACCATCGAAAACAGACTTTATAACTATCTGATATTAACCTTCCCAGTCCTATTGATTCTGCTGATGATATTTGTTTTTTGGAGAGATAAAACATGTATAAAGAGGGTTAGTTATAGAATCTATTTTTTTCTTGAATCTTTTTTTTAAAGGATAATACACAGACTGACGATGGATGAAATTGGTTTCGTAAGGAAACACATTTTCACACCCCCCCCCCCCCCCCCTTTCCCCTAATATTTTAAGGTTAACTTCAAAAAGATGCGTCTTGAAATGTTTGATATTTCTATATTAGATAAATAATAAATTTATGGCCTACATATTTGGTTAAAACAGCACGGGCAAGTAGGCGCCTATCTCAAGTAGGAAAACGGCGTTTTTTGACCTTTTGGTAGGTACATTTTTCTCTAAAACTAGTGAAGTTCTGTTTTTTTCTCTCTCTCTCTCTCCCTCTCTCTCTTCGTTTGGTACCCACATCTGTGTCAGTCTGTGAGATCTCGAATAGACATGCATAAATTGCAAGTTCCTTAATGCATTATAGCCTAAAAATTGAAAACAAGGCATTTCTTTATGAAAATTTTTGTGGATATGAAGACCGAAAATACGAACGAATTGAGTGTTCAAATCATTTCCGTGGATGGTAATACCTACCGAAATCAGGATGGATCCATTAAGACTAGCGAATTTTTGAGAGTTTTCCATGACGATCCACTCTCAGGTGGTCATGTCCTTAGGACATACTTCGAAATGAAACAAAGATTCACTTGGCCAGGAATAAAGCAGGATATCTAGATATCCTGAGATACCTAGGTCGGCAGTTGCCATGAATCTCTTGATTTAAGTTTAGGCAAAAAGCATGAAAGGGTTCAGACACTGTAGTAAAAATGATACAGCAGGATGAAAGGGCGCCATACATTATGTATAAACAATATACAATTTTTATTTGCGAATTCGTTTAGCACTTTGGATAGATAAGGATTAAGGGCGATTGTCCATAACAATTTTGTTTACCTTTATCAAATATGGAAATAAATGGAGATAATTCACTACAGCACCAGTCTCCCATACTTTTAGCAAACGTTAATCTTGAATACTCATGCACCATCTTTGTACTATCTTCATGAACATACCATGAGTAATCAAGATTAACGTTTGCCAAAAGTATGGGAGACTGGTGCTGTAATGAATTATCTCCATTTATTTCCATATTTGAAAAAGGCAAACAAAATTGTTACGGACAATGGCCTTAATTCCTATCTAAAGTGTTGGAAGAATTCGCGGATGAAAATTGTATTGCTTATACATAATGTGTTGATGTTGATTGTTGACTTGTTGATATTGGACGTTGATAAGTATAACTAGTGTTATAGTTTCAAGCGTCCTGTAGTTCAGGAAAAGTTCATTCCGTTTGTAATTACGTTTGTGAGAATACATGTATAACAATATAAGTCGTTTTTCTAACAAAGGTTATGTTCGCCCAGTGATTCTTCTGTGCTATTCGTCATAGTGAAATGGATGAGGACGAGCAGAGTAAGTCTAAATGCTACAATGGCATTGTAAAACTCAATAGAAAAAATTATAAAACATGGTCATTTAACGTACGATTAGAACTTGAAGATCAAAATTTATGGGAATTAGTCACAACGAATGATGAAGAAACATTTGCTACGTTTTCACAAGAGGAAAAGAGAAAAGCGTTTATTAATAGCTAGAGCTGTAACTGAAGATATTCAGCAGGATATTCTTGATGTTTCGTGTCCTAGGATTCTGTGGAATAAATTGTCTTCAAGGTTTCAGCCAATGACTCGACTACGCCGCTTGCAAGCGTCTAAATGTCTCTTTACGTCTAAAATGTTGCAAGATGAGGACATGGAAACGTATATAAACAGAGTCTTGGGTTATGCGTCCGAAGTAGTAAAGGCAGGCAGCTCTAAGATAGACGAGGAACAAATATGCAATGTGGTTATCAATGGTTTGCCTGAGGAATATGAAACGACAGTAAGTATGGTATGTACTTTTAATGATGAGGGTTATACTCCCGAGAAACTTGAAAGTTTATTATGCGGAGAGTATAAAAGGAAACTGTTAAAAAAAGAAGAATGTACTAATAGTCTAACAGATAATGTATTATTGGCGAAAAGGTTCAATAGGAGACAAGGCTTCTCATGTTACAAATGTGGTAGAGAAGGACACATAGCTAGGTACTGCAAATCAAAGGAAGAGCCAAATCAAAACCAACAAAAATGCGGCAAAAATGAAAAGTCAATGAACACAGTATGTCTTAACGTAGCAAGTATTTCTCGAAATGATGAATGGCTCATAGATAGTGGAGCTAGTAGCCATTTTACACCTTACAAAGAAGATTTTAGTTCTTATAAAGCACTGGACTGTGCAAAACTAGTGTCACTTGCATCAAATGTAGACTGTAAGATAATTGGCATAGGAACAGTTTCGATAATGTCCACAACCATTCACGGTACATTCACGCTTAATCTCAGGGAAGTTCTTCATGTACCTGATTTCTGCTTTAGACTAATTTCCATCGCCAAAATTGAAATGAATGGATACCATGTAATATTCAAAAATGGAGCATGTAAAGTTTATGACAAAAATGATCTGATAATAGATGCTAGCCGAGGAATATCGAATATGTATGCGCTGAAAAACATTGTCGTAAAAGAAAACGTTAATATTGGAAGTGTGAAATTAGAAAACTGGCATGAGAGATTTTGTCACGTAAATATGGACTCGATTATAACTATGTACAGGAAAGAAATGGTAAAAGGATTGGATGCCAGCGTTTTGAGAAACCAAGATGTGTGTGGATCGTGCATTAAAGGAAAGATGACGAGGAAACCATTCCCGAAGTCAAGTGGCCAGGAAACGAAAGAGCTACTCGAACTTATACATACAGATATTTGTGGACCGATGCCTGTAGATTCGAACTCAAGGTACAAATTTTTTATATCATTTATTGATGACTATTCAAGGAGAGCTCTCATATTCTTCCTAAAAAACAAAAGTGAGGCATTAAATTGTTTTAAGAAATTCAAAATTATAGTAGAAAAACAAACTGGCAAGGTTATAAAATGCTTGAGAAGTGACAATGGTAAAGAGTATGTCAACAAAGAATTTAATAGCTTCCTTCAAGAAAATGGTATTGTACGCCAATTGACAATTCCGTATAGCCCCCAGCAAAACGGGGTTGCTGAACGCTACAATAGGACAATCCTTGACCTTTCGAGGTCTATGTTGATTGCTGCAAATTTACCGAAAAGTTTTTGGGCTGAAGCGGTAAACACAGCTGTGTACATACGTAATCGTTGCCCCACTTTAATTGATAATCGAATACCGGAGGAGAGATGGACGGGAAGAAAACCAAATGTCCAACATCTCCGACCCTTTGGATGTAAGGCCCATGCCCACAGCCCAAATGTGCAAATAAGAAAATTGGATGATAAGGCAAGAGAATATATAATGCTTGGTTATGCCGGTGTTTCAAAGGGATATAGACTGTGGGATCGAGAACGCCAGAAGATTTTGATGAGTAGAGACGTAATTTTTGAAGAAAATAAATACCCCTACCATGACCAGAATAAACTCAATTATTCAGACATGGACCTTGTAGAGAACTCCAATGGAACAATGAAAATCAAGAAAGATGGAGAAGAGGAAGATATAATTTTAGAAGAAAATTCGAAAACACCTCAGGAACTCATTATTGACGATGAACAAACTTCGACGGAAGTAACACCCCTATGCTTGGGAGAAATAACAGATAATGAACAGGAGATGAAGGAAGAGAATCGAAGAAATGAGAAGGATAAAGAGGATCAAAGTGAAGAGGAGGAAGAGGATCAAAGAAGTGAAGGGAAGGAAGAGGATCGAAACGAAGAGGAAATACAAGAACAAAGCAGGGAAATGAGGGAAGAGGATCAAAGTGAAGAGGAGATAGAAGAACAAAGAAGTGAGGAGAAGGAATTAAACAAAGAAACGCCTAAATTTGAACATCACATGAATTTGAGAGACCGTGCAAAAATTAAAAAACCTCAATTTTACGATGCTTTTTTATGTACCACACAGAACCCTGACCCCAGAACGTATAAGCAAGCAATACAGGGACCTGAACGAGACCTATGGAAAGCAGCAATTGAAGACGAATTGTCTTCCCTAACAGCAATGAAGGTATGGGAGCTAACTGACCTACCACCAGGCAAAACAGCAGTAGGATGTAAATGGATTTTCAAAAAGAAATATTTGTCTGATGGAAGAGTAGAGAGGTACAAGGCGAGACTAGTAGCTCAAGGGTTCACGCAAAAGCCAGGTGTTGACTATGACGAGACGTATAGTCCAGTGATCAGCCTCCCCTCAGTTCGGCTTGTTTTGAAGCTTGCTGTAGAGAACAACTGGCTTGTCCATCAAATGGATGTTAAGACAGCCTATTTAAATGGAGAGTTGAAAGAAGAAATTTTTATGAAAGTTCCAGAAGGAATGGAGAGCCCAGACTCAGATTTTAAGGTATGCAAGTTGAATAAAAGCCTGTATGGCTTAAAACAATCAGGCCGTTCTTGGTATGAAACGTTAGACGAGAAGTTAAGGCAAGGCGGAATGAAGAAATGCAAAGCGGAGCCATGTATTTATTATCAGAAGAAGAATGGTAGTATCAGGATAGTTTCAGTGTATGTCGATGATTTGATTTTGATAACATCTAGTGAAAATGCAATGGAAGAAACAAAAACCATGATGAAAAACTACTTTGATATGAAAGATATGGGAAACATTCAGTACATTTTCGGCATTGAAGTGAAAAAAACTGAAGATGGATCATTATCGTTGAATCAAACAAAATATACCAAAGAAATATTACACGAGTTCGGAATGTCAGAATGCAAACCAGTCATTACACCATTGGATCCCAATCAATGTTTGACTAAAGCCGACAGTCCCAAATCAAAACAAGAGGTGGAAGAGATGAGAAACGTCCCTTACAGACGGCTGGTGGGGAAACTAATGTACCTGTCTCAAGCAACACGTCCTGACCTAGCTTTTGCTGTCTCGAAATTAGGGCAATTTTCGTCAAATCCTGGTAAAGCTCATTGGCTAGCTGCCAAACGAGTATTGAGGTACTTGAAGAGTACATTAAACTACGAGTTTAAGATAGCCCGAACTTCTAGGCGAAATTCAGTTGATGTGAAAGGGTTTTCAGATGCAGACTGGGCAGGATGTAAAGACGACAGGAGGTCGACAACCGGTCTTTTCATCGAGATAAATGGCACACCAATCGTCTGGAAGTCGAACAAGCAAAATTCAGTCGCTCTATCCACGATGGAATCCGAATTTGTTGCCATAGTTTCATGCAGTGTTGAAATGTTGTGGATAACCCAAATTCTTCATGAAATAGGTTGTAACATGTCTAGTGAACCACTGTTATTATGTGATAACCAGTCGGCCCTTAATTTCGCAAAAGGGAACAGTGTCAGCTCACACTCAAGACACATTGATATAAAATATCATTTCTTGCGAGATCTGGTTAAGGATCGGAAAGTAAAAATAGATTATGTACCGACAAAGAACAATGTATCGGACATTCTTACCAAAGCTCTATCCAGAATCAGAAATACAGAAATCCTAAAGAACATCGGTATTGAAGAGAAGAAGAAAGAAGGTGAATCTGTTGATGTTGATTGTTGACTTGTTGATATTGGACGTTGATAAGTATAACTAGTGTTATAGTTTCAAGCGTCCTGTAGTTCAGGAAAAGTTCATTCCGTTTGTAATTACGTTTGTGAGAATACATGTATAACAATATAAGTCGTTTTTCTAACATAATGTATGGCGCCTTATCATTCTGCTCCAACGGGTTAGTCGAGAGGACCCAAAGCATTTCTCTTAAACGTGTATCCGCATTTAAGGGCGGCTGGAAACAATGTTTGAAGGCTGCAATAGTCAACCATCAAAACAGGTCGCATTCTGCCAGAATCGGATGCTCTTCCCATTTTATGGCTTTTGGTAAGGTTTACATTTTCCCAGATGATGCAACCTTTGGAATCTCTGTAGTTGTATTGAGAGAACACCTTATACGAGAGAAACGATAGAAAAGTACTTTCCAGAACAGAATAGCACAACTTCGATCACCGTCATAATTCTAAAGCTCCTAACCTAAGTGAAGGGGATTAGGTATATTTTGGTCCAGACTGGATTCTCTAGGAAAAGTCTCAAATCAAAAAACTCTATTTGGTTATTAAAAAATAGGAGAATGAAGGGCTACCTACCCAAAAAACGTTTTATATGAAGACCATAAGAAGTTGGATCGGATAGGTAGCAATCGTAGAATGGACTCTAAAATATCATCATCGAAGTTAATCTTGTTACAATTAAAATTGGTCTTTTTGCAGAGGTCTTTTTGAAGAAAATTAGACTTTGCTAGTAAAATGAACCTTTTTACAAATGAATTTATTTATATACAAGTTCCAGTATTATAGTCACATTTTATTTATGTTGAAATGTTTTGAAATTTGATCACTATGAGTGAAAACCTGTAAATTTCAACTTTTTCTGCAGTTTTTAACCATTTTTGTAGCACAGGTATGATAAAATTCAAGTGCATTTTACATTCAAGTAAAAGTGTAGAATTTTCTGCTTACATTGTTAATGTTATAGTTGATAGTAAGTAGATGAACTTTGTGAGTGATTTTCTGCTCAAAAATAATATAAATGCCACCAGTCTTCAGCGAGCCTAAATTGAGGGGAATGTAACTAGACACTGTGTAATTATTAGGAAGTATTGGTTCGACATGTTTAGGAACAATTAGAAATATATGGATCCTCCAAAGTTCCGTTTTAATTGCAATGTTTGGTAGGAAAAACTGAATATGAGAAAGTGATATTGTGAGAAGTTCGCGATCTCTATCGGTATCATCTACTGCCACAAGAAATTTACGGTTCCCGAGGGAGGAAGAGCAGTTTTCTCAAAGGAAAAGTTTCGTTGGTTTTTTCAAGATTTTTTCACAGTTTCAAAAAGTGTTGTTGTTTATACGTGGCTGCGTGCAATGCGTCTCCACAGGAAACAGTACCATCTTCCACAAGGGGCAGTGGGACGACAAATTGTGGCCATGTTAACAGAGGAAATCCGAAAAGTAGTAAGGGGAACACAAGAATCGGAGAGAATCCTCTTTTTTTGTACAATAATGTTACAAAGAGAAAAGTTGGTCACTTCATGGGAAGACATAAGGCGATTACTGCGGAAACGGATAGATTTATGGGACACTGAAAAATATGATGAACTCCTACAAGAAGCTGAAAGATGTGACAAAAAGTTGAAAGGGCAGCAAAAAGAAGATGAAAAACACAAAGTCCGAATCTTTACACGGCTAGTATTGGAAGGCAGGCTCAGAGATGCAACAAGATGGATTACAGATAGGTCCAGAGGAGGAGTTCTTCAACCAGACGAAACGCTACCTGATGGGAGTACTGTTCTAGATACTCTTAGATCCAAGCATCCAGCTCAGTATTGCCCCGAAGAACATACCTTCATTAAAGAACCCCTCCCATTACTGGTAGACGTAGATGTTACTGCTAACCACATTGAGAAGATAGCCCATGGCCTAAGAGGAAGTGCCGGCCCAAGTGGGGCGGATGCTGAGCAATGGCAGAGCATGTTGTTGCGGTTCGGTGCACACAGTAGGCAGTTGAGGGAAGGGGTGGCCTCTCTGGTTCGCGTAATGGCAAATGGGGTGGTCGAGTGGACAAAAATACGAGCTCTACTGGCAAGGCGAGCAGTCGCACTCGATAAACATCCAGGAATCAGGCCGATTGGAGTAGGGGAGGTATTGCAGAGAATTTGCGCCAAAACAATGGCCTTTTTAACAGGGGAAGATCTAAAAGAAACCTGTGAAGCTGATCAACTTTCAGCTGGCCTTAAAGCCGGAATCGAGGGGGCTATCCATGCAGTCACTACCATGTTTGATGACGAGGAAGCTGAAGGGGTGCTGCTAGTCGATGCTACCAACGCATTCAACACAAGTAGTCGCCCATTAGCGTTGTGGAACTCCAGAATCTACTGGCCAAGATGTTCATGGTTCCTATTCAAGGATTTGAAAAGCCCAATGTGGATGCAAAACTGGTAAGCAGACGACAGCGCATGTGTTGGCAAACTCAGGATGATACGACAGTGGTTTGACCTCCGGTAGCAAGAAGGGCTTAAGTGGGGATACCACCCAGAACCATCAAAAAGCGTTTTGATAATCAAGGAAGGCCAAGATGATGAAGCTAAAGCCTTGTTTGAAAGCTTTAATGTCAAAATCGTTTACGATCACAGGTTTTTAGGTGGTATTGTCGGGCCACTAGATCGAAGAAAGAAGTTTGTCCAGGAAAAAGTGAAGAAATGGGTGGATCAAACCAATACATTTTCAATAGCAGCACAAAAAAGCCCGCAAGCCACTCATGCAGCCTTCACGAAGTCATTTCAGTTTGAGAGGGCTTTCACACAACGGGTAATTGGTGGATGTGAAGACGAATATCGAAGACGAGATGTGATCCGCCAACGATTCATGCCAGCATTAATCGGGCGAGAAATAAGCAACACTGAAGGAGACCTACTGAGTATGCCAGTACGACTCGGAATTCAAGATCCAACAAACACTTCAAATGCATTCCAAACATCTAAAAGGGCAGGAGAGACGTTAACAGCTGCAATTCTCTCTGGCAGCCCATTGCAGTATGAAAATCACCTTGAAACAGTCACGAGGGTGCTCAAAGAAGAAAGGCGTCATCGAGAAGAAAATCTGAGCCATCAAAGTGACACCATAATACGACAATTAAATCCTGACGAACAGAAAGTTATAAAACGGGTCGTATGATCTTCTCAATGGCTGACAGTGCTCCCAAAAGCAAGTGACGGCTTCGACCTGTCTCCAACCCAGTTTAGAGATGCTCTTGCTTTGAGATATGGCTTTACACCCCTGAACCTACCCAACAATTGCGATGGTTGCGGGGCTACCTTCCACGTATCGCACGCCTTGAACTGCAAAAAGGGGGGGCTAGTAAAAAGGGGCCATGATGAAGTTAGAGATGCAGTGACAAGCCTGGCAGAGCTGGCGTGGGGGGGAGCGACAGTGGAACCAGTGATTGAAGAGGGCGAAGGCGGAAGCCCTGCTTTAGTGGCTGACATCAAGGTCATGGGAGTTTGGGAGCGAGGGAGGCCGGCGTTTTTTGATAACCACATTGTGAATGCTGCCGCCGCCTCCTATTGCTCTCAAGAATGGTCACAAACACCAACACAGCAGCCCAAGCAAAACACGCCAAGTACGACCGAGCAGCAGAAGATGTACGAGGTTCCTTTACCCCATTGGTTTGTTCGTGCGACGGAGCCTTGCACCGGGAATTGGACACATTTCTGAGAAGAATAGCACACGTGCTTTCAGAGAAATGGAGTCGTCCTTACTCGCATGTAGTAGGATGGGTGAAAGTGACAACACAATTTTCCATAGCAAGGGCGGTGTCACTTTGTATAAGAGGAGCCAGACGAACAATTCGATCACTCGGAAGGGAAGATGGAGCGGCTCTTCCAGCATTGATCAGTTGCTGAAACAGTTGATTTCCCATCTGAATTTTTCAAGACATTTATTTGCATCGTAACTCCCCCCCCCCCCCCCCCCCCCCATGCGCCTCAAGAGTGTCACCCTGTAGATATTCTCGAGGTACAAGTACAATAAATTGTTTATTATCAGGAAAAAAAAAAATTAGAAATATATATACTTTGGAATACCATGAATATAGCATTTTACTAATTTTCTCCACTTCATGGGAAAACCATTGAAATGTGGATATGAAAATATAGTGCCCAAAAACATACCTACCTATCCATGATTTGGTATTTTCCCATGAAATGGAGAAATTAGTGGGTAGTTACGATTTGCCAATTTAGAGCTGGCATCTCTCTAGTTGGATCAGCTACAAGAATCGACCATAATAAAGCAGGTGTAGTCTCCTCATTCTCAAAATGCTCAACGTAGAATCTACGTTTTTATTTAAAATATACCTATTAGGTATGTAGTATACCTACCTATTGTAAATAGGTTTTTAACTTGACCATTAATGGTTCGCCCCTCTTTTTTATGTACATCCTGTTGTTTTCAGGAACAGATTCAGGTGTTTGCGGATACGATGCCTGGAGACGAGTTTCCCTACGTAATTTGTGTGTGCACAGGCCAAAGAATAATGTCAGGGACAAGAGCAAACGTAGCCATTCAAATTTACGGAAGTATTTCCGCGAGTAGAGTAGGTTTATTTTATATTTCTTAATAAATCGTTTTAGATTTCTAAATAAGATCACCGTGGAAATATCACCAAGCACTAGCTTTTTGAACAAATTTGGGTTGATGTCTCTGTCCGTTGTTCAGTTGATCATAGTTTTGCTGATGTGAGAAGTTGTTTATCAGACGATTAGCTGAGCAAAGTACACAGTATCCAAGGTTACACGGTATGTCCTCGAATTATCGATACACCATGGTTAACTAACTTAACATGGACTTCATGGTTGTGGTAAGGTTACGCGAAAATCGAAGGTTACGTCTAGGTAATCGTGTTTTTCTGAATGGGCCCTTACGTACCTACCTACAATCAATCGGAGCATGTAGCCAAAATTTTCCAGATTGCATTGAAGCGCCAAATGCCTATAAGCCTTCTTATTTTGAAGTTTCATTTTACCCAACTTTTCGTAGAAAAGGGGGTATGTACCGTAAATGGTGGTGAAGTGGGTACAGTTTTGATAGTTTTCCACCTCTTCCAGCCACAATTTTCATAATTTTTTTGTGAACTTCATACTGAAGTAACTTAAACTATCAACCTTTCGAACCACGTTTGAGTTGTTGAAATTCATCAATTGCAAGCTCGAGGGTGGGGGGTTAAAGTTGTACTATCTTCTCCCACACTTTGGTGGTGAAGATGGTACACCATCGTTTTACACCTCCAACCAGGTTGCAGAGGCTTCTGTACCAACTTCACCATCGTTTTTAACATCTACTTTCTTTCTACAAGTGGAGGGATGATGGAAAAATGGGACTAAAAAGGTCTAAGGTTGAATCAATTGCAAGAAAAAAAAATTAAAAGGCCTTTATTTAGCAAAAAATGTGTTTGGGGCTTTATTGAGCAAACAATTCGATCAAGTTGATAGGTACGGAACCTCTCTAAGACATCAAGGGACGAATGAAAGGAAGGGCTCCACCCTGAGCTCCAGCTGACCGATTCACGTGGCGTTTTTTGCAAAATGATCCGCGGACCAGTGGCACATAAAAAGGAAAGCATTTTGTAAACAAATTTTCCCGTGATTAGGTAAAAATTAATATTAACCATGGCTCTTCTAGCGACAAATAATCACCGAAATTTGTTCAGTGAAACTTTACTTGCTCGTATGAAGTTTGAATCTTCATCTGCTTTAATATTTTACATATCTCTATTCGAAAATTTGGTTCTGCTTACGCAAACTGTGTTTTTTAAAACCATTTTCGCGGAAGAAGTACACAAGTGTGGAAGCGGTGAACCTACCTCTACATAGTAGGTTACTTTGATTAAAGTTGAATTATTCTTGTGAATAGATTTGTTCATTATTGCTATTACTTGCAAAATGTTGAAATAAGATGCTATTACTTGCAAAATGTTGAAATAAGATTCCATTAGTGTAAAAAAAATCTGGTCATTTAGGTGCATCTGCTTAAGTCAAGATCTTACAAAGTATTGGGACGTGGACAAGAGGACTGGTTCGTGATTTATACTCCTGAACGGTTGGGAAAGCTTAATCACCTGACATTATGGCAAGATTATTCCAAATGCTGTTCCGATTGGCAAGTCTAGTACCTACCTACTTCAGAATTCTAGTACAGTCAGAATAACTTCCTACTCAAGACCTAACTACATACTATGATAATAATAGCACCTACTACCTAGTAATAGTAGGTACAAGAACACACGATAATGTCATTAGTTTTAGCCGGGACCTAACTGCCGAAAAACGTTAAATGATTGGAATGAAAGCAGCGCGATACCGATAAACATCCATTGCTAGGGAGTGGTGTCCACTAGCGACCTGGTATAATCCACACTTATAATAATAAGACAAGAAAATTCAATAATGCAAATATTATGAACTTTAATAAATAATGCCGGACGAATGAGAGCGAACAGGAAGTTAACGAAGAAAGTTACGAAATTATGAGCTGCAGCGGCAAATTCGTTTGATGGAGTAGCTTCATTGATGCGTGTAATTACTCGCTCGATAAACTGTTGCATAAGTACCTACCTCACTAAGGGGCTTCCTAATTTGCCAGTCCCGAGCGAATTTTGCCGGTCTCATTAAAACAAGACGAAATCGATGGCAGTCTCAGCGGAAATAGATTCTACACGCCGAGCTGAGAATTTTGATACCATAACATCCTGAAAAATCTCGGGAAAACCCCGGAAAAATCGCCCTGGAACATTCAGTAGGTACCTATTTTGCCAGTCTCATTAAAATAAGAAGAAATCGATGGCAGGCTCAGCGGATATAGATTCTACACGCCGAGCTGAGAATTTCGATACCAAAACATCCCGGAAAATCTGGGAAAACCCCAGGCAAAATTGCCCTGGAACATTTTGTATTTTGCCAGTCTCATTAAAATAAGGCGAAATCGATGAGGGTCTCAGCGGATATAGATTCTACACGCCGAGCTGAGAACTTCGATACCAAAACATCCGGGAAAATCTCGGAAACACCCTGGCAAAATCGCCCTGGAACATTCTGTATTCTGCCAGTATCATTAAAATAAGGTGAAATCGATGACAGTCTCAGCGGATATAGATTCTACACGCCGAGCTGAGAAATTCGATACGAAAACATCCGGGAAAATCTCGGAAAAACCCTGGCGAATTCGCCCTGGAACATTTTGTATTTTGCCAGTATCATTAAAATAAGGTAAAATCGATGACAGTCTCGACGGATTCAAATCCTGCGCAAGGGGGCCTAATTTTAATGAAACTCCCAAAACATAAAATGTGCCAGGTCGATTTTCTCAGGCTTTTCCCCGAGATTTTCCGGGATGTGTTCGTATCAAAATTTTCAGCTCAGGCGTGTAGAATCAAAATCCACTGAGACTGTCATCAATTTCGCAGAGACAAGCAAGATCCGAAATGTTCCAGAGATTTTCAAGGATGTTTTTGTATCTAAATGCTCAGCACATCTCGTAGAAATTAATCGGCAGAAACTCTCATCGATTTCGCCTAATAATAATGAGAATCGCCAAACCCGAAATCTTACATACCGGTCAATTTTCGCAGGGTTTTTCCCGAGATTTTCTAAAATGTTTTAGTATCATATTCTCAGCTCGGCGTGCGGAATCAAAATTAATTTCGCCATCAAATTAGACTTTAATCAATTTCGCCGATTTTTAGCTAGAATGACAGAAAATGTTCCAAGGCGATTATTCCAAGATTTTCCCAAGACGTTGTGGTATCAAAATTTTCAGCTCGGTGTGTACAATCTAAATCCGCTGAATCTGCTATTAATTTCGCCTTAATTTAATGAGACTGTCAAAATCCGAAATGTTCCAATGTGATGTTCCTAGGGGTTTCCCGAGATTTTCTGTGATGTTTTAGCATTCAAATCCTCAACTCAGCGTGTAGAATCTAAATCAGCTGAGTCTGTAATCAATTTCGCTTTAGAGTAATGGGACTAGCAAAATCCGAAATGTTCCAAGACGATTTTACTGGCGGTCCGGGTTTGGGCCCGCACGTATGAAATCACGACTAGTTTGGGCCTGCAGCGCAACAGTTTTGGGCCCGTTGGGTTTTGAAGGCGCAACTGGTTTGGGCCCCTCGGAAAACCATACTTTAATTGCATCACAAGAGTGTATTTTGTCAATACTTACGATAAATATAAGTTGTTGATACATGTATATCGCGCAACAGTTTTGGGCCCGTTGGGTTTTGAAGGCGCAACTGGTTTGGGCCCCTCGGAAAACCATACTTTAATTGCATCACAAGAGTGTATTTTGTCAATACTTACGATAAATATAAGTTGTTGATACATGTATATATCATAGTTGTAAGTAATATCCCTGCAAATAAGAAATTACATTACTATTCATGGCGGTCCTCAACAAAAAAACCTCACACTTTCGTCACTTACCGTGTGGTATTCGGAAAACTTGTAATTCTCAATCACAATGACATCATGACTAAGGGATTGACTACTTGATGTTATGTATTTTTGAGATGCGAGCTTGCGAGCATCCAGACCACCAAACTATACACTTCATTCTGACCTACATGTCCAACTAACCTGCATTTTTACTAAGGGATTGACTACTTGATGTTATGTATTTTTGAGATGCGAGCTTGCGAGCATCCAGACCACCAAACTATACACTTCATTCTGACCTACATGTCCAACTAATCTGCATTTTTACTAAGGGATTGACTACTTGATGTTATGTATTTTTGAGATGCGAGCTTGCGAGCATCCAGACCACCAAACTATACACTTCATTCTGACCTACATGTCCAACTAATCTGCATTTTTACAAAGGGATTGACTACTTGATGTTATGTATTTTTGAGATGCGAGCTTGCAAGCATCCAGACCACCAAACCATACAGTTCATTCTGACCTACATGTCCAACTAATCTGCATTTTTACTAAGGGATTGACTACTTGATGTTATGTGCTTCATTTTGATGAGACTGGCATAGTCCGAAATGTTCCGAGGCGATTTTTCCAGGGTTTTCTCGAGTATTTCCGGGATTTTTCGGTATCAAAGTCTTCTATTCGGCGTGTAGATTTAAAACCCGATGAGACTGTCATCAATTTCGCCTTATTTTAATGAGACTGGCGAAATCCAAAAAGTTACAGGGCTATTTTCCCAGAGTTTTCTCTAGATGTTCCTCAATGTTTTAGTATCAGAATTCTCAACTTGGCGTGTTGATTCTAAATCCGTTTAGACTGTCATCAATTTCACCTTATTTTAATGAGTCTAGCGAATTCCGAAATGTTTCAAGGCGATTTTCTCAGGGTTTTCTCTTTGATTTCCGGGATAATTATTTGATATCGAAATTCTTAGCTCGGCGTGTAGAACCTAAATCCGCTGAGACTGCAATCAATTTCGTTTTAGTGTAAAAACAAATTCTCAATGTTCCAATTCATAATGTTCTAAGGCGATTTTCCCAGGGGTTTTCCGAGATTTTCCGATATGTTTTGTTACAAAAATTCTCAGCTTTGGGTTTTTCGAAATGTTTGTATTCAAAATTCTCAGCTCGGCGTGGAGAATCTATATCCGCTGAGTCTGTCACCGATTTCGCTTTAGAGTAATGGGACTGGCAAATTCCAAAAGGTTCCAAGTCGATTTTCCTAGGGTTTTCCGGGATGTTTTGGTATCAAAATTGTCAATTCGGCGTGTTGAATTTAAATCTGCTGAGGCTGTCACCAATTTCGCCTTATTTTAATGGTACTGGCAAAATCCGAAATGTTTCCAGAGTTTTCCCGAAATTTTCTGGAATGTTTTGGTATTAAAATTCTCATCTCGGCGAGTAGATTCAAAATCAAAATCCTAACCTAATGTTACTCAATTTTTAATATAATTTTAAGAAGAAATTTTGTCGCATCTACGAGTAGTTCACCCTGTATATTACATATTATTGGTGTAAATATTAGAAAATTGGATACCTCCCCCCTCCCACCAAAAAAAGATTAGTAGATATTCGTTTACTTGTAGAAACCAGTAAGGTATTTCAAGGAATTCAGCGTGAGATTTTTCAAATTCTTCATTCATACCAATGTTATTGACACTAAAATTTATAGAAATATGCACACACAATTTTCCTTTTTGTATAGGTAACTGTTTGTTCAAGTAGGTAGGCTTGTCTGTTTTATTAATAAGGACTGCGTACAGGGAGTACAAAACCTAATCGTCGAAAATCTCTGGAACGATTCTACAACTAATTTGCTACAAAAAGTTCTTCCTAAAACAATTTTTTTTAACGCTTAGTTTTCGAGTAATTCGATATTTAAGATTTTTTCGTGTTTTTAACCTTATATCACTAAAATTACCAAAACTCCCTCAAATGACAGTGAAAATTAGAAAATGAGTACACCGTTGGAAAGAGCGTTAAATTACCTAGGTACCACTTTAATACCACTTCAAAATTTTGTAAGCAGGTTTAATGGGAGAGGAAATCCGGCTGAAAGTTGACTAATTTTAAGAAATCAGTCAAAATTTGGGGCGCTATGGCTCGGAATACTTCCACAGAATTTTCCTTTCGGAGACGGGAAAAACTGCACCGAGATCTCACCTTTTCAACGGTGTGGTCAATTTTACTTTTACTTTGCTAATTAAGATAGAAAACTGAGTTGAAGAAAAATATTGAAAAACGTTGTTATGGTTCATCATTTCCAATAATAAGCCCTTGTAATCGTATAGGAAAAAAAATTTATTTTCTCTCAAACTGTGTCACTTCATGTTTCAAGGTGCGTAGATTCCAAAGCTGCAATGTCCGTCCGCCGTCCAGGCCATAAGAGGCCTTTAACTTGATGAAAAAAAAAATCCGCCCTTTCCCACATGGACTCCACTTAGGGTCTAGTTGGTCCTAGAATCTAGCCAGCCTGATCGCTTCACATGCATCAATGCTATGAGCCAATATTGGGGCGAAAACGGGGTTTTTCCCCTCATATTTTTCCTCATACTTAGGTTTTTCTATTTCTATTGATTTTCACGTACAGCCAATGCGTTAGTAGTGAAGTGTAACTCCCTTCGTTTTCATAGCAGGAAAATCGTTCGCCATTTTTTGGAATGCTCCCATTTTATTTCAATATCTCATGATCCCTAAGCCATTGTAGTGTCAAGGAAAACTGATTTATTAAGCTTAGTTATAAAATAATATTGATAAGTAACCATAATGAACTAGTAATGTGAAAAGAAGGCACTAGGTACGTGGTAGGTATGCTATTGAGTACCTAGTTGGTACTTGTAAGCAGTAGGTACTAGCGATTGCATTTATTGGGTCTTTCCTAGTCAGCTGAGTGAGCTAAAATCTCTCCTGTTCATCCTGGGAAGTTGAGATTTGATAGCCAGACTCCCTGAACATTGGCTCATTCTTACTAAGCTGAGTGAGCTGAATTGTCTCCCGTTTATCCTAAGAAGTTGAGATTCGATAGGGAGACTCTCTGGGACACTAAGAGACTATTGCAGTTATTGGCTCTTTCCTAATCAGCTGAGTGAGCTTAAATCTCTCTTGTCCATCCTAGGAAGTTGAGATTTGATAGGGAGACTCCCTGGCGCATTAGGAGGCGATGACTGGCTCATTCCTCATCAGCTGAGTAAGCTACATTTTCTCCTACACATCCTAGGAAGTTGAAATTAGACATGGAGATTCTCTGGGACTCTAAGAGATTCCATGTATCGATGTATCTGAATGTAGTATAGATTTTTCTTTTGGTAGATGACACCAGTTATATCTCGATAATACACCTTAGACTCAGTTTGGTAGGTAATTTGTTTTGGACCAGTGTTCTGCGGTGAAGGGCTATCTAATACAGGTTTACTTTATACGGGGTTTGATAATAATTCATAGATATCATACCATAGAATCGAAAGAAACCCCCAAGGTTGCTGTGGAACGATCTCAATACACTCGGTGTAACTTCATAGGTTTGCTCTCCTCTACTAATTGGGTCGTCCAGGGGAGAAAGGGGTTGTTCGTCCAGCCGCTGTGTGTGGGACAAGGGACTAGTGCAAGGAGTAGTTAAAGCTGAAAAAAAAAAAGAAGATAATTTTGAATACATTTGGTCGAAATTTCCCTAGTGGCAAGGGACCTGTTTTTTTTTTTTTTTTTATAAAAATTTAAATTTAAAACAACTACAATTTAGGAATTTATATAATTCAATAAGACAATTGAAACAAATTATTATTATTATTATTACTATTTTTTTTTTTTTTTTTTTACATTATTATTTTATTATATATTTATATGTATATATTCCTTATTATTATTATTTTATTATATGTTTTTTTTTTTCTTATTATTATTATTTTGTTATATATATTTTTCCCTTATTAGCATTATTCATTATTATTCATTATATTATATGTTATACATAAACATTTAACAGTATTCAGTCTTTTCCATAGTGAGCAATTATTGTCTAAGAAACAAAATAAAATTTTGGTTAAAACTGAAAATTAAATTATCTATAATACCAATAAATTCAATAAAGGGATATTGTCTTACATACTAACGCAGCTGCGGTTACCGGTAACACACACATAACCGACACTTACCCCGGGGTATTATTTACTCTGTACTGGGAAAATATTAAGCAGGGGTGCATGCAAAGCGAGGGTCTTAACACATAAACAAATAAAATGTACACCCTCCCCCCCTTGGCCACCTGGAAGTCGCCTCCTGGTGACTGAGCTGTTGATACTAAATGTTGAAATTTGTAATGTTGATTAGTACACACACAAATTGTATAATATAGTCAGGAATTATTATTTAAATTATATTATTGAAGGGTTGATAAAAATGCAAGTATTAAATAATGCAAGCATAAATATAAAAAAAAAAAAACAGTTTGTTCCTGGAAAGTGAGAAATGCATATTATTGTGGATCCTGAAAAAAATTAGTACTCTGTAAACAATGTGATATTAAGTTTGTGAAATAGGGTTTCTCCTGGCAATTGCTTCGTAACATCTCAGAGGAATCCACCTGTCACATTTCCATGGATGTAAATCATCAATAGGGTCCTGCTGGGAGTAAAGTTGTAGAGCACAACCAAGCTTAGCATGGTGGACCGTATGTTGTCCTCAAACAGAACTCCTTGGTGAGGTTCTCCTATTCCACTCAACCCGATTCCTGTCATTATTGGGACCACGAAAATGTTGGTTATAAGGAGCAACGTTTTCATTTTTAAATCTGTGAAATGAGGAAATCCATTAACTTCCAAGTATTATTTCATTACACCAGTATCAAAAGACTTATAAAATACCTGAAATTGTAAACTAGATTATTATATTTCCCCTAAGTAACGACATCACTAATTCTTAAATTTTATCAAATTTTTTTTTTTTTTTTTTTAAATACCTCAGTGACATGATTGCTATTATTCAAACTTAGACGTTTAATGCCTTTGATTTTCGTAACCTAATTAATTAATTGCTCACTATGTTAATCTTTATCATTATTGCACGTTTAAATAGTTATTGAATTAAATTCAATAAGTACTACATTAGCATCCCATTAATAGACTATTTATATACATAATTTTTGCACTATGAATCAGCTGCTATCTGAATCTGAGTCAGTTTCAGCAGCCAGTTTCCTAAATTTATTTTTCTTCCCCTTGTGTTATAGGGGCGAGTAGGGGTTAAGGGCTAGAACTTTAACAGGCGAAAAAATCAACTTGGGATGATTTTTTAAAATATCTTAGCGTAAAATTGCAGGGTCCTGGAACTGAAAAAGTGTGAACCCTACTCGGAGGCACGATGCGCCATGTTCTGATCATTTATAATTAACAAACGGGGTTTAATAATTATAGCCCAATGATCTGCGTAGAAGGGCTATCTAACAGAAATGATAAACCATTGTGTAATAATTTGCAACGTTTTTCAATGAAAAATTACCTTCTAAGAAAATACGAGTTTCGGGTCAGTTTCTACGTATTTTTTTATGCTGAATCTAATGGTAACACTTGCATATTCATCATTTGGAATGATGAATTTTATGTGTTTTTACGGGTGCAACTAGTTAGCTAAAGTGTAAAATCCTGATATAACGGGGTTTGGGTAATATGCAAGTGCTACCATTCGATTCAGCGTAAAAAAATACGTAGAAACCAAAGCGAAACTCGTATTTTCATAGAACGTCATTTTTCAAGAATACCTACCCTTAATTTCATTGAGAAAACAATGTTGAGTATTCAACATTGAAACACAGTTTTCTCCCCTAATTAGTAAAGTAAAAGTAAAATTGACTGCACCGTTGGAAAGGTGAGATCTTGGCGCAGTTTTTCCTGTCCCCAGGGGTAAAATCCGATAGAAGACTTTCGAGCTATAGGTAGCGCTTCGAAATTTTACAGATTTCTTAAGGTATGTCAAATTTTAACTTTCAACCGGATTTTTCTCCCATTAAACCTGCTTACAAAATTTTGAATTGGTATTAAAGTGGTACCTAGGTAATTTAACGCTCTTGCCAAAGATGTACCTACTCATTTTTTAATTTTTACTGTCATTTGAGGGAGTTATGGTTATTTTAGTGATATAAGGTTGAAAACACGAAAAAAAATCTTTAAAGTAAGATTACTCGGAAACGAAGCCTCTAAAAGAAAAAGTCTAGGAGGCACTTTTTGTTGCAAATTAGTTGTATGTAGAACCGATATCTGGTTTTTTTTACCATTAGGTTTGTTACACCCTGTATATACGTACTGACCCTACTGTATATTTTTGTTTTAATATATTAAGCATTTTTATAGATTATTTTCTGAAATAAATAATACAGAAACGGTGCAAATTATTACACAAATGTTTATTGTTTGTAGTAGGTATAGAATAAGATATCATATTGATGTTTGTTACCATAATATGTAAGTAGACAAATTCATCAAGCGAATGCGAATGAATAGGTACCTACCTACCTACATTATAGTTCTATTGTCCCGGTTTTCGTGTTATACAGGTACTGCAAACAAGTTTTGCTCTACGACGTTGAATACCAAGTGTGGTTTCAATTCATCATTGATAAGTGGATAACCGTTTCTGCAAATGCAGATAGGAGCAGGATGACGATTGTTCGAAGCCGGAAGTACATTCCTGAGAAAGAGATTGGCGAAAGCTTCTCATTCCAGCGACATTACTGGAGAGAATTGAAAAATACACATTCTTTGCTAAGCCCCTTTACCAAGTAAGAAATTTCAGCAGGATTTATAGAGATAAAATAATTCCAGGGTTACCCAAAAAGTACCTACCTAAGGTGTCGCTCAAGCTTCAGGTAAGAATGCATGAAAAAATAAACGTGGCATCAAGTCAAGTTTCCTCTCCTCTTAATCGAGCTCTTGCAGTTTCTCTTGGAGGATAGATTGAAGTAAATCTTTCATTCTCATCCCACCAAGATAGTATCAAACACCTACATCGCTTATTGAAATTCACAGATTGTTCAGTGGACATGAAAAATGTTAGTAGGTATTAAATTTTCATAATCGGGTCATCTCAAAATCTCAGTTTAATTTATGTCACAGGATCAGGAAACGACTATCCACTGTACAGATTCCGTTTTTTCTGGTTTTATACTTAGTGCTATCTAGCCCCAGCAAAGGCACTAATTATGAGAACATAGGTAGGTAATTAAGTTGCAATGTATCATAAATTAATCATTATGTATCAAGTGTTGTCACTACTCAGAGGTTCACATCTTCAGAATCTCTTCATCCCATCAATGTTTGATTTTTGAAAAAGTTCGTTTTGGTCTACCTGAAATCATTTTTTTCTGACAACTACTCCACATTCGAGTCAGAACTATTCCAAACATCGTTAAAGAAGAAAAGGAATCAAATTTAAAATTGGAACAGTGCATAATCTGAAGACTAAAGGAGTGGTGAAGAATGCAGTAAAAACTGCCAAAAAATTTATCAAGACCACAATGGAAGAGTCTGGAATCCTGAATTCGGAACTCTCACTACAGAGGTTTCTGTTATATTACAGAAACACCTCGCACTCTACCACGCACTAATTTTATATGTTTAAATGAAAATTGATCCCATTCTAAGAAATTCGATACCATCCGCACTTTCCTACGTTGAGTAGTTTTCCGTCTATGGTTTTTCAAAGTTTGCACCGGTGACGTCACAAGAGGTGCTTCAACATTGCCGGTTTACGAAACTTTGAAAAATCATAGAAACAAAACTATTCATCGTAAGAGAGTGCGGTTGATGCCAAACTTCTTGGAATGAAATCTTCCTCCATCTAAAAATATTTAAGCCTACTCAAAAAGTTCATACTGCAAAAGATTAAAGACAGCGAAAGTATAAGAGACCACCTGAATGAATTCTTTGATACGATTGACAAACTCGCTGAAATGGATATACCAGTTCATATTGATCTACTGTCCTCATGTGTCTATATGGTCTCAGCCTTTCTTTTTACAATTTTCGGGTAGCAATTGAGTCTCGAGACAATCTCCCATATCCAGGACGACTGAAAATCAATACTTGAAGAAGCTGAAGCCAGGAAAGGCATTCCTGCAGAGGTATCCCAAACAAACAGTATATCTTTATTCGCTGATCCTTTCTCTACGTCCGCAGTGAATGGGAGCATACAATTCTTCTCACGGTCTATGTTGATGATTTAATCATCCCATTGTCAAACAAGGAGAAAACCACAAGGCTGAAAAAAAATTTAACCGAAGCTTTTGAAATGCGCAACATTGGGGAGCTAAAATATTGCCTCAAAAATATATTTGTGACAAAAGAAACAACGATAGTTTGATGTTTCAAGAAAATTTCATGGAGAAAGTCTTAGCAAAATTCAGACTTGAAAACGCAAAAATTGCGAAACCCCAATGGACGCCAATCTCTAAATGAATAAACCAATAGATGGAAATTCTTCGGATGTTCCATATCAAAGCCTCATTGGTTCTCTGATGTATCTCACCACCGCAACACGTCCAGATATGATGTAATCAGTGAGCTACGAATCAATTCAATTCTTGTCAAAGAAACGAGCATTGGGCAGCAGCAAAGCGAGTTCTGAGGCATGAAAGGGTCAAAACCAATTTGTTTGTCCTTCCATTCTTCGCAGGATCCTATTTCACGATTGTCAAATGCAAACTGGGGTAATTGAATTGAGGGTCGGTCATACATGGGTTATTGTTTTGCTTACGCTGGAGCTGTAATATGTTGGGAAGCAAGGGAACAGCGTACTGTAGTAAAATACACTGCGGATAGTGAATAGGTACTTGCTGTTTAGTGAGTCTGCAAGCGAACCAATCACAAATTCGCTAACCACATTGGGCTGAGTAAAAAAAACCATTAAAATATTGAAGGACAATCAAGATGTTGGGCTCTAAATCCTGTAGTCAATGGAAAGTCCTAGCATATCACCATAAAAATTATTTTAGTCAGAGAAATGGTTGAGAATGGCGACGATGAAATAAATTATTATTAAAGAACGGAAGAAAAAAACATCTGCAATTTTTACCAAGCACTGGCCCGATTCCAACAGTACCTGGGACTTATTGACAGCCACCCATGAGGGGGTGTTGGATAGTAAACTCGTGGCTTTATTTATTTGTTTAGTTAGTGAGGACACCATGACAGTTCACTTGTCACTTGTAAAAAATACTTTCGCTAATATTTGTGGTGAATTTCACAACAACAAATCCACTACAATATTCTAGTTTAGAATATCTTTTCAACAATGATCAACACATGTTTCAGGCATCGGCGCTTTGTACAGACCTTTGTTATGCGAGGAGCATTGATGTCAGCTATTATCCTACTTATGATTTCTTTGGTGATCCTCATGGATTCCTTTGCTAAACAGAGTGAGTTGATGTTTGTGATTGATGGAAGTGTGTATACATATAATATATCATTATATTATTTAACGAATGTTGCATTATGTACTTTTTACTGTTCAAACATTGTTTCGAGTCTCAGACTTAAAGCATGTACCAATTTGATTATAAACCATATCATATCACAACTGGGATTTGATAATCCAACGATATTGACTAGAAATTATACAAAACTTCCAAATTTTGTCCATTATGTCTGAAAGTTTATTATTTGGTTATTTAAATGGGATAACAGGTGGTTATGTTGTTGTGGCAGATTTATTTTCCCGGCTTCAAAGAGAACTACTTTTTGAAGGACAGTGTGTTTAAACTCCGTTAAGGAATCTCCGTTGTTCCAAACGAGTTTTGGGTTAGTGAAGGACAGCAGGGTTTGATCCTCGAAATTATTTTTAATGGAGTTTAGGCAAACTCCTTTACATAAGTTGTTGGTGAAAGTGGCCCTTAATCTCTAGCTCTACAGGCCTGTGTGGCCCTTGGCTTGACGAACTATGTTTTTCCATCGATCTCGATCTCTAGCAGCTTCTCTCTTTTTCTTACTCCCTTTTGGCGTTCACCCCTGTCCACCTTATCACCCCATTATTCCTGGACCTCCCCCTCCTTTTTGAGCCTTAAAACCTTGTATTAACTGCTATCAGTGGCATTCTCCCTTCGGATAATCTTCGCATATGGCCATCATATTGTAACCATCCTACTTTGACGTATATATTTTCATTTGCCAGAACTTCTTCTATCTCGGTGTTTGTACGGATACGCCATATTTCCCCATCGCTTTCTTCCACAGATTCTCGGAATCACCTCCCTTTCAAAAACCCTCAATCAATTCGCATCTATGGCTGTCAATCACCAGGTCTCCGACCCCTAACATACCGCAGGTCAAACTAGATTTTTGTAAAGTTTTAATTTCGTTCCTCTTGCCAACAATGTTGAGGTGAAAAGCCGAAGGTTTGCAAATTAGGCTCTGTTCCCAGCCATAATATGCTTAGAAACTCCATCACTTATCAAATCAGTGCCATCTAGGGAAGATCCAAGGTAAGTAAAACATGGGACGTGATTGAAGTTGAGGTCAGTTTCATCAATTCGCACCTTCAGGCTGCCAGGGTTTCTCTGGTTCTCGCTGGAGCGCATAACCATATATTTAGTTTTTTTCGTTCACACATAGACCTATCTCCACTCCTTTTCCCAGGATTATTTCACAGGCTTCCCTGAGAGCATTTTCGTTTCTTGCGTCAATCCCAATATCATCTGCAAACGCCCACACCTACCACATCCTCTTGATCACAGTCTTAGACCTTAGCGCCTTTCACTGCTTCATATACAGCCACATTGAGAAGTGTCCCCTGAGAAACCACATTGAGAAGCCCATCACCCTGCCTTATACTTGTGCCAATACCAAAGTCTTCTCTGAATTCATTACAGATTCTAACCCTGGAGCTTGCGTTTTTCAAGGTCAGGCTAACGAGGCGGACCAACTATCTAAACTAATTAACTGATCTGTAGATTTTACCACACTTAGCAGGGTTATTTCGGGTTTATTTCTATTTCCCTCAGCTTTTGATTCATCTACGCCCTTTTCTTCTTTCAGCACAACTTCATAGCTTGTCTTCTCAGAATTTTATGGTTACAGTTTGGTTTCACTCCAAATTTGGTTGAAACCAATTCCAATTCTTTCTAGTATCTTCTTATTCTTGCGTCCAGCCAGTGGTTTTGTGAGACAGTCGGCATCGTTAACTTTAATTCAACTTGATCTTCCTGTATTTCCACAAATTCATAATCTGGCCTGACCCACTCATTGCTTGTTTGTAGGTTTTTTGTTCTACTTTGTCATATGATAACAATAATCTTTCAAATATGCTGGTTGTTTCAAGGTTTCCCTATTTCTCAATTCCATTGATGGCAAGCTGTCATCAGGAGCTGCAATATGTATTTCTTCCACTTCTTCATCTTCTGGTGATTTTCCTGTCTCAGCATTATTTTCTTCGGTTCGTTCTTCTTCTACTTCTTCAGCACCAGTCGTCAGTCGATGTTCCCGACACACCACTCTCCTCTTCTTTTCATCCGATTTCTGTGTTTTTGAATACTGTCTCGTGACTTCTTCCAACGCTTAGGTTATCAACATTGAAATCATGGGCTTATAACTCTAATTGGACTCAGAAATATTGTACGAAACCTATCTCCAAAACGTTCAAAATGCTATCCCTGAGGATTTCAAGTCCTTCTGGAATTATTTCAACTATAAAGAAGGTGGAAACGATTTCCCAAGTTGTATGTCTCTTGGTGATGTAAGTGAATCTGAACCCAAAAAAATAGCCGACCTTTTTGCCGCACATTTCTCCTCAGTCTTCGAACCCCCAGTCTCTAGCGTCCCGACTTACCCAACACAGGATGTGGTTTCCTTGGGCTCCTTGCGAGTTTCAGAGGAGGAGGTTGCTCGTGGACTCACTGGCCTGGATGTGAAAAAGGGAATGGGCCCCGACGGGGTCCCACCTATTCTGCTGAAACAATGTTCAACAACCCTATCGTCTCCGCTCACCGTGCTCTTCAACAAATCACTGGCGTCGGGCTGCTTCCCCTCAAAGTGGAAAACCTCCTACGTCACACCAATTCATAAAGCTGGAGACAAGAGCCTAATCAACCATTATCGCCCAGTGTGCTCCTTGTCCACCACACCTAAGCTTTTAGAAAAACTAGTTGTTGACCAGCTCTCGCTCAAGTTCTCTTCGTTTATGGCACATGAACAGCACGGGTTTCTTCGAGGCCGCTCAACGACCACCAACTTGTTGGAATTCCAGGACTTCGTCATGGTTGGCTTCCAGCGGGGTCTCCAGACCGATGTCATTTCCACTGATTACACCAAGGCCTTCGACAAATTGTCTCATCTTCATCTCCTCTCACTTTTGAATTCCTTGGGCGTTCATGGATCCTTTCTGGAATGGATGCAAAGTTATCTACGTGGCCGCCAGCTCATCGTTCGTGTGAAGGGCGCTCTGTCCTCACCTTTTACTGCTTCTTCGGGTATTCCACAGGAAGCCATTTGGGTCCCCTATGCTTCCTCCTTATGATTAATAGTGTCGTCGAGATATTTGGACCTCACGTCAGATGTCTTCTCTTTGCCGACGACCTGAAGATTTTCAGTCAGATAAATTCTCCGTTCGACTGTGAGACCCTTCAGCGTGAAATCTTTCGGTTGGAGGAGTGGTGCTCGCTAAATCACCTTCACCTTAACCCGGCTAAATGTTCGGTTATTACTTTTCACCGCAAGGCCCAGCCTTTCATATTTAACTACTTTCTTGGCGATGCTCCCCTGCAAAGGTCGAGTGAGATGGTTGATCTGGGCGTGCTTCTCGACGAACGGATGTGTTTTTCACGGCATATAGAGGGGCTTGCTAACCGAGCTATGCGCACTCTTGGTTTCCTGAAAAGGAACACAAGGGAATTCACAAGTATACCTGCTATCGTGACGGTCTACAAAGCCCTGGTTCTTCCAATACTGGAGTATGCGTCTTCTGTCTGGTGCCCGTCATACGCTATGCACAAGTACCGGCTTGAGCGAGTCCAGAACAAATTCTTAAGATTTGTTGCTTTCAAGTTGGGCATCCCCTCAGCCGATGTCGATTACGACTTTATTCGTGAGCGGTGCCGCCTGGAGTCCCTGGAGAAGCGTCGTGGCTCGGCCAATCTCACGTTGCTTTTCAAGCTATTGAATAACCAAATCGACTGCCCTACGCTTCTGTCCAAGATAATATAAATTATGTCTTCGTAATCATCTATTTTTACGCCACTTTCTAGAACAAATGTGTTCTCATCAAATACTACATCTCTTCTAATTATAGTCTTTTGGAACATGGATCTCACATTCTGTAACTCTTTGTGGCTCTGGCATAACCAAGCCTAACGCATAGGTACATTTGACTATTTCATCTGGTCTAGTTTCTTTCTTAAGACAGTGGGCACATGAACAAAAGCTTTGTACCCAAACAGTCTCACATTTTGCACTCTTGGTTTTCTGCCTATCCAGTTTTTTTCAGAAATGACGCTTTCATTTTTAGTAGAACATCTGTTCCTAATGTAAAAGGCAGTATTCACAGTCTCAGTCCAGAAACACTTAGGCAGATGAGATGTAACAAGCATGGCTCTTGTTAAATCTAAAATTGTTTTATTGATACGTTCTGGCTACGCCGTTCTGTTGAGGGCTGTAATAAGGGCTAGATAGTTGCCGAACAATATCACGGTCTCATAGAAACATGTCAAATTACCCATTAACATGTTCTCTGCCATTATCGCTGTGCAAACATTTTAAATGCTTTTGTTGGTTTGTTTCTCTACTATCAACTTGAACGTTTTAAAGTTTTCTAGAAATTCATCTTTGTATTTCATAATGTTAATTCGCACTGCTACTAAATTCTATTGAACGTAAATAGTAGAGACAGAGATTAACGGAATTAATCTTCGAAATAACTAATCAAGAAAACAGCACTTTCAGGTCAGAATTTTTCAGAACAACGTATTTTTTTAGAGAAAAACATTCAGTCGAGAAATAAATTGTATGGAAAAAATAATGGAAAATGAATTTAGAGAATCATCTGGCCAAGACACAAATTTAAATGAAATAAACTACCTACCTAATTAAGTTAGCTGAAGCTAACACATGAAAAAGACAAATGCTTGTCTAGAAAAATCACTTACAAAATAACGATATTTTCCATTTGACAGCGGCACTAGCATAGGTCCACATACGTCTGAATGCACTAACTCAAATAGTTCTTCTGTCTCTTGTTGACTGACTTTTTAGAGAATGACTTGCGAACACTTTTTCCTTTTATATGTACAGCCATCACAAATATCATTTTTTTATTGTCAAAACGTCGTTGTCCAGTGCTTGTACCATAGATTCGTTATACATAAGACGCAGTTGTTCATAGTTTACGTGCCTAAAACGTTGATGCCAATTAACCCTACTTATATTAGCTAATTCAGGACCTAATATTATACACTTTTGCAAGACATACATGTTGAACTCACTTAATAATGCTACCAACACTAGCTAGTTACGGTCAAACACATTGCTTTGCTTATTTTGTACCCTTTCCTATCCATCCTGGTCATTGACAAAATGCAGGTACATGCAAAACGTCACGTAAATGTAATATACATGTGTTATGTTCAGTTTTCGAAACAATTGTTACTTTTCCTATCCTTGCTATTTTACATTCAACATTAAATACCACTGTAACCATCTTATCACCTGTAATTGGTTCATAAATCACAAAATCCTCATGGAACGGAGTGAAATAGCTGCTGGCTTCACTATCCAGCAACCATTGATCAAGTTGGATTACATGCCGATTGCCATAAAAAACCACTGGCTGGAAGCAAGAATAAGAAGATACTGGAATGAATTGGAAATTGTGTCTACGAATTGTGGGCCACGTTCCAAACGTGGGCCAAGATCATTAGGTTCCACTTCAAATTTGGTTGATTAGCAAGATCAAACGTCATGTGATTTTTTTGTTAGTTTATTTCCAATGGTTGAAAAGAAAATTTGTGTTTTGATGAAAGAATATATATTGATATTGTGAAAAGTCCATATTCCGTGTTCAATTCAACTACTACAGTTACTTTAATTTTGGTGGGTTCTTCCCTGCAGCGATTTCGCCCTTGCCTCATTCCTGGGCAAGAATCATCGAACCATTCTTCATTCCTATTGTTTTTCACTTCCCCAATCGTTTTCCCCGCTGTGGACAGCATTACTTCCTTAATTCTCCTCCATTTGCTCACTATGCTTTACCAGCTTTACCACATCACACTTTGGTCATTTCCCAGTTTTTTGCTTCTAGTTATTTGATAACCTCTCCCTGAATTTTATATGGACCATATGGTCTTCTGTGAAGGCCGTACTATAATGTGGGAAACCCATAACTATCAGGTGTTCCTGTTATAGTAACGTTGTTGTTAGAGTTCAAAAAGTTGGTTGTTAAGTTTGAGTTGTTGAAAGAATACATGAGCTTTGTCAAGTGTTATTGTTGTTAAATTATTACATTGGGGGCCCGTCCAAACATCATTGCAGTGACGAAAAATTGATTATGCCGCGTACTAGGGGTGCTGCTCGAGGTGTTGCATCCTCCGCCAATCGTTCACGGTCGCCTTCTACATCGCCGACACCGGTTCGCCCTGTTCGGGCACCCACACTGACATAGCGAGTCGCAACTTTGGAGAACCTTCTGGAGGGTATCCATGAACAACTGAATCAGATTAGTCAGCATCAAATTCAGACGTTGCCTGGGACCTTAGTGAACCAACTTCCTGCAGTGCATGTAGTTGAAACAACTGACTCCACAAGTGGCAACCTTGTAGCACATGAAGGATGTTTGCTGCCATACGAAGGTAAAATCCCTTGGGAAGAGTACCAGGTCCATCTAGAGGTGACTGCTGATGCTTACCCACTGCACGAACGGGTAAGAAATTGGCAAGTATGCTCAGGGGTCCAGCATTAACTGTTCTTACTGACCTCCCCGCAGATGTGAGAACTAATTACACAAGTTTAGTTGAAGCGCTGTCTAGCAGATTTGGACAACGCAATCAAGCATCAAAACTACAAATGGTACTTCAAGACAGGCACCAGAAAGAAAACGAAGAACTTTCAGATTTGGCTACAGAGATTGAGAGGTTGGTAAGGGGGGCATACCCGGATGAGACCAAGGCGTACAAGGATAGGGCAGCAGTGAGAGCATTTCTACAGGCCGTGAAGGACGAGGATTTGAGGCGGGCACTCACAATGGCCACGCCCTCAACACTACAGGATGCACTTGAAAAAGCCCAGTTAGTAGAAGGATTGAGACCACGTCACCAATCTGCTGTACAAAGACTGGTAGAGCCATTGAAGTGTTGGGGGTGCAATTCAACTGGACATATACGTGCTAAGTGTCCACTTGAACAGAAGAATACCACGTTTTCGGGAAACTAACTACAGCTAAGGCAGTGGACTATGCCTTAGCTGTACCCCCTGTGCATGGTCCAAATGTGGATGTTAATGTTTTTCGGACTGGTAGTGATGCTCTATTTGTGGATATTGAAATCAATGGAAATCTTTGTTCATTTCTTGTGGATACGGGTGCAACGGTATCCATTGTAAGGCCAGATGTTGTCAAGGCATACAATATAGGCCAAGCTCCATCTGTTTGTTCATTCTTACAAACCGTGGGGGAAGGAAGGATTGGGGTCATAGGAGAATGTCAAATCTCTTTTCTAGTTGGAAACAAAGCAATCCACCATAAATTCCTGATTGTGAGCATAAGGGATAAAGGAATTTTAGGAATTGATGTGCTCAACAAACTCCATGCTCAATTGGACATCCCTCGAGCTCTCATGGTCATGGGAAGAAACGACTTTGTTCTCCTAAAGAAAAGGTGGCAATGCGTTGAAAGGGTTCTTCAGGCAGCTGTAAAGGGGCACCGTACAAAATGGATAGATGAAGCCCTAGAGCAATCTGCACTGATAAAAGAGACTGAGTATTACAAAGCTGCTAAAGATGTATTCATGAAATACAGGCACATTTTTGCTGAGGGTACCCAGTGCCTAGGCCGTACTCATGTAGTGGAACATTCAATCGATACCGCAAATGCACACCCTATCAAGCAAGCTCCTCGAAGAATTCCCTTCTCCCAATTACAAGCTGTAGATCAGATGTTGGAAGACATGATAAGACAAGATGTCATCGAACCATCAAAAAGTCCATGGGCTTCTCCAATTGTGCTTGTTCCTAAAAAGGACGGCACCACACGTTTCTGTATTGACTATAGAAAACTGAATACAGTAACAAAAAAAAAAAAAAAAAAAAAAAAACTCTTACGCATTGCCGTGTATTCAGACTCTCCTTGACGCTCTTGGGGGTTCAGAATGGTTCTGCACTTTGGATCTTCACAGCGGATATTGGCAGGTTGCTGTAAAAGAGGAGGACCTTGAAAAAACTGCTTTCACGTTATACCAGTAGGGTCTGTGGCAATTCAAAGTCGTACCATTTGGGCTCTGTAACGTCCCAGCAACTTTCCAACGTTTGATGGTGGCAGTTTTACCTTCAGATTTAGCGTTGGTGTACCTGGGCGACATAATTGTGCATGCACCTGACTTCCCCACAGTTTTGAGAAAACTTGATAAGGTCTTACAGAACTTAGCCAATGCTGGACTCCAGGTACGTGCAGATAAGTGTACGTTCTTCACTCGGGAAACAAAATATCTGGGCCACATCATTTCTGGGGAAGGCATCCGCACAGATCCCAAAAAGACGCTGGCAGTACAAGAGTGGCCAACACCCAGGGACAAGAGACAGGTTCGTGCTTTCCTCGGCATGTGTTCCTATTACCGTAGGTTTGTGAGGAGATTTTCTGAAATTGCACGTCCTCTCTATCGTCTGACTGAAGCTTCCACCCATTTTAACTGGACAGATGAGTGCCAAAACAGCTTCACAGTGTTGAAAAATGCCATGACCACAGCACCAGTCCTGATATACCCTGATTTGCAGAAGCCTTTTGTTCTTGACAGTGATGCTAGTGCTCATGCTATGGGAGCTGTTCTGTCTCAGGAAGTTGATGGCCAGGAACGAGTTGTAGCTTTCTACAGCAAGGCATTCACCAGGGCCAAACAAAATTATTGTGCTACCCGACGTGAGCTACTAGCTGCTGTGCGTAGTATTGAGTACTTCCATCAATACCTCTATGGATCCAAATTCATCCTGAGGACGGATCATGCAGCTCTAACATGGCTGACTACCATTCGCAACCCAGAAGGGCAATTAGCGAGATGGCTGGAGACATTGCAAACTCACAATTTCAAAATTGTCCACAGGCCTGGTAAATGGCATTCCAATGCTGACAGCTTGTCACGGCGGCCATGTCTAGGAAACTGTAATTACTGTGAGAAACGTGAAGACTGCAATGCTGAAGCCAATGGTCTGCAATTTTGTCCCCCAGCAAATCCAACATCACAGTCTGAGGATGCAAATATCCAGTGGGTTATTTCAAAACTGCAGTTGAAGGAAAAACCAGAAATGTACCAGGATGCAGCTCACCAGAACCCAGTAATTCGACAACTTGTAGGCAGATGGGAATTTCTAGAAGTTGTGGATGGACAGTTGTATTATAGATGGGAGGATGGAAAAGGTGGATATCGCTTACAATGGGTCCCTCTGCGAATATCAAGGATGTCCTAACCCAGAGCCACAACAGCCCCACTGGCGGACATTTTGGTTTCTGGAAGACATTAGAGAAATTAAGGATGGCATATTTCTGGCCAGGAATGGTGAACGATGTTAAGGTGTGGTGCAGAACATGTTTAGAATGCCATAGAGTGAAAGGACCTGGGAAGCGCCATCCAGCACCACTTCAGCAGTCAACGATTGGGGGTCCATTTGAGAGAATGGGTGTGGATATTTTGGGCCCGTTTCCCGTGTCCCAAAAGGGAAACCGGTACGTTATGGTGGCTGTAGATTATTTTACAATATGGCCGGAGGCGGTTGCCATTCCCAATCAAGAGGCACACACAGTAGCGGCTGCGCTGATTGAGCATGTGTTCAGTCGAAATGGTGTGCCATGGGAAGTTCACACTGACCAGGGAAGAAATTTTGAGGCAAAATTGATGGAAGAAGTGAATATCATGATGGGAGCACAACGAACAAGAACTACACCTCTTCACCCACAGTCTGGCGGCCTGTTAGAAAGAATGAATAGGACTCTTACTAAATTTCTGGCCCTGTTTGTTGATGAAGAACAAACAAACTGGGATGAAAAGCTCCCATTATTCTTATTGGCTTACCGGTCAGCTCCCCATGTAACAACGGGATATTCACCAGCCCAGCTTTTATTTGGAAGAGATCTTCATCTGCCAGATATGCTCCTGCGACCCCCTGCAACAAGTCCCCCTCAACCTACTACAACCTATGCGTTACAATTACGAGCCGACCTCGAAAAGGTACGGACCTTCGCGCAGGAGCGAATGGGGTTAAAGATGAGAGGACAGAAAGATTTCTATGATCGTCGTGCCAAGAAACCATCCTATGGAAAGGGTGACTGGGTTTGGGTTCATGAACCAAAACGGGTTCGAGGATTGTGCCCTAAGCTTCAGCCGCAATGGACTGGTCCATGGGTGGTGACGGAACAACGAAGTGACGTCCTGTTTCAGGTGAGAATGGGTCGGAAAAGACGACTACTCCATGCGAACAGGCTTGCACGAGCTGATGTCAGGCCCGAGGGCGGGCCATTCAAAGAAGGGAGGGAGTAGTGTGGGAAACCCATAACTATCAGGTGTTCCTGTTATAGTAACGTTGTTGTTAGAGTCCAAAAAGTTGGTTGTTAAGTTTGAGTTGTTGAAAGAATACATGAGCTTTGTCAAGTGTTATTGTTGTTAAATTATTACAATAATTATCATTATCGTTGCTGCCAAAACCTGCTCAACACTGATCCAACCAACGGCTCTACAAATAGTGTCAAGAGGATGCAGAATGCAGAAATATATGTAATTTGAACATTAGAAAAGTAGATATATCAGCTACATCCTAGGGGAGAATCAGAATCAACAATTCGTGGGATAACCTCAATAATTGATAGGTTTATCTAAGTTTTTCCAAAACTATTTGCGAATCCCATGTGGAGTTATATCAAGGAATAGGCGGGGGGAGGGAAATATTTGCAATCCCTCAAATATCTCGAAATATCACTCTCTGACCTAAGGATATAGCAAAGAAAGAGCCGATCATAAATATGCATCAAGGCCCCCCCCCCCCCCAGGGCCCCTATGCCCTTTGGACCCTACTATCGTAGGGTTCAAAGTGATGGCTTGCATTTGAGTATTACCTACTCATGGATCCCATGCTTTCGTATCACAAAAACCCTACCATCTGACAAAACATAGCAAGCAAAAGGTTGAACTTGGCACAAATTGTCTCTTTAACTCCGGCAATTGAAATATCTTGAGAAAATACTTACCTAAATATATCACGTTTCACATGCTTTCCAGGAAACCTCGAGGTGAGACTTGACAACATCATGGCAATTACCATAATTGCCGTTTTAGTTGCGTCAATACCATTCACCTTTGCATCCTCTTTATTCACGTGAGTAGATCCTCAGAACAAGTAGGTAAGTAAGTATAGTTAACAACAACTTCGTAATCAACTTATAGATAGGTAATAAAACTTTTGGTACAACTTAGGCTCCCAAATTTGTTCAGAACTCAAACTATCTAGTTTTACGAAGTACAAACATCTACATGGCTGTCTAGATGGAATCAATTGTAATAACATGCAGACGAAAATATTGTGTGAGGCTTCAAACTATATTCCCATCAAGTAAGCATCTACTTCCTGAATAGATTCGGATGATTTTTTTGTTTATTATTTTCAATTATGTGCGTTAAAACCATAGATACTACCTATTGTATAACGTACAGCTATCAGGGATATTCCCTTCCCCGGTTGTTGGAGGTTGGGATATCTCCAATCACCCCAAATCAAAGTGTGGAGAAGAAAGATCACATTCAACATAGCAATAGGTCAAGGGGTAGCAAACTCTCTTGATTGAAACAGGAACCAGTACAAGATTACAAGATTTATATAAAATATTATGTTGTTATCGTAATGTACTTTAGGTAAGTATAACGACTAGGTGTACCTACCTACCTTGCACGCCTATTTTACCAAAAAGTTAAGTTCTGGTTCAACTCCCCCCCCCCCCCCCCCCCATAAAACTGTAGTATTTTTTGCAAAGATTTGAGTTTCGCTATGCGCGCAGCAGTTACTAATGATATGATTGTGATGAAATTAATATTGGGTAATCAAATCGGCATTTCCTAACTGCCCTCTGAGTTTGGGATTAGACGTATATGCCTTGCAAAAATCATGCTTGATGGGTTTTTTGTTTGTGCATGTGTAGGGTGAACTGTTACATTTTTGTGATGAAATTGACACAGGATCACTGACCCGCACTTTCTAAGTAAAGTTCAACGAATTCAAATGAAACTGTAGAATCTTGTTACACAGATTTCACGTTCAGGAGTGTCTGGGTTGAGCCAAGATTGTCACCTCACTAGCAATATCTCTCGCCTCTCGTTGGAAATTTCTCCTACGTGAATCCTTGCCCCAATCAGCTGATTACACTGATATCATTTTTCATTTTCGCTTCCGTGTCCCCGATCCTGCCACTGTCATCTGACCAATTAGTTGGACATATATAGGTCAGAATGATGTGTATAGTTTGGTTGATCGCCTACAAAACTACAGGCCTAACCTACCCCAGTACAGGCACAAGTGAATAAATGTGCATGAAACCCCCAAAAAATTAAATAAAAAAAAAGACCTATCGGGATTGAACTTGATACCATCTGCTTCATAGCCCGGCATGCTATCCATTACACCACAGAGTCCGTAATGTTATGAGATAAATGACGGGCATATAACTTTACAGGAGTGTCTAGCAGGTGAGAGGTATTGCTTGTGAGGCGTGATAACCTCGGCTCAACCCTGACACTGCTTTCACATTCGCGCGTGCGCAGCAGCTATTAATGATGCGATCGATTGATATGGGTTGATTGTAAATCCCATATCCTTTGCCAGCAACCCTCAATCTGAGTGAGATCAGACGTCTAGGCCAAAGTTCAATGGTTGATTCATGTTTGTGCATGCACAGAGTGAACTACGCCTACTGATTTTTGAGCAATGCAACTGATAGGAGACCGTCTACAACCTAACCAGAACATTCAAATACCATCCAAATGCTATGGAAACTGGAGAAATTTTAAGCTGATTACAATGATTTGCAGAACGCAGAAAAATTACCTAATATTAGCAACAATTAAGTATCCACATTAGTTACCTACGTAATGTCGTTCAATTTTTAATTTTCAGGAGAAGCCTTTTAAAAATGAAAAGAACAAAAACATTGGATCTTAATTGGGTTGATCAGATGAAACGGAAATGGGTAAATGAGATACCGGAATCGGAACACTGGACGAAAAGGCAAACCATTGCCTTTTCTCTGCATCAAATCCCAATCATAACGGAAACAGCTGAACATAATGAAAAGAAATCAGTCAACTCGACTGAAGAAGGGACGAGTACTAGTCCAACCAAGCGTCCTGGATCAAAAAAAGGTAGGGTTACCTGACGCCACCTTTGTTTCGGGGCTCGTTCGACAGAACTTGGAAACTCCGAGTTTCCTGTGACACCCTCGATTGATTGAAATTCGGGAATACCATAAAATGCGTTTGACAAAGTCGATATTGGAGCGAATCACAATGTAGAATTGATTATTTGGGAAACTCCATGGAATTATAGTTTTAGCATGGATATACTTCAACATCCATGAGAATATTCAGTTTCGGTGACCTTTTTTGCTACACTAGGTTTGTTCGCAGTGACCATCAAACCCGTAACAAACGGTTGGAAAACGCGTTTGGGGCATTTGCAGTGTCCATTTGGGGGAATCTCCGACTTTATAGCATCCATAGTAGTCCGTTCGCAGTAACCACCAAACCAGTTTGAACCAAGTTGTGGATCAGTTTGACCGATCAGAGAAATTTCTGCTGACCAATCTGACGGTTTGCCCCCCACCACACCACGACTCGATGTAGCCAATCAAATCATTCTACTGTGAGATGTGTGGGTAGCGGAAGCTAAGTGTGGAGTTTACCCTAGAGCTAGATGATAAGATTAGCCAGCAGAAGGAGAGTTCTGCCTTTGCATTTACCCTCGTTTTACTTCTACGGTTATTCATCAAGAGTTTCCTACTATAAGTTGTGTGATATGGAAAATCTTATTGGTGACATTAAATAGGAATCTTTGTCTGAATAGCAACAATATACAAAATCATACAGTAAAATGTCACAACTGATAATTAAAGCTTTTAAAATTACAAATTAAAAAGGAAGGCCGACCTCGAGATCGAGTTGAATTCTTCCCGTGAGTTAAACACCACATTCTCCCACAAAATCATCAGTTGGAAGCAAGAAAATATTGAGCATGGATCCATATTGCATGGATGTCTTATTCCTGTTGGAAGGTTTGCTCCCAATGAATATTTTTAATTTTTCAACCTGATTGTTGGCTTGCAGGCCATCTCTTTACGGTTCAGGTTCTTTATTAATACATAAAATGTTTACCTATTCAAAGGATGGCACGAGTCCACCTAGCAGGTTACAGCAGTTGGAGGCTACGCGACGGTTTACTTCAGTCAAGCCGGTTTCACATGGAGCGGTACTACCGGATCAAGCGGAAAGACGGAAGGCCGAAAACCCAGTGGAGGGGGCGGTGGAATGCGGGAGGGTGTTCACATGAAGTGGTCACCTTGGTGAACGGAATCATAACCTTCCTACTGAAAACCTCTCTGATCTGAAACCTCTACTTGCAGTTATCAACATTTCTGTCCAACGAGCTTGCGCTCCGCTCGACGGCAACGGTATAAAAATTTCTACCGCCGTCCGCAAACGGCCCATTCCGGCAACATGGCAGCCACCATCCTCAACTGTTGTCCCAACAGCCAATCAGATTGCGTAACGTCTTTCCATCTTTGGCTCGTATCGCTCCATGTGAAACAGGCTTAAAACTCGTTCGCAGTGCGGTTTTGGTTACCAACGGTTTGAAATTAGGTGGTAGTCACACATGCGCACTAAACCAGCTCTCTGTAACTTTATAGTGCCTATTATTCTTCATGTGTCCATGGTGAGATTCATAGGTACTCGAGTACACTGCTGTTGTCTCGAGTCTGAGTTAGGCTAGGTAGCTCAAACAAATCGAAGGCTTACAACAAAATTTTGATGTATGTTGCAATATACATAGGTACATTACGATGTTCTAATGGATCAAGTGGGGATGATCTCGTTGCAGTTAAGATGCTTTTCTCCTGATGTAGGTACAATTTTTCCATAAACTTTTAGTATTGGGATAGTCTGTCTGAAGCTACTGGGTGGGAATGACATGACTCATGAGCGTTCCCCAGTAAAACGCCTTTATTTCTACCGCGTGTACTGCCATCACCTATATGACGAACCACTCGCTGACCGCTTGGCACGTGAGATCTGTATACCTAATACTCCTTCAAGAATCTATAGCCCCTTTTTTTTTTTAACTCTTAGATAGTTTTTAAAAAGTTTACAAATAGTAAATTTTACAACTGTTACAGTTCTCCATTATGTAGGTATCTTATCATATTTCCATTCTTCACACTCTCATGTCTGTAATCACACATCTTCTTCAGTAGGTACTGGTATTTTTATATAACATGGTATATAGACTTGTCACGTAATATTAGCAAACAATATATTAAGATTTATAAACAATATAATTATTAACAAACAAAAATGAGTCAATGTTATGTATATCATTGATTCATTTTTGTTTATATCGAGGTTGAGTACAAAAAAAATAACGCAGAAGTAAAATGATCACTTTTGAAACACGTTCATTAGCCTTTGACTGTTCTTCAGAAACTGTAATCAAAATGGCGTATACATCCTTTATTTATACCAGAACCTTTCCTTACTGCTGATTGGCTCAGATCTACTTTGTTGTACTTTCTAGAGTGTTGCCTACCTGATTTCGGTCACGTAGACATTTTGTACATGACTCATCCCACCAAAAAAGTATTTTAAATATAATGAACCTATTTATACACTATCAAGGGCCAAAATGGAGTTACCCTCGATATATACGATATATACGATATGTATATATATATATATATATATATATATATATATATATATATATAACTTGAATCAAAACTTTAAAAATCCTTCTTTTGTTTATTTTCGCTAATGATTATGATAATTGAAAGGGAGAGTTTTTTTCGGAGCTGACTAAACTTGTATTTTTACAGGTATTGGTGTTCAGTTATCAAATGTTCAATATCCGTACTTATTAAGAAGTCATAAATGGTTGGCATCTTCAATATACAGACCAATTACCGCTCAGAAGTATGAATACAGAATCAAATGGGGTTACTATGTGTCTGCATGGTATGTATGTTCAAGTAGGTGATACGATGTAAATAATATGATTAAGTATTTCCAATAATGGACCTGTATGTTGAATTTACTAAGAGGAACGCAAATTATTTCACAAAGGTTAATTATTTCTGTTTGGGATAGCTCGGATAGCTCATCTCTATGCAGATCACTGGTACATAAATGAATATTAAATTGTTTTATTACTTAAATGTAATTACATGGACGTAGTCACCTAACAAAAGAAAAGTCAACTAACAAAACCACCAAATTAAGTTGAAAATTATTGCTTGTGGTGAGGTAAAAAAAAAACCTTCTCTACCCTGCTGGGAATCGAACCCTGGCCTTCCACATTGCAGGTAAGGCAATGTGCTATTGAGGCGTTGAGGGTCGAATGAAACATCTGCATTGGTTGCCATTACACAGGTCTTTCCACTCTCCAGGTCCAGTGAGGATACCTGGGGAGCAGTCGGGTGAACATGTAGTGACCCTGCATAAGCGTAAGCTTTGGACCATCTACAAAGTGCAGCAGTAAGAGCCCCCCAATAAAGAGTGCTTAAAAAATAAGCTGCAGACCCTCAACTTTTGATTTATTATTTTCAATAATAAGCCTATGTGATCGTGTAGCAAACAATTTTTATAACCCCCCCCCCTCAAACTTTGTCACTTCACGTTTCAAGGTGCGTAGAATCCAAATTTGAAATGTCCGTCCGTCGTCCGGGCCATAAAAGGCCTAAGAATTGACTTAAAAAACCCGTTCTTTTGCACATAGACTCCATTTGGGGTCTAGTTGGTCCTAACGTTTAGCCATTCCGATCGCTTTACTCGCATAGATGCTATGGGCCAAAAACGGGCGAAAAAGTGTCTTTCGATGCTTTGTGTGATAAGACTGACGAACACGCGCACGCCTTGCAGGTGGGAGAGGGTGGGTGGGAGAGAGAGTGAGAGGGAGGGCGAGGCGGAGGGAGTGAGAGGGAAGGGAGGGCGAGGGAGTTTGGGGGAGGCGGAGGGAAGAGAGGGGAGGGCGAGGGAGGCGGAGGGAGTGAGAGGGAAGGGAGGGCGAGGGAGGCGGAGGGAGTAAGAGGGGAGAGGGAAGGCGAGAGTGTGATGAAATTAATTCCAATTAGAAGAGATTGTTTATGAGTTTGAAAATAGTCATAATTCTATTCTACACTTTATGATATAAAGCTTCGCCTTCTTCGGGCGTCCCTAGACGGCCCCATTTATTATTATTTTTTTCCTCAACTTTACTGTAAAGCGTAAAATTATGGGGTCCTGGAGCTATAATGCACTGAACGAGTGAACCAAATATTGGAAGCACAATGCCCCGAGTTTCGATACCTAGTAAATATACTATGAGTGAGGCTAAATAATTACGGTCAGTTTTCTACGTAGAAGGTCTGTATGATACAGAAATAATAAACCTTTGTGTAATAATTTGCAGCGTTTTTTTTCTTAAATTCCTGAATTCTACATATAATGCTGTCTTCGTTTACATGATTTCAAAACTCAGTCGTGAATGGCATAATCCTCTTACATAACTTGTCAGCAAATGCATCGGCCTTTTCAGAAGGGGTTGACAACCAGAGATGTCAAACTTGAAGCAAGTGCAGAGTGCTCTGCACTGTTTCCCTCACCTGCCATCTTCTTTACTCCCAATGAAGTTTAAAACGTAATCAGAAACATAGCCACTCACAAGGCTCCTGGTCCTGACTGGATCGTGAAATCTCTATTTGTAAAATGGGCCTCGCAAACTCGTAGCATTTCTAACTCATATTTACTCAGCCGCTGTTTGTCTGGGTTATTTTCCACGTGCATGGAAACATGTATTTATTGTGACGATTCCAAAACCTGGTAAGCCAGAAAACGAAATAACGCCATACAGACCATTAAGCCTGCTGTCAACACTTGCCAAAATATTTGAAAGGCTTGTCATGCCCCACTTTTTGATTTAAACCAAAACTTAATACCAGAGGAACAATTTGGGTTCCGAGAAAACCTGTCTTGTCCCTTGCAGCTTCAGAGGTTCACATAATCTATCAAACAAGCCTACCACAATAAAAAGTGTGCCGAGTAGCCTTGTTTTGACACCGAGCAGGCCTTTGATAGGGGGTGGCATTCAGGTCTACTTGCAAAGATACGTCCACATATCCCAAAAAATCGTTACAACCTCATATTGAGCTATCTGGGCGGGCGTACATTTCAAGTGACAGCACAGAATCAATTGTCATTCAGAAGGGCCATTAATGCAGGTGTGCCGCAGAGAAGTGTCTGGGGCCCCTATCTATATACATTTTACTGTCATGACATGCCTTTGCCAAGTGAACCAGATTTCTCCGGTCTGTTTGGAGACAACCTGTTTTATGCACTCAGTAATACTAGCTCTGATGTGGTGGCACTTAGATTACAATGTTTCATTGAAAGACTCTGCCAATGAAGCAACCGATGGCGGCTGAAAATCAATGGACACCCCCTATTCTACGGAGGCGAGGCCTCTGCAGCTGATTCTCATAAGTATCTCGGTGTTACACTCGACAAACGATTGACATTTCGTGAGCATGTAAATGAACTAAAAAAGCATCTCACCGTTAGATCTCCCAGCTAAAATACTTCCTCAACAACCCATCGATGACATTAGACAATAAAATTCTGATTTACAAAGTGTTCATTAGACTGATATGGATGTATGCATTACCAGTTTATGGAACATGTTCAAAATCGGTCTTTCGTCAACTTCAACAGCACTAAAACTGAGCTAAACAAAGACAAATCATTCATAATATTCCTTACATCAGAACGATACATACATACGATTTACAATGATGTTGGATTAGCCGTTCCATTTGAAACTGTTCAGGAAACCATGATAAGATTCGTCGCATCAAATATTGATCACAGAAACATCGCTGCAAGAGATGGTTTCAACAACCCCCCAGCCGACAGCAGACTACACACTCCATGCCATATTTTGGTCTTCTTAATAGTTGTTACCTATAAAATATAAGCCAGTGAACTAAATTTCGCCACTAACTATGCCCCCCCCCCCCCCCCATGAGTGGGATTGTGATGCAATTTATATACTAATTCAAATAACTGTGTGAAAAATTACATCATTAAGATACTGTAATGATGTCTGTCTTTAAATAGATTTGACAAAAAAAACTTTTGGCAAAAGAAAAATTTCCAGCATTTTACGATAACGATCAGAGTTTACTACGACAGTCACATCGTCATCTTGAAAAAAATGGACCCTACTCACTAAACTGAAAAACAACACACCACAATGTTACCTACCTTTGGGCTATGGAGAGGGCGTTGGTGAATTTCTCGAGGGTTGTTGACGGCCCAGTAATGACAGTTTTGCTTGTAGATGAAACCGGATAAGTAAAGGTGCGCCTCATCACTAAAAAGACATCGGTCACAGAAATGCTTCCAAAAAGATCACGATGCAAAGTTTCACAGGTTTTGTAATCTTGTGAACTCTCAATTCTTGGGTGATCTGAATTTTGTAAAAGTGAATTTTTAATTCCTTGTGCAAGATTCTCCACAGAGACTGTTAAATTGGTTTTTGACACTTGTTGTCAGCCAAGGTTGGCTGCGTACAGAAAGGCGCTTTGCCATTTTTCAAAAACTCATCCACAAAAAACACACCATGCTCTTCCGACATGCCAACAAACCCAACCCTTCGTCGTTGCCTTCGTCCACTAACAACTGCACCTCCCCAACTTTCGAATGACTTCTACCCCACCACTGTAGTTCCAACCCCAACCCCTCCCCCCAATGACCCCTACATTATCAGGAGCTCTTTCTGCCACATCTTTGTACCTATCTTGAAACGTAAACCAAAGAATTTGGAGAGATAAAAAAAACTAGGTTGATTACAAAGATTTATTATTGAAAATAATGAACCAAAACCTGCAGCCAATTCGTGCACAAGAATAATTTCAGTGAATGTCCATAGGAGATTAAACTATTGCCATGTCTTTAAACCTTTAGAAAATATTTTCAAGAATATTCATAATCTTAGACCATTATAAAACTATTCCCGAACCAAAACGTTTCAACAATGCATTTATATTATGTTGCACAGCTCTAAACCACTGACCAGTCTGAAATACTGCTGAATCTACTCTCCGATACAATAAATCTTTGCAGCCAGTTCAGTAATGTTCAAACCTCCTCCAAGTTAGATTCACAATCCGTATCTCCACGAATATGAGACGTTTAATTAACTGTTGAGAAATCTCCGAAGTGTTGTTTTAAAACTCCTGCTTGTAAAAATCAAAATGCCTCTAAGCGGGTTTCAATAAAGAAAAGTTATGAACGTTTTTATTCAAAACTTTTGGACCCATTGCAGTAGCTTAATTTTCTGTGGAAATTCGCTAAAGCAAATTAGTTGTAGAATCGAAAATGAACAAAAGTTCAATAATGAAAATAATTAACCAAAATGAAAGGACAATAAATCAGAGTTAGTCCTTTCGAAAATTTGTTTAAAGACCACAAAGCTAATTTTGAAACAGAAGAAATCCAAAAATTCCTAAAGGAATCCCATGACATTTCCTATTCATATAACGAGCCTTTGACTTTCACGAACTAACTCATAGGAGCAAACGATATTAAAATATATTTTAAGAGATACATTTTTCATTCAAATAAATTTATAAGGTTCAAATTTATTATTGGCAACGTTTCCGTGAATAATATTCTGAAATAGAAACAAATTGTTAGGAATTCAGCTATTGTTTGCCTTGTTTGATACAACTGTGAGGATACGATCATACTCATAGCCTGAGTAATCCGGTGGCTGAAAGCAAATCTGACGGACAGTTCAACAAAAGTGTCTCGAGGATGACCCACGCTTCTGGCTCCGCGAGTTGCTGGAAGCAACGTTTGGTCGTCTTGAGGTCTACTTCAGTTAACACTTCTTCATGCAGTAAAAGGTTCTCCATGGTCAAATCGCGCGGCTATTGAGGAGTGGGTCAATAGCCAATAGCTCTTTTTTTTCTTTGTATACATACGAGGTCTGTCCCAAAAGTATCCGAACTACCTCGATTTCTTGGCCCTTGATTTATTCTTTGTCATCCGGGGATGGGCAACCCTCAAAGTAGTCCCCATTTGATTGAACAAGACACTCATATCGATGTTTCCACTTATTGAAGCACTCTTGCAAGTCCGACTTCGGAATCACCTTTAGTGCATTCGATGTCCCTTAAGCAGCATTTTCAATAGTGGAAACAGCCAAAAGTGACAGGGAGCTATACAGGACTGTGTAGGGGCTGGCGGAGCAGCACAACACTTTTGAAAAATTTTGCAAAATTTTTATGCTTGGTCCGTTCTGCCATTTTCAGCAATAAACGAATTGCGAAGGACGCAAAAAACTTGTAAAAAAATACACACTGCGGGGGAACTAACGTGTTTCATCGGTATCTCGGACTACTGACCAGAAGGTTAGGAGTAGCTGGTGACGCTCGTACCAAAGGTCGCCTGTGTCCGCACAAAGATATGAACGTAGGTCGGATACTTTTGGGACAGACCTCGTACATCCTTTGAAACAAATTTTTAAATGTGATTCCATTTGTTGAACTGATCTGTATTTTATTAACACGTTCACTGCGTCTCGATGGACAGGTCATCAGCCGACGTCCTTATAACGGAGTGACTGATGACTGAATATTATAGGGAGTCAATTGAGGACTTGAAAATCAATTCAGAGTTGAATTTCACTCTTCGATAGTGCTGAAGGTAGGGTTGCCTCTCGATGTACCCTCAGATTACGAAATTAGACTCTATCAATGAACGATGTACCTTCAGATTACGAAATTAGACTCTATCAATGAAGTGGATATTTTGATATATCATTAGGGTTCTCAAAATTACTTTCAGGCCCATGAGAAGTTTGGTTTTGAAGAGACTGTCAACGTGTTAATAGGATCGATTTAAGATATTTTTTATTATTTTTGAAATGCGAGCTTGCAAGTATCCAGACTACCAAACTGTACTTACACATCAATCTGATCTATTTGTCCAACTAATCTATATATTAGTAACCATAAAACCTTGAGACGTCGCTAATCATATTTTCAAAATGGCTAAACAAATCCAAAAGGAATTGACATAACTAGCACTTTGAAAGAGTGATTTGAAAATTATGAGTAAGATGCCCGTATCTAATTACGGTAATTCAAATGAGACTATGATTCCCATAGCTTTTGCTCTTATCGCTAGTGTCGTATGGCTACTTGGGGCAGGCTCGAGACACTCCTCATTTTGACAGCCAGAGATGGTTGTTTAGAGGTAACTTGATGGTTTCCTATTAAAAAAAACTAGTTAGGTATTTGTTGAGTGGGCAGTAAGTACAGCTTCGACACTTAATATAACTAGAACAAATTCGTTAGTGACAAAATGAATGAAAGTAATATATCTATGTAGGAATACATATTTAGTTGGTCTATGGAAGGACAATCGCTAATCCACACTCTACTTCGGCATCACAACAAAATTAGGTTAATTTATACATTTTCCAATAAACTTATTGCACGTTTTTCTCAGGATCGTTGTTTTGACGACGATTTTAGTATGTGGAGGTTTCATCATCAGCTGGACACTTATCCACGGCTGGCTTGGAGCTCGTAATGGACTACTCATAGCAACTGTAGCTATTGGCATTGAATCCATAAGATGTGCACTGGTGGTGCTGTTCTTCTCATGCCACGCAATTTATGCTCAAAAAGTAAGTGGACCAATGTCGACCATTTTTGAGAATGTGCTACAGTTCCTAGTGTAATGGAGGCAGACATGGTAGGAGCTGATGAGGGGGTTGGATGACGACCAGTAGCCCCAGCGCTTGTAAGGGGGTGGGTTGATAAGGAGACAGTTCCTGAGAGGGAGGGGAAGGAACACACTGGTCTGGAACTTGCAAAACCTGGCTCAGTCGGGTGCAGCAGCTAAAAGGTTAAGAGGGCAGGGGGGGAGTCATGGGAGTTCGTGTTTGCAGCTTTTCAACCTTGTGAGATGACGTGTTGTTAAGATGAGGGGGTGGAGAAGAATGAAGTACGATTTGTATGCTAGTGACTAACAACGGGTGTGGCCCCTCTGGATCTGACCCTACGATAATTAACATACTCGTCACCATTCTATAACAGCGCATAGCTATGATTAATAACCATGCTCTAGTCATCTTGGTAAAATGTGATAAAAGGATGATTTGGGATCGATTGGCAGCAACATTTATCAGTGCCCCACTATTTTCCTAGCCTTCTATGGTGCACAACACGAGTGTATTTACTTAAGAACTAGTTAGGTACTACTTGAAAATATGTAGCATATTTCTTAGGGAGGTCAAAAGAATAGGCACATTTCAATTACGTATAGTTTATTAATCGTTTAATCAATTATCCCAACCAGAGTCATCGGGTACTGCCTGCTATGACCGTTTCATGGATGGTGGAAATTACTTTTACTCTATCCCCTCATCCTAACAACGCATCATCTCGGCCACAACACCCCCACCCCCCCCCCCCCCCCCCCCCCCCGCTCACTTAACTGATGGCACTTTTTTTCTGTCCAGGAATTTTTGAATTCTCTTCTCAATCAAAATCTTTGAAAACATTTTGTAGGTAGGTACCTAAAGCAATTTTCAAAGTTCAGCAGTTCATTTTAAAAGGTAAAGTACGAGTATTACTTTCCTTTGACCTTTTTGCTGTCGGAAAATTGAACACATTTAAACTCCAGTCTCCCTAAATGTTGATATTCGAATAAAATATTTTTATAGTTGCCATACATTATAAATTCAACAATCATCAACATAATGTAGTTACACTGGATATAATCCCTGAAAATGGAAATGAAATTTAATTTTCAGCGGTGCAATTTCGAAATATTCTGTCTGGATCTTACTGGCCTCCAGAATGACGCCAAAATAACGAACCACTTGAAATTTATTGAGGACACCACAAAACCATACTACCATCCTTTGAGAGCAGATGTGGTCAAGGTAAGAGAATAGGTTTAGAATCCGACAGCCCCTACTTATTTTTTATACTTTATTTCAAATAATGATTTGTGATCCCAGTTTCATGGACTTTGGTCCAGTAGTTTCAGAGAAAAGCGACGGACAATGGACAGACTGACTACCCTCAAGAGATTGGGCCTAGACCAATCAGGTCACTCTCCTTTGAATCTCTGGCCATGAAGCTACTGATCTTCTTGCTAAAAGAGGAGCTGAGGCTCTACCTGTAGGACAAAAGCTAATTCTTAGAGCCACCAAAAGCTGATAACAAAATGTGGCAAGCAATTGGGAGATGAAAAGGCGAGTACAATACTGGCAAAATCTCCCAATCCTAAGACAGGCAAAACTATTTGTGATCTTCTCGACAAAGGAGACTGATCTAGTTGTCTAAGAAAGACGTTAAAATACTTGTAGGCTATTAACTAACCATAGCCCACTTTATTACCTCTTGTAAAGAATTGGAAAACTAAAAACAGTTGCTTGTTGCTTCTGTGGAACATAAACAGAGGATGCAAAATACATCATGTGGTACTGTTTTGCACTTGAGTAGAGTGAAAAGCTGTGTTCTGGCACAGGGGCCAACACGGGGTAGGGTACACTAACCCCCACCACCCATGTCACTTAAATGTTCCGTAAATTGCGCGTCTGTTTATCGAATGGAAAACATTTTTTTAAAAATTGTCTTAATTGGCAGGGCTTGAACATGTGACCTTCCGCTTATGAGCTAAGCCCTCAGTAGTGGATTTAAATAGGTTTTACTTGGTGTAGGTATTTCCAAGGGAGTGTCTTTAGTAAAGTTGTGGTCCTGAATAGGACTGTTGAAATAGGAGACCTTTCTAGGCTCAAAGAGGGGTATTCCGGAAGGCCGATGGCCAGGTTTTGTCCACAGAAAGTGGAAGTCGTAAGATCCTGAAAAGTACTTTTGAGGTTTGGTATGTCTCTGGTTTCAGAGGGATGAATCTCGGAAGGCTGATGAGCCGATTTCTGTTCATGTAGAGTGGAGATCGAATGATCTTGTAAAGTACTGTGTATCTCAGAGGTTCGAGAGATATGTTTCTGAAGGCCGAGTTTTGTTCACCGAAGGTGGAGGCCTGGAAGTCCTGAAAAGGACTCTTGTGGTATGCGAAATCTCTAGAGTAAGAGATGTGCATTTCATCGGGCCGAAAGGCCGGGTATGATACACCGAGTGTAGAGGTTGGGAGACCGTAAGTAACTTGAGAGTCATCAGCCATGGGAGTGTCGCAAGCGCCTGTACTGGATAGGCGAAGCATGCGTGTCTCGCTGTTTCGCATGGGCCCTTCGTATTGAAGGGGCTGTGACTGGACAGGTTGATCCGGGAAGGCGGCGTGTAGAACACCGGGTTCTGCTTTGGCGGGAAGAGAGTGTCTCTTGAACAAAGTGGGTTTGTCGACGGTCGCACCCCTATGGGCCGACGGTTGTACCAGCGTCGAGTCGCATGGGGACTCGAGCCGCAGGTCGATGGTCTCCTCGGTGATAAGCTGGTCGGCTTGAGAGGTCTTATCGGAAGCGGGAAAACTGGGTTCCGCCGGGCCTCTTCCGTGTGTCTCCCCGAGAGGATGGAAACTCGGGGTTCTTTCCATTCTTCGGGGATGTTGGCGTCGGCTTATGTAGATAAGCGAGATAGCCCTGAAAAGGACTATACGTGGGGTCTACTGGGTGAGGAAGTGAAGCTTCCTACAAGCGCAGGTCTGCCACGATCGAGTCGACAAGGCGTGTACGCCCGCTTGATAGTGGCTCGGCCTCGTCCCGTGGTCGGTTGTGGGAAACAACCCTAGTCCAAGGCGGTGAAGCCGAATCCGATAGTGCTGAGGGCCCCGGCTTTAGACAGGGACTTAGTAGGTAAGGCGACAAGAGGTCAAGCCTATTCCTATTGGATGATCTGGAAGTTCTGGTAGACGTAGTTCCTTCTTCCTCGACAGCCAGTGGAGTTGGTATCACTGCTGGTTCTTCTTCTTCTTCTTCTGAAGGAGTTCCTCTTCTGGAGGAAGCCTGGAACCGAATGGTCCCACTGGGCCCGTGGGCTATATTTATACTCCTCGCGCTGGCCGAGGCGGCGTGTGATTGGTCCGCTTAGTGGAAGCCGTTGGGCGCTGTTTATATGCCTTGCCTGCCGCTAGGGCGCACTCGGGTTGTTGAATCGGGAGCCCAAGGTCGATGGTTCTAAGGCAGCCCGACGTCTTTTATAATATTTGTTCGGTGGTGAACCCTTTGCTTGTCTTTTGGTGGCCCCAAAAAGGGCAGTGGATGCATGGAGCGATGGGGAGTTCACCACACCCTCTATCCTCTGGGCTATGCCAGCAGATGGCAAATGTTGAATATAAGTGGTTGAAACATTTGCCCAAAGCACCCAACTGACTTTGGTTTATTCATTTACGTAAATAATAAAACCAACTAATGAATAAACGTCCACATATCAACGTAAGGCCAATGTACAAACGTAATTACGTATATTCTTACCTAATTTGTGAAATCTCGTTAAAATCCAGGTACCGTTTCATAATGTCTAAAAATGGATTGACATGAAGACGATTTTGAAAAACATTGGAGAGATTCTATTTTTATTTTTTAAGAAAATTCGCTAGGTACCTGTTGAAATTGACTAGTAACGTTTCTTAATTTTTTCGATCAGGCTATGCACTTGAGAAAGAAGAAGAGGGAAACCATATTAAAAACATTCAGCTTTTGCTCGATCATCATACTATTGCTGATAGTTGCGTTCTCCACTCCATGGTTCAGAGACACTCCTAATATTTATCGAATAATGAAATCAACGAAAGAAGCTTATCGAGAACCGATAGTGAACCAATTCACAGACAACTTGAATCTACTAGAAGAAGTGCACACCCTTCAAGAGTAAGTCTTATTACCAAACGTCTAGAAGGGTAAATATTGGATCAGAAAGAATCCTGAGTGGAGGATTTAGTTTTTCTCAGGCGTTAATGGAAATACAAATAAGTAGGTACCTATGTGTGAAATAGCATGAGTTCTAGAATATATACCTACCATAAAATTGTTGCCTTCATTTTCCAAGCAAGAGGTCGTACAACACAACCAAGGGGTTGCGCAACAACCGTTTGACCTCAAAACCAAGCTTCTTGCTTGCTTTGCAATTTCACAGTTTTCTGAACAATTTTAGTCCGTTGTATATCAATGTGTTGAGGGACTAACTGCGAACCAAATATTGCGGGTTTCAAATGTTCACAGCAATTTATATGTTTCAGGGGCGTATTTACAGGAGGGGACAAAGGAGACCGGACCCCCCCCCCCCCCCCCCCCCCCCCCGAAGGACCTTCTATGTTCGTCAATTTTCATTAATTTATTTCTCTTTCAGCTTTTTCAAAATAATTCTCACCGAGATTTTTTGGCACTTCTTATGGTTGTTCTTGCGGTATATTTTTTCTTCTATGCAGTCTAGGTAAAATCTGGTAGCAGCATATTATATAGAATACAATTTTCTTCAAGTTTCAGAGGTCAAAGTGTTTTTTCGACCAAAATTCATAGGTTCAAAAATGGGGAAAAGTTTGCCAAAATGACCAAAATTGCGTCACCAAAAAGTGCGATTTCAAAAGAAGAAAAAACCCTAGCAAACCTAAAAGCTCGCCTTCTGAGTGAAGAGACTCGTAAATCAAACACCGACGCGCACAGTGCTCCCGTTGCATTTTATTCAGGAGAGAAACATAACCTCCGAAATAAACCGAATTATAACAAAGGTCAAAAGCGTCAAGATGATTTTTCCCATAAACATTCTCAACTATTCTGTAAAATTTGTAAAAAGAACAATCACATGGCCGAAAACTGTTACTTTCCTAACAAAAATAAGAGTCCCAGTAAAAATAAAAATGAAAAGCAGGCAGCATTTTTGGCTGAAGATCGACCCCCCTCTCTTCCAAAAAATGTTACTATTTGGATTGTAGACAGTGGCGCAACTGCCCATATGATTAAAGACGACAAAAATTTGACACAAAAACGCCCCACTAAAACAGAAATCGCAATTGCTAAGGGTGGTAGTTCAGTTTGTGCTCTAAATGCTGGACGAATTGAGACCCCTGAGTGCAAATTAAGTAATGTTTTGCATGTGCCAGAACTAATGAAAAATCTCCTTTCAGTAAATGCAATCACTTACAAAGGTGGTAAAGTAATCAAGGACAATTCAAACAAGCTTACTCGCCAATCAGAAACACTGATTACACGAGAGACAATAGGCGAACCAACCAAGAGGCGGCAAGCAACCACCTCTGGTCCAGCAGCCACCCCGGGGACCCCGTCTGAACAACGGACGCAGGGAAACCACCCGAGGTCCCCGTCTAAACTCAAGGTCGTCGGCTCCGCGACGGACGCTCGTAAGCCACCCCCGGGGACCCCGTCGCAGCGACGGACGTGGGGAAACCACCCCGGAGGACCAGCTCAGCTATCATACTCGCAGATACTGAGAAAACAATGTGCGAGCCAATGAGATTACACAGTCGAATTAATGAAATTAAGCGGACCAATCAGGAGGCGGCAGGAGGCGGCCACCTCCCTATAAATACCCCGCTCGGAGCCCTCCGAAATTCATTCTACTCTCCGCTCTCGACGACTACACCTCGAAGTACGAAGATTTCTACACGCTCTACGCTGACGAACCTTCTGCTCCCGAGTTCATCTCAAGAACGGCTTCCTACTGCTTTCTACAAGGCCTACCTTCTCTCCACACAGATCTCGCATTGGCATCTACGAGTCCAGTGATTATTCATCCTGCTCATTGCCCAACGTAGTTCTTCTGTCAGGACGCCACCCGGTACATCTATTGATATTCTCATTAGATAGTACGCCCGCTGGGACGTCACCGACCGCTGTGGGCACGCCGGTAAATTACTCAGCTCATACGCTCTAATTTACCGTCCAAGGAAGTCTTTTTCAAGACTACAAGGTAGGACCCTGACATCCGAGCGAAGGAAAGAAGCTCTGTCAAGCGAGTCCACCTTCTAAACCCTCTATTTCTATACATAGAGGTATCGAAAACGAGCTAATAAACTCGTATATTTCGATGGAACGTCGGCCGTCCTATTTCCTCATGCAAGGGGAGGCAGAACACGGCGCGGCCGGGCCTCTTAGCCCACGCAGCGCTACCTACCCGCTGCCCGGCCAGTCCGCTGTTCCTAGCGACGGCTCAAGGCTCGATCCTCGCGACGAGATCGCCTTCTCACCTAACGTATTCACGAAGGAAACGTTAGATCAAGCCTCACCTACACAAAAGTTCGAGGATACCTTTCAGACCCGCTCTGAAGTCAATCATTATGATTCGACAAAGATTTCCGAATATCCACGATATTCTATACAAGGCTACCCGGCCGATCCGAGTGTCAAATACACTCCAAATGTACAAAAAACAAAGGATACTTTTCAGTACCTCAACCAAGCTCAACATATTCCTCCTACAGATATAAATCTTAGGCCGGAATATTACAAAACGGCTCAGTACCAAACTGATCGAACCCAGCACCCACTATGCGAGCCCAGTGCTCCACGCGGCTGCGACACGAACTATCCCTCAGTTCATCCCGCCAAGCAAGCTGACCTTGGCGATTTCGCTCACATTCCTTACAGAAATACCGCAGGGACTAACCCGCATAATCAGAATATAAATGTCCCACTTGGTCTACCTACACCAAGTAAAACATATATAAATCCACTACAGTAATATTTGAGGGGAATAAAGTTGATATATACCAGAAAAATAATCTTGTATTCACAGGGACGACAAATTCTGGTGGACTTTGTGAAATTAAGATGGGATCTCAACTAGAAGCTATGATTGCATCAAACAATAACGGTGCTATCTGGCATCGAAAGCTTGGACATTTAGGACCGAAATATCTCAAGCAGCTGGTAAAACTTTCTCATGGTATAGATTTAACGAATGCAGATCTAATTCCACTTGAGTCCTGTGAAGTCTGTCTTCAAGCAAAAGCCTGCCGAAAACCATTTGGTGTCAACAAAACAAGAGCCACCAAAGTTCTTCAAATTCTTCACACAGACGTAGTAGGTCCTATTGAAATTCCTACATGGGACAATTATAGATATTTCATGTCCGTAATGGATGATTATACACATTTTACCGAAGTTTATCTACTAAGGGGCAAACATGAAGTAACAAAAAATCTAAAAAACTACATAACAAAAGTTGAAAATAAATGGAACTCTAAAGTTGAAAAAATAAGACTAGATAATGGTGGGGAGTACTCTTCTATAGATTTTAAAGAATATTGCGACCAAAAGGGTATAGAGTTGGACTATACTCCGCCTTATACCCCACAACTAAATGCTCATGCTGAACGGCTGGGTAAATCGTTGATGACTAAAACTAGGGGCTGTGAGCAAAGGCTTGACTGCCATGAGGAAACTTTCAGTCCTGTTGTGAGCAGCGATGCTTTGCGACTCATACATGCTTTGATCGCCAAGGAAAATTACCATGTAACAAAGTTCGACATTAGAACTTCTTTTCTCTACGGGAAATTGTAGAATCCAGTTTTTATGGAGATGCCAGAGGGTTTTGAAAGATCTGAAAATAAAATCTGCTAATTAGAAAAAGCCCTCTACGGTCTTCGTGAAGCTCTACTTCGTTGGAATAAGCGGTTTTCCGAATTTCTCACTAAGAGCTCACTTAAGAGCCCTAAAAAATGAACCCTGCATTTTCAAGAATGCTGACTCAACCCATGTTCTTGGCTATTCATGTAGATGATGGTATCCTTGCCTCAGACAGTGAAGAGAAAATAGCAAAACTACTTGCTCAGCTGACTGAAGAGTTTGAGATGACTGCTGTGATAAAATTTCTCAGTCTGAATATGCCAAACAGGTACTCAAGAAATATTGTATGGAATATTCCAAACCAGTCACAACTCCGTTTGTAAAGCCTGTGACTGAAAACGGAAATGCACTAACAAAATTTCCATTCAGGGATGCCGTTGGCACTTTGCTCTATATCTCAACGAAAACTCGCCCCGACTTGGCTTGTGCTGTTGGTATGAGCAGTAGAAAAGTTGAAAAGCCAACTAATGATGATCTTAATAATCTTAAAAGGACTCTGAAATACCTAAAAGGGACTATAAATGAAGGAATTTACTACTCCAAAGGCTCTATTGATGAAATCATTGCCTATTGTGACTCTGACTACGCAGGTGACCCTGAAACCAGAAAAAGTACTTCTGGGTACATAATTTATTTCGCTGGAGGACCAATAAGCTGGAATTCGAAGAAGCAACCAATCGTCGCCACTTCCAGTACGGAGAGTGAGTACATTGCGGCTGCAGAATGCTGCAAAGAAGTAATCTACCTTAAAAGCCTTTTTGAAGAACTGTTAGGAAAAAGTGCTAAAGCTACTTTACTAATTGACAACCAGAGTGCAATAAGCTTGATGAAGAAAGGGAACTTTAATAGAAAAAGTAAACATATAGATGTAAGATTTCATTTTATAAAGGAATTGATTGAAAATAAAACCATACATGTAGAATACTGTCCAACAAGTAAACAACTAGCCGATTTACTTACAAAGCCATTAGGGCCAAACAAATTTGAAGAATTAAAAAAACAAATGGTGACATTGTAATGATGATAACAACATTTGTCTCATTATGTGTTCATGATGCAAAAAAAATATTTTTTGAACCAAGTTCTTCTCTAACATTGTGTTGTGCATGATGCAAAAAAATTTATCAAGTTCTTGTTTAATGTATTTCTTGATATAATGTTTTAAATTTGTAACTGTTGGAAATATTGTCTGATGTTTAAAGATAACTTGAGGCTTAGTCACGAAATTAAGAGGGGTGTGTTGAAGAAAGTTAATTTCATATTTGAGCGGATTCCTATCCCGCTATTGTTAGCCTGAATGTGATTGGTCGCCGCCTCCAGGCCCTCAGCCAATCAAGTGCATTGGTCTTGTAATTTTGTATTTTACAGTTTTATAATGTTCTGCGTTCTGCTAGTTGTAAAGTCGTGCTCCCTGTTTGAACAATAAAATAATATTTTTCTCATTTACATGAGTGGATTTACTTCATAAAATCCCACACACGGCGGGAAGTGTCAGTTGCCAGCGGCACGTATCAACTGCTAGGAAAACAGCGTTGAAATAAGAGGAATGGCCCTCCACATTATTTGAACTAAAATTCTCTATCTGTCTGCACTGAGAGAAGTTTATGGAGACCTACGTATTTATCCGTATGCCAAGAAAAAATATATTTATTGGTGAGGAGATTGTGTACCACTCAATCCCTTAGTAAAAATGCAGATTAGTGGGGCATGTAGATCAGAATGATGTGTATAGTTTGGTGGTCTGGATGCTCGCAAGCTCGCATCTCAAGAAGACATGACATCAAGTAGTCAATCCCTTAGTAAAAATGCAGATTAGTTGGGCATGTAGATCAGAATGATGTGTATAGTTAGGTGATTTGGATGCTCACAAGCTCGCATCTCGAAAATACATAACATCAAGTAGTCAATCCCTTAGTGAAAATTCAAATTAGTTGTACGTTTTAGGAGTACATTTCGGGAGTTTTACGAGCAAAAAAATGCACCAGTCGGTAGGATTTGAACCTACGACATTTGACTCACGAGACTGTTATCTTATCCATTAGGCTACATCTCAACTACCTTGCCTGGAAACAATCACAATACTTCACTATTCAGTAGGAGGGAGATAAAAGTGGGAGACTAGCGCCGCTGCGCGGCGGAGGAGGGAACCACGGGCCAGTGTAGGGCTACCGTCGAGTTTTATGGAGTGACAACAAAAAGATTCGAGGTGGTTCACTTTTGATAATTTCTGCCCGGGCCCCAGACGCATAGAGTGCATGTGGAACTTCATGGATAGTTACAATAGATAATATACAATAGTGGAGTGAACACGGAACTTTTGTTGACACCAAACCAAGCCATCGGAGCTTCGGAGCGTGCAGCAATGAACCTTTCTCAACTCTGCATTCCTATTTGTGGCAAAGTTTCTATTGACTGCGTTTCTCGGTTACCGATTACTGTCTACCTACTGAATTAAATGGTACTTATACTAATTGTTCATGATATTCTAGTACATAATAGTAAGCTTTTAATTCCAGGGTGTCTAACTACCTGTTGGCAACGGTAATTCCAGTTTCATTTGTGTACAAGTGGTATAATGATCGGCCTCTGCAGGGTAAGTTACATAGTTATGAATTGTGTCAAAATATGAAGTTACAAATAGTATTTTGAAAAATGAGTGAGTAGGCAGGTAGCCATACTATTTCTATTTTTTACCTTAATGACTTTTGTTTTCAAAGTTTTGCTCTGAATTTCATCAATTGCAGTTCAAACCGTAACGAAAGAGAAGATTAATTATTTTTGGTTCGTGGACAGAAGTTCATGGGCGTATAACCCGATGAAATTTCGATTTCTACAGGTGGACAATGATGGCAAGTTTTAATTTATTAACATTATTTATAATCCCCCGTAAAGACATTCCGCGTACAAAAGATGCCAAGCCCCATCCTATTCTGGCCAAGCCAATTGTTGGATTGCCGTCCCCTAGTACAGTGCATTCACTCTCTCACTCTTTTTTACGGTGTTTGGAAGTGAGACGCTCTTTCAATGGCTTGGCCAATTTCGCCTATCTCTCAAATGGTCATTTTGGACATGGATGCACACATCTAGCCAAGACTGAAAGTTATTAATAAAATTGAATGATAATATATTTCATTCAGGTAGGTATTATTATGGGGATGTGAACTCTTTTATGTTACTCTGGAATAGTACAGCACTCTTCCATATAAAATCTGCATCAGTAGGAAGTACTTTACATAATGCAAATGTCATTAGGTAGGTATACGATATAATTTCAAGAGAATGACAATCGCCATGGAATCGAAAAACTCCACTAAATTGGTTTAGAAAGGGTTACAGTGTGGATAGAGATCAGTGCAGTGTTACATATTTGTAATGATCTTGTTTTAAAGTCGTAGAGCTCTGCAATAGTAGACAATGCAGAGGTTGTGGGTTCTGATCCTTATATATAGGTAAATGGAACGATAATCAGGGAATTCAATTTAATAGAGATATTCACCCACCACAATAATTGGAGATCAAAAACGAAGTTTATAGTGTAAATGGCTAAAATTGGCAAAGCCGTAGGAGAAGCGTCTCATTTCCAAATGCACTTAAAAAGAGTAGAGAATCCGACTGCTGGCTTGGCATCTTTTGTACACGGAGTGTCATTTTGAGGAAATATCACACATTTTTGGTGGTGGAAGAATGAAAACGTTGAAAGCCTACAGGGTAATTGGGATGGAGTCAGTCATTTCATTCCTCTGTTATTGTCCTACAGAGGCTCCCCGTCAACATTAAATTTTCTAGGGCGAACAAGGAAGAATTTATTTCACTTAGCTAATCAGTAAGGAGCCCACCAATTTGTTCGTATCTTAATGTCCCTGCGAGGTTTCCTACCGAATTTCCAATTCCTATGGTGAACAGATGACTTAGCTCACACAGCTGATCTGTATGGGACCCAGTGAGACGCTTGTCTCGCATCGCCAAGCCTTCAAAAAACTATTGCAATGAGACACACTGAGATAAGTAACAAAGTAAAACTTCGGCCCAGCATTAGCCCTCCCCAACCTCACCCTGTTGGCTTAAACTCAATTTTCTTTGCATATATTAGGAGGAGCATGGCCCCTGAATTTCCTGATGCCAAATTAATATGTAATGGTGGATCAATTCTATGTAAGCAACAACAAGGCGTCAAAATGCGTGTTTTGGACTTTTCTTCTCGTCTCACCTTATTTTTTCTCCACCTAACTACCAGTTCTCCTCAGCCAATTTTGATGAAATTTGAAACATAGGCTTCATTTGACCCCATGAAGTGTCTTTTCGGGTTTTGGAGCTGCTACGACCAATTAGTCGGGGGTTTTAAGGGAGGGGTAAAAATTAAATTCACCCCTGTTCACCCTAGGAAATTGAAATTTATTATTATTATTTATTGAAATTTACTCTCTGTTACATTTTATCAATATTTTTACATTTACATCAAGATACAAATAAACTCAGGGGCTCGTTCCTGATCAGCTTAGTGAGTTAATTTCTCTCCTGTTGAATCTAGGAAGTTGAGATTTTAAAGGGAGACTCTCTGGGACATCAAGAGACAAATAAAATAAAGAGCTCTTTCCTGATCAACTGAATAAGCTGATTTCTCTCCTTTTCACCCTAGGAATGTGAAATTTGACAGGTAGCCTCTCTAGGATATTAAGAGATGACGAAAATTACGTTCTAATGACCAAAAGAGATGAAGAAAATTACGGGTTCCATCCTTATCAGCTATGTGAGCTAAATACCTACTCTCCTATTCGCCCCAGGAATTAGAAATTTGGTAGAAAACCTCTCTGGTATATCAAGAGACGAAAAAACTGGTGGGCTACTCACTGATCAGCAGAGTGAAATAAATTCTCACATTTTTCTCCAACACCACCAAAAATGTGTGATATCTCCCCAGAAAGATGCCAAACCACAAAATACACGATATCATCCTATTTGGGCCAAGCCAATAGTCTTATAGCCGTTAAATTATTTAATTTTATATTTGTGATACCTATTGTATTGTTTATCGTGAGAAACGTTTTTAAATTTTTTATTTATTTTTTTCTTCTACATTTACTGTAAAGCGTAAAATTGTGTGGTTCTGAAGCTGTAAAGGTTTGAACCCTCATGGAGGGTGCGAAGAAAAATGGTGTAGTATAGTATGTCATCCTATCATATAGGCCTGCGACCAAAAACCTTTTGTACCATTCCACCTAAACCTCACGAGTTTTGGAGCGCTGAATCCAAAAATAACACCCATTTTGCTCCATCACCCACCGTTTTCCTATAAAACAAATAACAAATTCCGTATTCAGCTCTTAAAAGACCTTACCTACTTTTCTACATTTCCCTACTATGGATCACACCTAATTACGTTTTAAAAAGACAAATGTTTTCTGGTAACCCAAAAACCTTTCCAGTATCAATCAGTATCGATTAAAGTGAGAAAAAGAATCGATTGAAGACAATAGCGATGTCATGGCAACTTGCCAGACACCACTTTTTTCTGGTGAAATCCACTATTCAGAGGTAGACATTCGCTATGAAAAGGTGGGTGATGGAGAAAAACGGATTTCACTGTCAAAATCAGCACACACAAAAAAAAAAAAAATAATAATAAAATGACCGTTTGTGTAATAATTTGCAGCGTTTTAATCTTGTGAATAAGAATTCGGAAGCAGTAGACAGAAAATAATAGTTGTGCTAGGCAAATACCTACTAATAAGAGTGTCGTAGTTAGTAATAATAGCATAACCATAGCTAAACCCAAACCAGCTTGATTTCATAGTGTCATGTCATGCTCTTTGTTTCAGGTGTACAATACACTGCCCTCCAATTTCGAAATCTCAGTGATATTAATTATGAGTTTGAGAATGCGCGGGGGCACTTCAATTACTTTTCAAAGTATAAGACTATCTATAATCGGTGGCAAGTATTGATTAGAAAAACGGAATCCGACGTTTACTGGGATACAATTTTATTGCGAGGAATCTATGGTAAGTAAAATATGATTAGGTACGCTGCTATATGCAGGACAGATTGGGCGTTCAATCAGAATCAGTTGAGTTGGACTCATGCAGTGTAATACGGAAGATTCTAAAAAAAAAAAAAAAAAAAGTAGGGAATACTTTTTGGTGACTAGGTAGAAGATTTTAAGGTGCTTAGAAGATCCATGTACTCCAGCTCTACTTATTTTTAAACGAAATATCAGGTTTTACATTTTCATTGGGGCACGGAAATGAGAATACGGCAATGGTTACAATATTTATAGCATTTCCATTGCTCAACTTCTCATCTCTAGTCATCAATATTGAATTGTTATGTTAGATCATCATAACAAGTGGTATATGTATAACAAAAATTCGCTCATTGGTAGAAACATTGTTTATTTGAAGAAACTTGAAGAATAGTTCAGGTCAGTCTCATGAGGTTTTTGGAGGAACCATCGAATTGGGGGAAAAAAATACATGATAAAATCGAAATTAACTGATTCCGCATTACTAATAGGTACCTACTAATTACATAGACTTGCAGCAAATGGTTGTTACCTACCTAATTCATTGTAAAACCGGAGCCCTCAGACAATTTTTTCCAAGTTTTAAATAATATCATTGTGGTCAAAGTAAGCCACCAACTATCTTTGAACTACTTAATTTCAAAGTCCTTTTGTCACACTATTAATATCTTCATTACTGAATATTCTTTCAAACAGTAATACCAACTAATTACTACATAGACTTGATGTGAGTGGTAGGTATCTAATTTGTAATGTAGAAGCTCTCTGACCACTTTTATCCCAGTTTTAAATAATCCCACTTTGGTAAAAATAAGCCATTATCTTTGAACAGCGTCATTGAAAATTATTAATAGTATCTTAACTAAATGTTCTTTAAATTTTGGTACCACTTTCATCCCCGAGGCTCTATCGGATTGTTTCATGGGGATGACGCTGATTGGGGCATATCGATGCGGTGACAGACTGACTTGGTGCATTCACACTTCCCATATGCACACCAGTAGGGAGGAGGTCCACACACTGACAAGCGCCCAGCCAATGACCTTCCACCACCGCATTTGAGGCTACCTCCCCCCTCCCCCATTGTGCCTGCTTCGATTGATGCTGCTCAATCATCTATTGATTGGTTCATAGTATCGGTTCAGACAATGTATTCATCAATCTCTAACGAATCAACCATAAAGAATCGATAAAACTAACTTAATTCGAATCCATCAAAATCCGCCCAAATTCAAGTTTTCGGATTTTTATTCTTTTAGTTGTGCACCTATGTAGAGGTCGTTCATTATAAGGAGGCGCGTTTCTCCGAGAGGGGCTCTGAAGAGCAGGGCTGCGCAGTGGGACCCTTCCCCCACCCAACGTCCAGTCCTACTCCATCTGAACCCCTCCCGTTCTCTTCCCATTCCCACCCTCGCCTACAGTCTCAACCTAGTCTAGCTTATACCTCGGATGGGGTGGGCTACCAGGTAATAGGTTGGTAAGAGAGAGGATGTGGAATCCTCAGTCTAGCTGCGCGAACTTTTGCTGGACGGTTTGGAGAAACGCGCCTCCTTATAGTGAACGACCTATACCTATCTGCCTTTTTTTTCTTCTTTTCATCAGGGGCGTTACCCCACTAGGTACCCCTAATGTACCTCTCTTATCAGGAGTGCCTCAATGGTGATGCTGAATTCAGATACTGTCTTGGCTTGTTTTAGTCTATAATAATATTCATAGAGTATCTTTCTCTACCAGTCATATTATTCTGAAATATGTTGGAAATTTTAAGGTTTTTAGATTGTAACCAGAATCTTCCGGAGTTTCATTATTTTTCGAGTGTTAGGAAGGACTTATGCTATTGCATTTCTAATCCCAAATAAATGCGAGTTCTTGGTTCAAATGCTGTCTACTATAATTGCATATTCATTTGAGTTTGGATCATGTCTAATCGAAATAAAATCGCACAGGTTCTGAAATTAAAATTAGGTGAAGTTTAAAACAAACGCTTCAAAAACCTGTGTGAAGTCATAAGCGCCTAAATTATGAATGTAGAAGGTGAGGAATAAAAGTAATAAAATTACATTCGCGGGATGGGGGGGGGGGATTAGTAACTTTTCAAGTAATACAACAGTTGGTACTTCTTTTAATAGCGTAATATATTCTCCATTTCGTTCATTTTAGAGATACCTTTATAATCTCAGCTAGACTTTAGAATGTGCTATATTTCTCTTGTCAGGTGTGACGGGCATGTTTTACCCATCGTCAATTGGAGAAGAAGTTACGCCATCTTGGGAAAAAAAACCTCAGCATACTGCTGAAATTATCCTGAAATTGAAAAAATTTGTTACGAATCAGACAAGAGCTATGATCGCTTCAATCAATATAGCGCATCCGTCAATATCCCCTAAACGAAACCATCCTCAAGTCGGATTTACAATACTTCATATTCTGGTAGAAAACTGTGCTACTGGCCTGTATACGGGGTCCATAAAAGTATGTATTTCTGAGCCATGTTTATGGGGGTAAATGCATTGGTTTTTATTTGGGTTCTAACGTTCTGGAATAATATTAGGTATGGTAATTAGGAGTTGTATTTCTGAATTAAGTATGTCAATACAAAAATACAGTGAAATATCTGGATTGAAGCTTAACACGTTTTTCCCAACTGTAATTCAAATTAGGTCAATTTTTCTTAGTGAAACCATGAAAATTTCCATTAGCTCAACTCGAGTACCTAACTACATGGCACATTTCCCATACCACTCATTGGCCATGACCTTGATGTTGTTTGTCGCCACTTCTTTTGAGCTCAGGTATTGGTTGCCTCAGATATTTTGTGTTATACTTATTTATCTTGGCCTGCCAGACAGCCAGATAACCTGGACAGCTAGGATTATAGCAGACCCATCGAGCTTGATGGCAACAATATCTAGCTTCTTGCCCAGGTCACTCAGCATGTGTTATAGTCTCTCCCTTTCATTCATCTGCCGCATCATGACGTAGAATACGGCTCCCCTGAGTCTGAGGACAACGCTGCACCACATGGTACTCATTTTTACCTCTGCTGGCACAGCAAAGGGTGTCCACTGTCCTGCAATTACCTCTTGAACACCTCATCAAGGTGGCTAGCCATGTAAATGGCTATAGGCAGGGGGCCCAATGCTCTCTAAAGATCATTCTACCCTCTGAGAAGAAATGGGGATTCAGAGCACTGTGGGGATTCTTCACCATTTACCCACTCATGCAGAGCAGTAGTGAACTCAGCGGATGAGCTGGGTTTGGGAGCAGTTGGTGTTACTGGGTCACACCTCAACAGCTCCTCCCTGACAGATTCAAGGTCAGCAGTAGTGTGGATGACCTCCCAGCTCGAGCCCCTTAGGGCAAGCAGGCATTAATGGTGTAAAGGTGGAATTCTGGCCAAAAGAGAGACAATACCGAGCCCACCATCCTTGATCGGTGCATCGGTTAGGGACTTGGAATACCAGGTTCAAAGCCTAGCCAAGAGTACACAGCAGAGTGACCTTCACAATCAAACTCAAGCAGCCTCCCTGCAGTAAGTACATGTGAAGGAGGCACAGCTTCTGCTGTGGCTTCAATGGAGCCTTGGTGACACAAGCTATTGCTCCCAAGGTCCACACGGCTCATGGCTACTGTGGCTACCAATGAAGCCAATCCAAAGGTAACCCCAGATCTTCAACACTGGTCTTAAGACAAAGCACTTTGCATCCACCACCTTCACCTTTTGCTGGCAACTTGACAGGACCAAGGAGGCTGACCCACACTTTTCCGGGTTACAAAAAGACCTTACCTGACTAGCTGCTCAGCAAAGGTGTGGAGAGCAATCTGCAAGCTCTCACGGGTTTCTTTGTATTAGGATGAGACCATTAATAAAAGCAAAAGCACCTACTCACACCCCAGGGGCAGGATGAATGGACGACAGCTAACCCAAGGCCACAATCACGACCAGGTTGAAGAGGAGTTGTAATGGTCGACACAAATCGGTTGAATGTCGCTAAGCTCTGAGTATGCCACCTGAGGAGTAAACATTAGCACATTAGTACATTAGCAACTGTTTCACGTTGTTTTGCCTGTACCAAAATTGGGCACCTTGCTCGTCGTTGTAGAGCTAAATGTGGTGTATGCCTCATGCCTTGCATGTTTTGCGTGTTTTGTTGTGTAACATACCCTGAACCTTGCTTCACTAGACATGGTCGTAAAGTGAAGGTCCCTCCTCAACTTGATCTTTAATTTGCCTTTGTTATTTGTTGTGTCTGGACATTGCATTTGTTTGTGATTACATTTGAAAATTTTTCTGGTGGAAAATTGGTGGGAGGATGTCAAATATCGTGAGATGAAAATGGTCTCTAATTTCTTATGATGTGCGTAGTAATGTTGCTAGGTGTATGACTAGGTATAGAGATGCTGACTGTATATGCGTCAAATGTTGGGATAAGAAAAAGTTTAATAAAGCTCAAGTTCTGGTTCAGTGTTTTCTTTGTATTCAGGCCAAACCACTTATCAATCGCCTCTTTAAGTGATAATATTAATAATCGTGGTACAATAATTAGTGTAAAGCATAAATTTAACCAGTACCGTGTATTAAAACTAAACCAAAAACAAGGAAGAATAGCCAAAACTAAAAGTGGGTAGGTATACCATTGAATCACTAAAATGAAATAGGAATTAAAAATTAACTAAAACTCGCCTGGTGACTAACACGCAAAACTATGTCCTTCATAGTTCTGTCAAATCAATATTATAAGGACAGTGCCTGCTTTTGTTTTAACAACAACGTCAAGAGCAACGAAATTCATTTTAAAAAGAGGACAGAGCACACACTACTGAAAACGACCGAGGAATGATTGAAGGCTAAAAAGACCGTTGATGTTTTACAGTCTCATTGGTTATAGTTTGAACAACTAGATCGGAACCTAGGTCGGAACCTAAGGTTTGCATTGATTTTCCTCACGTGCAGACTATAGAATAATGAAACTGCCCATTCAGTAAATAATCTCTTAGTTTGACAAGGAAGAAAGTTGATAGCAATTGGCACCCAGGTAGGTACCTAGTATTTGTCTTCATTAGTCACCGTTTTACAAGTGATACGACAAACTTGAACTGTTCATAATTTAGTCCAAAAAACTTTCTGAATCTTCGTCGTTTTCAAGGTGGCTTTCTTTAATGAGGATTACAATTCTTCACTCTCCACACAGTAATTGGAAGGCAGGTATTACATTTATTTCATACCTACCTCATTATTTTTGTAAGAAATGAAGTAATTCAATGGATTGAAAAATGTTGAAAATGAAATTTTCCTTGGTGCATTTGCATGTTCTAGGTACCTTTGTATCTGTTCATATAAATAGGTATGTGGCATTCGATAGAATAGCTCTCTTTCGAATTGTGATTGAAAAATCCGTATCTTCGCCAAAACATTAAACACTTCAAAACAAAAAGAGTTCATTAAACACTATTTGAGCTCAATAAATTGCACAAATTCCAAAAAATGCGCTTAAAAAATCACCAAAAACATCAGAAATCTACTTAAAATAGTTTGATTTCTATTATTTTGCAGCATACGACTTAGAAAAATCACATCAAGTATCAGAATCACTAAAAAAATCAGAAATTAAGCTTAAATTTCATTAAATTTGCTAATTGGTAAAAAATTTTGAATTTCTATATGTAGTGGATTTATATATGTTTGACTAGGGGTCAACCCGTAGAGGAATGCCTTTAGACAAATCCTGATTCGGGAGAATTTCATGAGTCTGGTGATTTGGGTTCACTCCTTGATAAGGAGCTTGTTGAAGGTGCTGAAAAGTACCTTCAGATAGGTGTTTATCCCTGTTTTCAAAGGGGTGATATCTGTCGGACTCATAAGCAAATGTCACGCCATGTAGAGCGGCGATGTGACGTTCTTTTTGAATATCTCTTGCGTGGGAGAGATATGTTTCTGGTCGTCGAGGGACCTCTTTGTGTCCCCTGGTAGTGGACGTCTCTAGGTCTTGAAAAGTACCCTTTTTTTCATTAAAAGTGGAAGACTGGAAGTTCTAAAAAGAACTGTTGTCTTGCGAGTACCCGGTTGCAAAGGATGGGTATGTTTCCTCGAGCGGTAAGCCATGCGAGGAGCCCCAGTTGTAGGGGTCTGATACTCGTGAACCACGTCTATTCCGTTGTTGAAAGGCCGGAATACGTGAGTTTCTGATTGTGTTGGAACCCTCTGTGTTTCAAGAGGGGTTGCCCGGGAATAATTCGCCAGGAGATCGGCGTGTGAAAAGCCGGTGATTGCCGCGGCGGGGAAGCCTGAGCTCCCCGGGCCCGTGTAGGAAGCGCCACTATGGGGCGACGTTAGTACTAAGCCCGCGCCCCTTGAGGGTTCGGGCCGGCTAAGGGTTGAAGCGCCCGTGAGATTCTCATGGGGGGCGGTCGGGCGTTGAAACCTCCGTTTTGGCCACATCGCCTTCGTGTGTATCCCCAAGAACGCAGAAGCTAGGCGTCCGCTCCATTCTCGGGGATGTCTTTTAGCTCTGAAAAGAACTGAAGTAGGGAACGACCGTTTCAGAGATGTAATCTCACACAAAACGGGTCCGCCAGGGGTCCCAGAGTGAAGCCCTTTCGATAATGCGGGTCCGCCGAATTACGTAACGACCGGGCTGTTTGTGGGCCCTTCTTGACGTCGCACGGCTTGTCCCAGCGGGCGGTTCGAAGATAAATCTCGGAACCCGGGGGCAAGGCTACTGCTCCAAGGCGGTGTCGCCTCGTCGTTTTACCATCTCGGGCCCCGGCTTTATACGGGGGCTGAATAGGGAAGTAGACGAAGTGTCTACCTCGACCTATTCGGACGTCTGGAAGTTCTAGTAGGCGGAAGGAGTTTCTCTTCTCTACAAGCCGGTGGAGTTGAATCGCAGCCGGCTTATAAATTCCTTTTCCGGTTCAGCCAGGGGAGTTGTATCGCTTCTGGTTTGCAGGAAAAGGTCTTCTTAGAGAGGAGAAGGTTTTCGATCGCTTGCTGTGATCGGTATGAGCTAATGGGCCATGGGATGCTATATTTATACCCCTCACGGAGTCGGGGGTGGCTTTTGATTGGCTCGTTCTGTTTGATTGGTTGAGCGCTCTCTGTGTGTCCCGGGGGTGAAGGGGCTTTTCCCCTTCTCCTCACTGGCGCGCTTGCCTCGTTCACCCTTGACTCGGGGTTTCAATGTCGTTTATGGCACGGTAGTCCGATGTCTTTTTTACTGCCTTGTTTGGGGGTGAACTCTCTTTGGTGGCCCTGAAAAGGGCCGGTGATAATTCTTGGGAGTTCACCACACTATATGTAGGTATATAGTCGAATGTATAAAAATTTCGTCTATAGTTAAATTGTTAACAACTTCTGGACATAGAACGTGGGTACCTACTCATAATTCAAGGTAATTCAACATAATTGTATAAGATGAGTAAAATTACAATAATGGAGAGATTTCATGGTTATTTTTTTATATATACGGATTTAGTTATTTTCAAGATATGATCAAGAGCTTTCCAAAAAGGTTACATATGGTGGGTATTTGGCCAGTAAACCTGCTCTCGTAATTCATTTATGTGATGACGTCACAGACCCCACCTACCTGGGAGAAATTTTCAGCTTCCATGCATTACTACATCACACGTATTTTTCTAACTGTTCATTGGTCAAACTAAACGGTATTTTGTGCTGAAAATTGCTACTAGAGGGTTTTCAAATGCACTGGATCCGTGTTAGTGCTCAAAAGTGTGAAATTTCAACAGATGAAAGTTTCCCATTTGAACATGAATGGGAGAGACGCTGCTCCCAGACGCTCCCATATTGAAAATTCCCCCTTCATTGTCTGGCAGCTGGAAGCCAGAAGCAAACGTTGGACGGGAATGCCGACACTCCTTGTGGAACCCCACCTTGAGGTCCTAAACCACCTCTAGACGTCCTCTAATAATATTTTCCTAATGGCTAAACAGATCCAAAAAGATTCAGCTTGCCTACTCATTACAAAGAAGTGATGAGAATACGGTGGTGATTGGATATAATGATGACAGCACTGGAAGCAGAAGGAAAGTGATTAATTACAAAAGTTTATAATTGAAAACGATAAACCAAAATAAATCACCAAGCTTACCATCTCCTTACGATTCCTTCAAGTGATGTTCCCACAAAATAATTTATAAATCAATCTACCTATTCCGAATCCTTCCTGTTAATATAAGTCAATAATGTAATGGATCGAGAAAATTATGAGCATTATTCAACTTCCCTGACGTTTGTTTTGGTTCCTAATAGGTAACTCTCTTACTCCTTTTTCAGGCCGAATTCTTCAGGGCAAACGTCTCCAAGAATTATATGCATGTTGCCATACTATATACTGCTATGACAGTAGTCTGTGCCGCAGCTCTCATCATTTGGTTATCAATGGATGGATTAAAGGCTGGCTCCAAACGGATGCACAATATCGTGCTATTTTTTGGAACTATAGTTTGCTTTGTGTGCGCGTCCTCCCACATCTACATACATCACTACGTCTCGCTCCACGAGATGCATTGTTTGAAACAAGAATGCCACCAGATTGACTATCACAATATAGTTTGGTTGATGAACCAGTCGGATGCTGCATGCGGATGCTTCCTTCTACTATTGAGTATCTCCGGAGCAATATGGTGGGCAGAATTAAGTGGCTTATCCAGTGGGAAAATTAGATCGTTTCTGATTTTGGCTGTGGTTTATTCAATTTTCTTGTTCATTTCATTCTGTATCGGTGTACTGTTAAATGAAGGAAGCTTCAGGAATGCTTTTAAAGTTGAGTTTATTGCCAAGTATTCTCGTATCACCTTTCTGACTGATCCGACCCGATATATTTATGTCGTGATTAGCAGGTGTTTTTTCTGGCCCACCCAAATAGGTGTAGTTATTTTTATTACATCGTCGTATTTAAATATGCTGCATATCCATACCATCAAGATTAATTATGCGCAAATTAAAAATATTAACAAGAAAAAAAGGCCCCAAAAAACAGAAGATGCTAGTAATTCTGACTTGCAACGCGGTTCGACTTCTGCAATACTTGAAAGCACTTCTCTCCAAATGGAAGAACTACCTTCAGGATCTGAAGATCCTACTGCAAGATTAGAGAAGAAATTTGACTTGTGGAAATGAACATTTTTCAAATAGTTTTTATTTCAAAGAACATTTTTAGATATGTTTGTGTTTTCAATACAACGAAGTAAACATTAAATGGTATGGTATAGTGCATTGGTATAGTAGGTATATCGATTCTAATGAACTGTCTCACCTTGGAAAATCATTTATCTTTTGTTCACTTTATTATACAATGCGTTTCAGGATAAGATCTACCCAGTTCAGGGATGGATCTAAAACTAATATCAGACAACAAGTGTCTAGTTTATTTTTAAAAGTGTCTAGTTTATTTTTAAGGATTTGCCGAGAAATAGCGCCTAAACTTTTAAAATAAAGATTTACCAAAATGTTCTTCAAGTTCGTTTTTTTGGCATTCTGAAACGATTACATTCATATGTAGGTGAGAGTGAATGACCATCAATATAGCCTACCTGCTCTCCACGCTTCAACTCTTCTGATAGGAAACCAGAGGTCTCAGAGGAGTATAGGTTTTGATTTCAACCTTCAGGCACGAGTAGATACACTCTTGGCTCTTGCCAATGACGTCGTCGTGCTCGCAAAAACTTGTGAGGACTTGCATATCGCCCTCAATGTCTTTGCTGTGCAGCTAACCAAGTGAGGTTTAGTGGTCAACCCAGTTATATGTGAGACAGTCTCTTAGGTCCCATCAGTTCACCAGTATAAGGTGAAGGTGGTGGATGAGATGTGCTTTGTCATAGGATAGTCACTCATCCACAACTGATCCGTGCTGGAGTTTTAGTAGTACCTTGGAATTGACTTCATGGGTGAGGCCACCATTGCTGCATGCCGTGTGAACCTTGTAGATCTTCTAACCTTGGTACGAGTAGATCTTTTGCTCTTATCTCTATGGTTCCCTTGGCTCTTGTCCCCCAACAAGTTCGGTTGTTAAATCTTCAAATGTTGGCATTGTGTGGTTATTCGATACTAAGCAAGAATTCAGTGTTACCTTGTAGTCCCCACATATTTGAACTTCTGCGCACTCTTTCTTTACTGGTACAATTGGTGTCACCCATTCAACAGTAGACTTCGTCGGGTCCACTTTAACAACTACCCCTTCAGCTTCCAGTCTCCCTAATTCTCTCGCAATAGGCCCTCTTAGAGGGGAAGGAACCCAGCATGCCTTTTTTGCTATGGGAATCGAACCAGGCTCCAAGTGTAATATCACTTTTGTCCCTTTTATGGTTCATAATCTATCATACAAGAGGATGATTAGTTGATTGCACTCCCCTTCATTTCCACCCACTGAAGCTGCTCCGTTTTCCTAACAGTAACTACATCAGGCAATGTCAACCCAAAAGCAAGTAGGTACCCATGGGAGGCCAAGTAGAGATATACAAAGGTTGTACCCCATTCACAAGAAGGGACCTAAGGACATTTGTGACAACTTCCGCCCTGTTGCTCTTAATCCAGGTTGTTGAGAAGGTTGTGCTTTCAAGACTATTGTCATTTATGGGGGAAAATAACATCCTATCCCCAAACCAGTTTGGATTTCAGAAGGGGAAAAGTACGACTATGGCAGCAACTGAGTTGACCTGTGGGTGCCTGGGAGGGTTGGACAAGAGCCAGAAGGTTGGGGTGTGGCTGTTGGACCTCTCTAAGGCTTTTGATACCCTTTCGCATTCAGTACAGTTGCAGAAATTGGAGTACTATGGCTTTGGTTTGCTAGCCTTTCAGTTCTCTGAATTGTATTTGTCAGGGTGGTAGCAATGCATTTCTATCAATAGGCAGTGTTCAGATTTTGGCAGTTTGAATTGTGGCGTGAGGCAGGGTTCGATCCTTGGGCCTGTCACAATCTCTCTTTCGTTCTACGCTCTTTGAGTGATGACGCTTATTTTTTTCCAGATGATTCAACTTTCATAATGAAAGCTGCGAACAAAGATATCCTCAGGTCAGGATCTGCTTATTTTTTTCCTGATGATTCAGCTTTCATAATGAAAGCTGCGAACGAAGATCTCCTCAGGTCAGGATCTGAGGCTGTCATGGCTACAGTGCAAGACTGGTGCGCCAGCAACCAGCTGACCCTAAACAGAGAGAAGATTCAAGAAATCATCTTTGATTTGTCTCGGCTCAGTTCCTGCACTGTCCTATCTTGGTTTTCACATTGGTGAGTATGATGTGGTCTACTCACTGTGAAAGGCTCCATAAGCAGCTGTCGTCTGTGCTTTGCATGCTTTGTAGAGCTTCAGCGTGTTTATTGCAGGGGATTGCGTGTGCTGTTCTTTGGATTTTTTTAAAGTTGAGTGTCATACAACATTCTTCTTTGGGGTAATTTGTCAGCGGCTGTAAGGATCTTAATAGTCCAAAGAAACCCATCAGGATCTTATCTGGAGTGGATAGCATGACATCATGTAGGCCAATTTTCAAAAACTGGGAATTCTCACTATCACAGCCTTTTTATTCTGGAGCTACATGTGTACACCTCCGATAATTTCCCGAGTTTTTCCACTGGTGCAGCAAAGCATGGGTACGAGACCAGAGGCAGGACAGGCAGACCGATGCCATCTAAAAGCTTCCCAGCGTGGTAACACGATGTTTATGGGGTCAAATCCCTCTTCCATCTAGATGCTCGACAGGAGGTCCTTCTGAGCGTCCCTGAAAAGGGCCCTATTGGATAACCCTTGTTATTCCGTTAATTAGTTTTTTGATATTGTTTCTTGTTTCTTTTAAATTTGTGTTTTCTCTTGACATACCTATATACTTATTATTAGTATATAGTTTTAATGATTCTGATTGTGATTTGTGTAAGGGGCTCAAGCACAAATCACTAATAAAGATAATTGTTATTATAATCTACTTGGTCAATTAAGTCGGTACCTACCTACCTACAGATTTATCTACTGATGTAGTTATCATTACATTGCCTAGGTAGGTAGGTACATAGTTCAATTAATTTGATATCTTCACTTATACTGAACTCAACTGAATCCCATCCTTCAACTTATTGCCTACTCCTGTCCATCTTGTGAAGAATAAATACAAGAAAACGAAGTATCAACAATAGTTACCTAACCAAAAAATAACAAAATCACACAAACAATGTAGGTAATGAACGACATGAAATGGAATGGTGACTTTCTTGCAGAAACCAAGGTAGGTAGTAATCCGTGACTGATGACTAGAAAGTGGGTAGAGTCAGCTGCTGCGGGCGTTTTGGTAGACACTCAGGAAATTCAAACTTTAATTATTTTTAAAAATCGTAGAGACTTTACCTCCTGATCTACTTTCAATTTCTGCAGTTTAAAGAAAAATGTGTCCAAGTTTCTCATTGCATGAACTCCGTAATATTAAAAGTTTCATAAATAAAATCACAAAAAAGAGTTATTTTCAACATTTAGAAACTTCACCAATTTAAAACAAACAAAGAGCGTTTAGTATTTTATTAGTGAGGTGCTGTCTAGAGTTATAAGTAGGTATGGTGATATTGCACAAACTCTATCCACGTGGTACAAACATTTGCATTAAACTCATATCTAACAGTGATTGAAACAATCTTGCAAAATTCATAAAACCAAGATGCGATTAATTTTTATCGCATTGATTTACAAATTGATTTACCTGGCGAAGGACGTGCAATGTGCAGATAGTTGCTATTGTGGTTTTGGAGGACCGTGTAGGTTCCATCGCGACACTCACAAAGTTGTGCCCACCGATTGCTCCCAATGTGCTGAGGCCAGCAAAGGACTCTACAAAAATTGCAACGATCTTTTAGACCATTGTGAGTCCAATCCCTGCGCGAATGGTGGAAAGTGCGTAGCGACTTTCGGCGGTTTTTTCTGTAGGTGCCCCAAGGAATTTTACGGTCACATGTGTGAAACTGCAAGGAGGAAGTTTGGTAAGTCGTTTTGGTTTAATTTTCAATTAAGTATGAACCTTTGTAATCGGCCGAGAAATAAATTTGTTTAACCCTCCCTCAAAATATTTTGGCTTACGATTCACGATGCGTAGATTCCAAAAATTGGGGTTTAAAGAAAGGTGGATGTACACATATATCCGTGACATGCCGGCACCGTTGTTTTCCGTGATTCGAAGGCTTCAGTGACATCTGTGATGAAATTTTCACTCTCATTCACTCACAAGGTACCGTACCTACCCTCTCAGTGTCAATGCTTTTCATACCGTCAGGGTTCTCTGGTGATCAAGGTTAACTGAGGCCTGGTTGTGGCTTTCAGTTTGGTAATAAAGAATTTCATTGGTAGGCATTGCTACCTACCTTCCATGAGGTTTCCGAGTTTTAGTTATTAGTCAGAAAAACCGAAACTCGTAAACGAGTTCCACTATCTGCTTTACAAGCAGATACCATGTTACATGGATATATGTCTTTGATTGGGGATTTCATAACGGTCGTCCTCGAGAGTTGTAAAGAAATCCTTTAACTTTGGACTGTAGGCGACGAAAAGTAGGATAAAGAATTTATTTTATCATTCTTGGAGGCAGAAAAAGCATACTATAAATTAAAGTTATATCTCCAATACAGACGCAACGAGCTGTTGTTAACAGTCGACTGTTGTCAGGGGATGAAAATGTTTCCTATGGAGTGGAGTAAATGATGCTATTGCTTTACATTAAGAATATTATAACCGGCTTATTAAAATTGTTTATAGTCCAATCAACTTAGTTTAGGGGTCAAAATCCGTTATGTGCCCACAATCTTAAATTTTTTTCAAATCACCAAACTGTACACTTCATTCTGATCTACATGTCCAACTAATCTGCATTTTTACTAAGGGATTGACTACTTGATGTTATGTATTTTTGAGCTGTGAGATTGCGAGCATCCAGACCACCAAACTATACACGGTAAAATTCCATATCAAGTTCCACATCAAGTAGTCAATCCCTTAGTAAAAATGCAGATTAGTTGGACATGTAGATCAGAATGAAGTGTATAGTTTAGTGGTCTGGAAGCTCGCATCTCAAAAATACATAACATCAAGTAGTCAATCCCTTAGTAAAAATGCAGATTAGTTGGGCGTTTAGCTTGGCGGGCATATAACGGCGCTTGGGCCTGCCGTTATCTAACTACAAGATAAGACAAGAAACTCAACAAAAGTCATTTATATTTGGCCGTACTAGTGTGTTGGAATGTTTGTAGCCTATAAATAGTGTTTGATGATAGTCTAGTAGTGATTTGAAAAAAATTTAAGATTGTGGGCACATAACGGATTTTGACCTAGTTTAGGAATGTAGCCAGGTACGTAAGGAGGGGGAAATTGGTAGCTTGAGAAGTGAACATTTATCACATAAATCAAGCGCGATGAAATCTGCGGAAGTTCCATTCCCCTAGCAACGGCTGGGTTGTACGTGAAAAACAGTGAAATTGTGACATCAATTTTGCGTGACAGAAATTTTTGGTTGACCCCCCAGAGCAAAGACATATCCATGTCAAAAAAATTAAAAGAAATATTTTTTCCAGTTTATTAATGTTTTTATTAATCCATTTTTTAATGTTCTGATTTATAGTTTATACACTTTTTTTAAAAGTACTATTCCGCTAAAAAATATGATGTTGCTATTTAACCATTTTACCAATTTCGATTCTTTTGAAGTTGGTTCCTTTTTAGGACGTCCCTCTGAAGCAAAGTCTTATTCGCAAGGCTTCATTAACAAGAGGGAAGCCTGTTGGAATTTATCCAGGGAGGTGGGGGACACACGAGATAAAAAATAAGCGCACATGAATCTTTCAGACCGAATGTGTGAAAAAATCTAATGGTGTAGCGTGGAGGTGTAAATATGTGTGTGAGTGTGTGTGTGCCACTCCTTTCCATTCTGGTTGTGGATAAGGCTTTGGGTAAGCTGCCAGCTGAAATAGGGTTTGATCTTGCCCCTGGGGTGCGAGTAGGTGCATTGGCTTTTGCAAATGAGGTTATCCTGCTCGCAGAAACCCATGAGGACTTGGAGATCTCCACAATGTCTTTGCTGAGCAGCTAGCCAGGTGTGGGTTAGTGGTCAACCCCTCTAAGTGTGGGTCGGTCTCTTTGGTTCCATCGGGCCACCAGCATAAAGTGAAGGTGGTGGATCAGGAGTGCTTTGTCTTTGGACAGACCGCGACCTTGGTGGAGCATTAGCCACAGCAGAAGCTGCGCCTCCTTTGCACGCACTTACTGCCAAAGCTAATCTATGGGTTAGTCTTTGGCAGGCTTGCTGCAGGGAGGCTGCTTGAGTTGGATCATGAAGTTCACTTTGCTGTGCGCTCTTGGCTTGGCATTTCACCTGGTGACCCAAGTGCCTACATCCACCCACTGGTCAATGCCCGTGGGCTTGGTATTGTCTCTCTTTCAGCCAGCATCTCATCCTTATGCTGCCTGTGCCTGCTTGCCCTAAGGAGCTCGAGCTGGGAGGTCGCCCACACTGCTGCTGACCTTGACTTTGTCAGGCAGCAGTTGTGGTGCGACATAGCAAAAAAAAAAAAAAAAAAAACAAAAAAAAACTACTCCCAAATGCAGCTCATGTGCTGAGTTCTCTGCTGCACTGCATTAGTCAGTAGATGGTAAAGAACTCTGACAGTGCTGTGAATCCCCCATTTCTGCCCAGTGGGTGGAATGTGCTTCAGAGGTCATTGGAGCCTGCAACTATTGCCATTTTCACACTGCCTGGGTGGCTACGCTAGCCACCTCGGTGAGGTGTTCTAGTAGTAGGAGCCTGTCGGGTATAAATGAGAACCTGTGCTGTGGTGCAGCAGTGTCCTCAGACTCAGGGTGGTGGCATTCTACGTCAAGTGCCACAGAGTTACTTAAGTTGAGCATCTCGGCAGGAGTGCTCTGTGGTATCACCACTCGCGTCCTGAGGGGTTCTTACTTGAACTGGTGATCATTTTATAGGGGCACTTCCTTTCATCCCTCTCTTCCTCTTCCTCCATCCTTAGAGATGGCGTCGGGTAAACCTGGGCATTCTCCCCACGCACACTATATATAATAATTTGCTCATTTTTAAATTTTACAAAACTCCGCCTTTGAGGGGATTTTTGTAATTAGAAAAAAAAGTGTGTGTTGTGAGTGTATATGTAGGTGTGAAAAATTTAGTCGATGCTGCCCAGGTCACAATATTCTCAACCGATTTTCATAATTATTTTTTGTTCAATCCCAATTTTAGTCTCGTTGTGCAACAAACCCCAAAAATTTTAAATTCCGTGATGGGAGAGGGAGTAAAGCTGAAAAAACGTCATATTTTTGAAAAATTTCGTCGACGCCACCCAGGTTACAATTCTTTTTTCGTGATTCTTATTTGGTTCGATCCCAATTTCAGTCTAGTTGTGCAACAATCCTTGAGAATTTCGGATTCGCTGTCAAGGTGTGGGGTGGAGGGGATAATTATTACCGAATCTTTCAAGAGCCGTCCAAGCGGCAAACTGCGATCGGTTTTCATGATTCTTATTTCGTTCCAATACGAATTTGTTTAGTTTTAGATCACTTGTCAGGGGGTTTAAAATTTCATCATGTAGGAGGTGAATGAAGAGGTAATACTGACTAATCATGATGATTTTAATTATTCCCGTCAAATTTTCATGATCTTTTTTTATTCATTTATGAATTTGGTCTAGTTTTGTAAAATATGTCTAGAGTTTCAAATGTCATGCTGGAAGGGCTAAAGGTAAGGGACACACTTATCCGCATCGTACGAATGGCATGCATCGAAAGGGTCGGATTTTAGTATTCGTTATGCTGTTTTGAATGCATCACACGCATGGAGACTGGCAATGCCAAAACTTGCTTCTCCGTGCAGCACACATCGAGGGATCCCCCACTCTTCTTTTCTGCCATCGAATACTCTCGATACTATCGATCCAGCCTCCCAACACATCGATGCAGTCAGAAGTTCTGAAAAGGGGGGGGATAGAATTGGTTCCCTCCTCCGCCGCGCAGCGGCGCTAGTCTCCCACTTTTATCTCCCTCCTACTGAATAGTGAAGTATTGTGATTGTCTCCATTTAGGATAGTTGAATTGTAGCTCAATGGATATGATTATGGTCTCGTAAGACTAGCAAGCTGGGGTACGCCTCGGACCCCAATAATGCAAGTGCTAGCGCTGCTCCCTAATGAAGCTTCATCCATGTGCAATAGGTATACTATCTATCTATAATTACCATTGATAATGAAGAATATCTAATTAATGAATTATATAGAAACTATGCTGATTTTCCCAGACAAATTTGAAGTAGTTTCTGGGCCCAGAGTTTGGTACCAAGTCAATCGAGTTTGGGGAGGGCTGACGAGAGCAAATCAGCTAATTACTTTTCTCGTTGAAAGTCCTGGTGATGGAATGGTAGTGCACATCAGTTTCGATGACGGTCGGAGCCTCACACTTCTGGACACGGATTTGAGGTTGAGCAACGAGAAACAGAAGTGCTTGGAAGCCTACAAAATGTGGCCCATGTCGAATGATCCTAAAATTTGTGAAACATTGCCAGATGGCGGTAAGTAATATCAATCACTCCACAGTCTATTCATAATAACTTGATCAATAAGTAAGAAGTTCATATAGGTGCTGATTTTGAGACTTCGACACTACCTAGCGCATTCTTACATTGAGGCAAGGCGTAAATAACCCATGGTGACAAAGAAACCATGTGGTGAATTGGCGCCATCTCTTGTGTGTTTGCACATACTGCATACCTAGTTCCTAGTCATGTATATATATATATATATATATATATATATATATATATATATATATATATATATATATAAGATAATAAAATTTAAGCAAATTACATCCAGTGATGACTTCAAACGCTACGATCGCAAGACAAGATTAAATCTGAGCAGTAGAGATCCATATGAAATATATGTTGGGGAGTTCCTCCGCGAGTTTCCCCCTCTACCCCTTCAAATTTCATCAACTTTGTAGCAACCCCTATTTTTTTCTACCTCACTACTGGACTACATATTTTTATGTTAGCTAGTACAAAATAGTTATAAGATTGGCCCCTAGAGGGTAGCTCATGTTAATTTTAAGATTCGCCAGTAGAGGGGTCGCAAGTCAGACTCCTAATTAGGCGAACCAATGGTGGACTGGTATGGGTGATATTCTCGAGACATGGACACTAGCGCATCCTTACATCGAGGCAAGACGAAATCGAAGTTAATTCACCATGGTGATGAGTATACATGCGAAAATGCGCCATTTGTAGCCACAGCTGGACAACAGCATAACATAGTCTCACCTAGTTCCGAGTCAATATTTTCATTATTTGTAATATGCAAGAGCAAGGTGATAAATTGTATGCAAATTACATCAAGTTATTATCAGGTGTTGACCTCAAACGCTACGAACGCAAGTTTTAATCTGTAGGGTAGAGATCCATATGAGTTGAAATACAAGTGTTCTAGAAGATCCAGACATCAGCCGCAAAGATGTTGTGGATTACCTGTCTAGTTTAAGAACTGTTCTTTGAATCAATTGAATCTAAAAATCTTTAGAGTACTGTGAAAGTGGTCTTGTGAAAGGATAAGCAATAAACTTCCTAGCTGAGAATCGATTGTTTGTATATCAATGTATCGATTTGTCACTACTCCTGTTTCAATGGCCGTTGCTGGAAAACTGGCGGACAGATAGTGTGATAAGATCAGCTATTTTGAAATTACAGTCCAAACTGACCCTCTTCAACATCTACAACATCAACATCTACACTTTCCCAATTCACGAAATTGAAGGTTTAACAACAGCAGTGACATCATACGCAGACGATTTTTCTTGCTACGTCACGGCCCCCACAAAACAGGAATGCTATGAAAAATTGACGACAGACGTATGTTTAATTGAAGCAGAACTCGCACAGTTAAATCTCCCCTTGAACTACGATAAAACTAAATTCATTGACTTGACAAAAAGAAGGAGCTATGCCATTCCTGACACCGTTATCCCACTAAACCGAGGTAACATACAACAGGTAACCTCGTGGAAATATTTGGGAATCGAATTAGAACAACAAAGGACTGGTATTTCCCATACCAGATATGTTAAACATAGAATAGAACTAGATCTGAACGCCATGAGGCGCCTTCGGGGCACAACCTGGGGTAACAGCTCACTCACCCAGTTACAGCTTTTCAAATCCGTAATTCTACCAAAAATAGAATATGGAGCATTTACATATTTTTTCATGAGCATAACTAACCCTAGGAACCTACAAAAATCACAAAATCAGATCCTGTGACAGGTACTTGGTGCTGTGAGGACAACTCCTATCAAGTCCATGCATGCCCTAACAGGAATTTTACCCCTTCATCATCACCTGAGACTCATCGTACATCGGCAGCTGCTTAAATTATGCGTTACATCGTCCTACCTCAAACTTCAAGTCATGTCTCTTAAAGAGACTCTAGAGGTCAGATGCCCGGTGAGATTGAGGGTTTGGGGGGAGGTGATCCTTGAACTGGGAATTGCACTAACTCATAGAAAGATTCACTGCCCAGACGATCTGAAAACTACACGGCGAATAGACGAAGAACTTGGCAACATGTTGGTATCTGAAATCCCAGGGATCAAAAAGAATGGAAATCAGCCACATGATGAAATTAGACAAAAAGCACTAGAGTTCATGTCAAGTAGGTTCCCCAACTACCTGCGGATTTGGACAGATGGAGCCAAGAACTCAAGCGGAGTTGCAGCTGCCTACTTTTGCGCCGGGGAGGAATGTGGTGGCTCAGGTAGAAAACTTCAAGCGGATTCCTGCGTGTTTTGGTCAGAAATTAGGGGTCTGGCAGCGATTCACGCCAACTGGCTTCATCCACCGCATTCCAACCTACTCATTATAACAGATTCCAAATCTACAATCCAAGCCTTGAGTAAGTTGGGTATAGGAGACCCCACCCCCCCTCATCTTATACAACTTCGAAATGAGCTTCTGAAGCTAAAAAACAAGATGACCGACGTGAAGGTAGTGTGGAATCCCAGTCACGTGGGGCTCATGCACGACTTCACTGCAGATAGAACCGCGACTCTTGCCACCAGGCTACCTACGGTCCACGAGGATGAGGAACTCTGGCACGTTAACGAGCTGAGAAGGCTGAGAGGAGTGGTGGAGACCAGATGGAGACAAGAATATTTGGAGACCGATGGAGCTGGATCATGGACTCGGGGTATTATCCGGGATCCCCTTGCCACACCCTGGTTCAAAAACACATCTGGCTCGGTTCACGGCGTCACGCTGGCCTGTAGGCTTGTTTTGGGCCATGATTGGCGAAATCTCTACAAATTTAGGCTACGTTTTGCCAACCAATTTGAATGCCAGCTATGTGGCCTAGATTACGACCACATGATACACCTTCTGGTGGAAAGCAGGGTGACGGCTCCTTTGATCGAGGGGTTTCTGGGGGAGGAGGGAAGGCAGAACGTGGTACAGTCCAGAGAAGACAGGGTGATTGACCTTCTGAGGAGAGCGGTGGAGGAACCAGAATTACTTCTCAAGCTTGTGCAGAAACTTAGAGAGTCGAACTTGCAGTGGTAGAGAGTTTTGTGCACTGGAGGGACTTAAAATGCGGGGTATGATGGGTAGCACCTTGGCCGGCCTTGGTCCCACATCCCCCACTTATTCAGTAGTCCAGGTTAGCAATTTATATATTACCTAATTGTTACCAAACTACCTAATTGTTCCTATTGAAAGAAAAAAAACTAAGACTACAGATGAGAACCACAACCACTTTATATATGCTCACAATAGCTTCAAACTGGCGAGCAGTATTTAGATTTAACAACAACAACAACAGTCCAAACTTTGGCTTGTCGATGTTGTCAAAGGTAGAAGTGTTGTTTTTGGTGGAACCTGTTTGATATCTATTTATTTGAACTTCCTGAAGTTTTGAGGTACCCAGTGATGATGCCTGAAACTCTTTTCCAAAAGAAACCCCGAGCAGTGAAGTACCCAGTGTTATTTGATTTTCTTCCAGTTACGATTTTATGAAAAAAGTGCCTAACGATCTCAAAAGTGGGGTGAATAGGGTTACTCATTCGTGTGCTGTTATATTGATATTCCCACTATGCATGGGTAGAGGTAGGTACCTACTTTTCCTTTTCTTTAAATAAGTCTACTCTCTCTCTCTCTCTCTCTCGAGTTTTAAACATTGCCTTCCTATGAAAAGTCAGTTTATTATTGATTGAATGAGGTATCTTTCGTGAGACTAGTGGTTTTTCTTGTTAAAATGTCTTCCTATTTAAGACACGTAAGTTCCTCTGTGCCTTTATTTTGTTCAGTCTGGGCTTAAAGAGAAAAAATTTAGTTTTTACTCATTTCAGAAACTTCTGTGAGATTTTTGATATCTCTGGCCAAGAATTTAGACGATTTCTCTGTGTAAGACACTCAATGTACTTAGCGTTTTTCAATCGATAATGGATTCATTCATGGATGAGTAGGTAGGTAGGTACTGCCGTAAAGAGAAAAAACGCCTTATCTCACAAAATCATAAATTTTCAGGAGAGCGCTTCAAAGTTTTGCACTGTTGTTCGGTTACTCGATGTTTAGTGATCACCTGAGTTCCAAATTACCGACAAAATAATCGTTTCTAGTTGTCAAGAACGGCCCATGAGGTGTTTTATTAGATTTCGACAATTTTTTCTCCACAGAAGTTTGAGGAAAAACGCCTTAATACTAATTAATACTAATGCCAGTTGAGTCAAGAACACCTACATACCTAAGTTTGAAGGTGATATTCAACTTATTTGTTAGTAGGTACCTACCTAATCAGTAATATTTATTACCTATGTATACTTTCATTTCATATCATCCTATTTTTATTAGTCCATTTATCTAATTAATAAACCTCTTTGTTTATTATTTCATTAAAAAACTATTACAGCCACACGATTCTTTTTTTAGGTATTTATTAATTTTTTTAAATCTATTTGAACGAATTTTAACCCGTACGTTAGAACTTTTGAATATTGACACTACCACAAAATAAAGGCTCTTTAGATACCTATGCAAATTCAGTTATAATAACATCAAAATGAGAGTGGGAGTAATTTTGCGCCCCGTAATCATATTTTTCATTCAGCACGTTGCACGTGTTGTAAACGTCGATTAGAGAAAAAAAATGGGCAACAAATAAACTTTGCATCGGTAATCAACTTCACAAAACACGATTCCAGGGAAAAGATTGGTAAATTGTATCACTCATTAAAAATATCAACATTAATTAATATTAACAGACTAGGTTCTTAGAGATTTTCATATTTTGGCTTCACCATTGGAAAGAGCGTATGAAAATCAGGGGAGGGGGGGGGGGGGGGGTTACGAAAAAACCCGTTTCCGAAAATTTTTGAGATAAGGCGTTCAACTTTCTTTTTAGGGCAGGTTAGTTAGTGTTCTTAGATGATCGAGTTCATCTAGACTGTTATCACAACAAAAATCTCACCCTTCTTTTATTTTAAGTCGGTGCCTATTAAAGTTGTAATTCGCAGGATTAAGGCGAATTACAACTTAAAATTAAAATCCACCGTCATTTGCTGTTTTGGTGGTGAAGTTCTATTTTGAGGTTCATTTTGAAAGTTATTTGTTAGTCTTGACAAAACGATCAGATACTGCCTGGGAGTAATACCCGAGGGGAACCATTTTACCCAAATATCTGGTCCACATTACCCGAAACGTAGGGTAAAATGGCACCTTTTCCCCAAAATACCTATTAAAGTTCTAGACATCAATTGGGAAGATATTGGGTATAGGTACCTAACGTCACCAGAAACATGTTTCAGCTCATCCCCTCTCCCATCGACTTACACTTACAGCATCACTCGTCCACTATGTTTTGTGTAATTTTGCATAATAAAATTCGCAGAAACGGTGGTTTGTGCTGCATTGAGATAACAGAGAAATTTTTTCTCACTCGGAAGGGACTAAATTTCAAACATTTATTAATATCAATCCTTCTCCAAAAATGAGGAGAAGCTACCCTTTAGGTATTACTTCTAAAAGTTCATCTTTTCAAATAGAAAGGTACCAATCTAATTGTTTGGATTAATTTTCACAAATGTTTCCAATATGTATTTCATATTGGCATGTAGAATATATTCCATAATATTTCAGATGTCTACAGTACGAAGATACATGTTGGTTACTTTGATGACCAGATGAATAAGCAATATGGTCTGATGACAGCTAGAATTGAAGGTAGAAATGTCAGTGAAGGAAGATTGGACGACATCCACTTTACGGTCCTGAACTGGAGGAGGATAACTTATTCTCAATATTATAGAATACATTCTGTTTTCGACATCTGGCCTAAATGCTTATACAAAATTAACTTTTTTGGATGGTAAGAACGTTGTCTGTTATTATGTCTATCAAACTTCTAAGTAGTACCTACCTACATTGTTTCTCTTTGCTAGGTAGGTATTGAAAACAATTTTTTTTTCCAATCGTTTTTCCAAAATTTCTTTTCCTCTGTGATACCATTCTCAGTTACTCAAAATGTCACAGTGCCTTGGGCTGGGAGTCGACATATTGATATAGTTTAAATATATATCCAAGAATGTTTCTGTTGTTGGTGCTGCACTGCAGATCTGAGGGTTTTTTTTTTACCCCTCTCACTTGTAAACCCTAGCGGCAGGGGCTTTATTCTCCCCCTGCTCCACTTTTAGCGAATTCTCGTAAAAAATGAACTATTGCAATGGCTCGGAAATTTTTATAATAAACATTTGTGAATAATTCCTTCATTGAAATCCGTTTTGGAGCAATCTGAAACGAATCCTAGAGTTTAACACTTTTAAATATATATATATATATATATATATATATATATATATATATATATATATATATATATATATATATATATATAGTGTTGTGGAAACCAGGTGTTATGTTACTAGAAAATCATGTGTTGGTTGTTGTTAATCTAAAAAAGATCGTTGTCGTGTTTATGAGTTTAGACAAAAAGGAGATTCTATATTTTCAAAGTACGAATCAATACATTCTGTTTGCTTGAATCGTTTCTGTGAGTGTCATTTCTCAACATTTGGTGTCAGAAGTGGCCTCGTACCTTGAGTTGAAATATGGCGGAAGATGGTTCCATTGGGTCTCGGGTGCATCGTCGGCACGCGAATGGTGATGATGCTGAGGCAGAAAACCAACCAAGTGAAGTTCATATGTCGTTAGATATGATAGGTCGGCAATTGATAACTTTGACCAACACATTTCAACAGTTTCTGATCCAACATCAGACCGAATCCACATCGTCGGGAGTAAGGATTGAAAGTGTACCATCAACATCGATCCAACCTAGTCAACGAGCAGACGAGCAGCATTCTATCCGCAAGGATATTGTCAAGCCGCCTACATACGACGGGTTATCCCCCTGGGATGATTATTGGGTGCAGTTCCAGGTCATTGCAGAAGCTAATGGGTGGAGTATGGAGACATCCTGCGTTCGTCTGATGGCAGTACTGCGTGGCGTTGCCCTTGCTGCTGTCTGCAATATACCATCGAGTTCTAGGACCCTGATGACCATGGTTGACTGTCTGAACCAACGGTTTGGGGCTCAAGGCCAAGCACGACTGTTCTTGGCTCGTTTGCGGCAAAGAAATCAAGGCCCAAGGGAGGACGTTGCTGCATTTGCTGCAGACGTTGAAAGTTTAGCTCGGCGAGCCGTGACGGGGGAGGAGGCTAGGGAGACCATTTCAATGGAGCAATTCCTGAATGGGCTGAGGAACCAACGCCTGCGAGAATTGGTTATTGCTGGGGATCCAACCAACCTCAAGGATGCCGTGACAATAGCATTGAGGTTGGAAGCTGGGCTAGCTTTGTGTCCTATTACTATTCGTGCATTAGATAGTGAGGAGACAAGGTGTGCGCAAGAAGAAGATAGTAAAGAGGAAACAATACGCCGGGTGATGAAGACTAGGACAACGAACAAAGAACGAAGTTTTAGAAGAACCGTGGAGTGCTGGAAATGTGGACAGCTAGGCCATTTCAGTAGGGAGTGTATAAAGAAGAAGGAAAACTAGAAACCACCAGTTTCAAGGCCCAGAATCTGGTGAGGGATCAGAGGCCTCCAGCATGTGAAGGAGAAGGGCCAATATACTCGTACCCAGTGTTTAGGACATCAATAATTATGGATGGTGAGATTGATAGTGTACCTTGCCGAATGATATTGGATACGGGGGCTACTGTCTCTGTGATTAATCCATCGGTGGTGAAAGGTAGGAAAGTGGAGGATGGACCCATCAGGGGACAGCTGAGAACTGTGAGTGGGGAGGTTATTCCTGTTTTGGGTCACGTGAAAGTGCAAATGGATTTAGGTGACAAACGGCCCAAGCTTCATGAATGCATAGTAGCCCAGATTCAGGAAGAATGCATAGTGGGGATGGACTTTCTTCAATCACATAATTGTGTGATTGATGTAGGTAGGCAGGTGTTGCAATTGGGTGATTCCGAAATACCGTTTGGACCAATGAGGGATCAACAGAACCATCATCATTCATTCAAAGCTGACACCCATAAGCAGCTGCAAGTACATCTGAAAGAGTTGTTCGATATATCAATTGATACATTAGAGAAGAAAGGGGAGCAACAAGCGTTTTATCAGCTACTTTGTCGTAACGAGGATGTTTTTGCATCAAAGAAGACAGAACTGGGCAAATGTACACTGGGAATGCATTCGATCAATGTTCAGAACCATCCCCCAATCAGACAGCACCCAAGGAGGGTTAGTCCTGTACAGCAAGAGACTGTTAATAACTTGGTTAAAGAAATGCTTGAAGCAGGGGTGATTGAAGAGTCAAACAGTCCCTGGGCAAGCCCTGTGGTGATGGTCCGGAAGAAGGATGGCACATGGCGGTTCTGCGTTGATTATCGCAAGCTTAATGCCGTGACGGTAAAAGATTCTCATCCACTGCCTCACATTCAAGAGACATTACGATCATTGGAAGGCAGCCAGTGGTTTACAACCCTTGATCTGCAGGCTGGGTACTGGCAGATTCCATTGGACCAAGGAGCAAGGGAGAAGACAGCATTCTGTACTAGGTATGGCCTGTGGCAGTTCACTGTTATGCCATTCGGGTTGTGCAATGCACCCAGTACTTTTCAACGCCTGATGCGTCAACTGCTGCAACCTTTAATAAACAAGGGTGTTTTGGAAGTCTACCTTGATGATATTTTAGTTCATACGCCATCGTTGGATGAACATTTGAAGTGTTTGGAAGAAGTTTTTAAATTGTTACGTAGAGGGGGACTGAAACTCAATGTGAAGAAGTGCCAGTTTTTGAGGAAGACTGCTTCCTACCTTGGACATTTAATAACAAATGAGGGTATTGCAACTGATCCCAAGAAAGTAAAGGCTATAGTAGATTGGCCTCGTCCAACTAATGCAAAAGAGCTTCGTTCGTTTATTGGTCTCTGCTCGTATTACAGAGTGTTTGTTCCGGATCTTGCCAATGTTCTTAAGCCATTATACCAAAAGCAGAATGAACCCCAGCATTTTCGATGGACAGAGTCTTGTGAGAAGGCATTTAACAGGATGAAAATGTTATTGCAACGTGCACCCATCCTGGCTCATGTGTTGCCGAAGAGTGAGTTCATCATTGACACAGATGCAAGTGATATAGCCATTGGAGCAGTACTCTCACAGTTGCAGAATGGAAGTGAAAAGGTAATTGCATATTACAGTCGATGTCTGTCACATAGTGAACGCAATTATTGCACAACGCGCAAAGAGTTGTTGAGTGTAGTGGAAGCAGTAAAAACATTTGCAACATATGGCTTAGACAATGGGAAGCCATTGACGGTCCGCACAGACCACTCGTCACTCCAATGGTTGATGAATTTCAAAGCAGTGGATGGACAGCTAGCCAGATGGCTTGAGCAGTTAGCACCCTACAAACTGGAACTACGTTACCGGAAAGGAGTTTTGCATGGGAATGCTGATGCCCTCTCCAGACGACCATGTGCAGAGCAAGGATGCAGATACTGTGAAAAGCGAGAGCAGAATGTACGAAATTCACAGACTTACGCCATAAAATTACAACAAGATGATTCCATAGAGTACATAGTGAAAGAACAGTGCAACGATGAATCTCTCCAGAAGATTAGAATGTGGCTTGAAAGTCAGCAACGACCGGAGTGGCATGAAATTTCGGGACTCAGTGCTACAATGAAGGCTTACTGGGCAATGTTCGATTCCCTTATCATACAGGATGGTTGCCTGTGTCGTCGATGGGAAAGTGTGGATGGTCGGAAGATATTGATGCAAGCTGTGATACCCAAGAAATTGCAGAGGCAGCTATTTGATACCGTTCATGGCTTAGTACACTTTGGAGAGAAAAGGACAGCGTCACAGCTCCGGAAAAATTACTATTGGATTGGGATTCACAAGGATGTTCGGGAGTGGTGCCGAAGCTGTGAAATTTGTGCCAAGAGAAGAGGAGGTAGAAGATTAGGAAAAGCACCGCTGCAACTGAGTCAGACTGGCGTCCCATTTCAGCGAATTGCTATTGACGTTTTTGGTCCATTGCCTGTGACAGAGAGAGGAAATCGATATGTGTTTACTGTTGTAGATTTCTTCACAAAGTGGCCAGAGGCAATACCAATTCCGGATCAACGAGCTGAGACGGTTGCTACAGCTTTGGTACAACACGTGATTTCCCGATTCGGAATCCCGGGTGAAGTCCACTCTGATCAAGGTACCAATTTCGAATCGGAGTTGTTCAAAATCCTCATGAATCAACTTGGATCAAGAAGACTCGTAGTACACCACTACACCCACAAAGTGAGGGGCAGGTTGAAAGACTTCATCGGACCTTATACGATTGGTTGGCAAAAATGATTAAAAATCATCAGAGAGATTGGGACCTTCAGCTGCCTGTAGCGTTGCTAGCTTATCGTTCCTCGGAGCACACAGCCACAGGTTATTCGCCAGCGTTCCTCATGTATGGAAGAGAATTGCAACTGCCGGTACACCTACTTTTTGGAAAACCCCCCGGAGACGAACGTCTCCCACAGTACGTAGAGGAACTCCGAACGAGATTGGAAGAGGCACACACGAAAGCAAGGGAGCAATTGGCCATACGGGCGGAAGATATGAAGAGAAGGTACGACATGGGGTCAAAGGTCCCACCGTTCCAGGTAGGCGACCAAGTATGGGTGCACAATCCTCGGAGAATCAAGGGGAGGAACCCGAAATTACAATGTCCATGGGAGGGTCCGTGTACAATTGTGAGCAGACTGAACGATGTGGTCTTCCGAATACGTAACTCTAGAGGAAAGCTGAAGTTGCTCCATGCGGACAGAATAAGCGCGTACTGTGGAGCTTGAAAGGAAAGGTGGGAGGAGTGTTGTGGAAACCAGGTGTTATGTTACTAGAAAATCATGTGTTGGTTGTTGTTAATCTAAAAAAGATCGTTGTCGTGTTTATGAGTTTAGACAAAAAAGGAGATTCTATATTTTCAAAGTACGAATCAATACATTCTGTTTGCTTGAATCGTTTCTGTGAGTGTCATTTCTCAACAATATATATATAAAACATCAACAGTAAACACATGAATGAATTTGACTATTTAATTTAAGCTCTGCTGGATGATAAGGATTCATAATCACAATTTTACATTGATTGAGTTACCAACAAAGAGCTCTTCAAGTTTGGAGGTGGGTGCCAGTTTGGTGGATTAGGAATCACAAATATATGGCTGTAGTTCATCGTTTTTCCATGTGCTTTGCCCCTGTCGAGCGTTTCGTGAATATTATAATATACCTACATAATACCTAATATACACAAACTATTTTGCTTACCAAATGGCAACCGGAGATCTGGCAACTTCGGCCATTCCTTTAAATAACCCCATCTTCTTCCCCACTCTTCTCTTTTAAAAAGCAAGGAACTACTACTGGATACTGGAACGCTGTCTCAGCGTTGAGCGTGAGGTCGTGTGGGTTGAGAGCCTCATCACCCATGTGTGGGGCAACTACTCCCAGTCAGTAGTACAGGGAATTCTCAATTTTAGTTCGATTTTGATTAAGTTTTCAGGGATTGTGTTGGTTAGCTTTTAGATGTTCCCCTATGAATTTCATTGCCATCGAATCTTTAATGACTTGTGCGCAAGCTCGAACGTGAATTCTTTACAAAACGTCGATTTTTTACGACCTATAGGTCGGATCTTGTTCAAACCCGGAGGGTAGTTGGTTATACCTATCAGAAAGATGCCTTATGAGTTTTATTGCGATTGATTGATTAATGACCAGAGTGCATGCACAAAAATAAAATTGGTTGACATTTGTGAAACTGAGAGACTAATGAACCGATTTTGATGGAATTTTCAGGTTTTGTGTGGGTTAGCTTCTAGAGGGTCCCCTTTAAATTGCATCTTTGTTCGGATCAATAATAGGGTGTGAGCATGCGCCAACGTCAGATTCTGACAACTTCGATTTCTTATGATCTTTCGGTCCGATTAATTCAAACTTGGAGGGTAGTTGGGTAGAGGTTTTTATGAAGGTGTCCTACGCATTTTGTCGCCATATTCTGAGCGATGAGAGATGATAGAGATGTGATGAAGTAGATAGCATCTTTTATGTATCATTCCAGTTGTTGTAGTTCGTTGCTCAAAATTGGATGATGCGCTGCGAGTGGTTGCTGAAAGGGTGGGGGGGATATAAGAGCGCATGGGGGCGCGCTCCCTTTTGATCGTAATAGTTTAAAGCCTTGACCACCGCCAGAAGTTCCTTTCGGGTAGCACAATAATTTCTTTCCGATTTGGACAAACATTTACTGAAGTATGCTACCACTCGCTCTTTACCATCCTGTATCTGAGACAGTGTAGCCCCTACTGTTGTTTACTTGCAACTGCATCAATGAAAAAACGATCATTATCCCGTAGAGCCTGCTCCAGCTCGATGCTCAGTGCTATCTTCATCCACTCAAATGCTTCATTAATACTATGAGTCCACTTCAATATGTCCCCTTCTTGAACCTCATATAATGGTTTCATAACTTCTGAAAAACGGGCACAAACTCACAGTAGGAGCTGCATTAGCCAAACACGCCGTCACCTCCTTGCATGTCTTTAGCACAGGCCAGTTGCGCACAGTCTGTACTTTAGCTGGATCTGGTCGCAACCCTTCCCTGGTGACCTAGATATGAGGCAGTTGCTGTAAACATGCTTCTTTGTGTTGAATTTTAGATTACACCCTAGTCAAAACTTCAGAACCTGATGTAAATGTTCCAGATGTAGTTCAAAGCTGGTACTGTGGACCAGAACATCATCAATATAGATCATTACCAAACCAGCCACTATCACATCCTTCAGGGCATTTCTCACAGCACGTTGGAATGTTGCTGGTGCATTGGTTAGCCCAAATGGCGTGACTTTAAATTGCCATAATCCTGAACATGTGCAGAGTGCAGTCTTAGCCTGATCTTCTGGAGCCATAGGGATCTGCCAACATTCACTGTAGAAATCCAATTTAGAGAACCAAGTGCATCCCTCAAGTCCTCACAGGAGTTCATCTGCTTTGGGTAGTGGGTGTGCTTCTTTCTTTGTAACTGCATTCAGGCGCCTGCAGTCTACACAAAACCTCATAAACAACAAATCCTCTTTCTTGTCTACCACCTTAATCGGACTGTCCCATGCACTCTTAGATGGCTCAATAACCTCCTGCTGAAACATATCTTCCTCTCTCTAAGGGTAACCGAATAGAATGTGTGGCCCCAACATCAATGATATGAGGGTCCACTTGAGCCACTCCGTAGGGCATGTCCTCCTTAGCAAACACATTCTGGAATTCTTCCAACAGCTTTCGTACCTCTTGTACTTGTTTATGACTTGAGTGTTTCGTGGACCTTTCTCACAGCTGCTCCAGGTCTGCACTGCTCTAGGAAAATTCTCAGCTTTGAGTTTTCTTTGAATTTTTACCACATTTTTTCCTAGATGCATAGTTACCCTACTCAAATCAACAACACAACTGTGCAGGAGCAGTAAGTCCAACCCCAATAAACAATCTACCGCAATTTTTGCCACAACCACAGGCTATTGATAAGTGATATTACCTAGCACTATCTCCAACAGAGCCACTTACCTCAATTGGCGCACCCGTTGCACTGCACAATTTCAGGCTACTCTGCATTTCCCTCAGTGTTGTCTGATCAATAAGCAAAATCGCCCAATGGTGACAGCAGCCCCTGTGTCCAGCACGATATCACACGGCCTCCCATTGATGATCCCATTCTCCCGGAGTGTGTTTCCAGTGACACCCAGAATAGATAGGGGATTCTTGCACTGACCAAAGTCCCTCTTGGTCAGTGCATGGTCCTTTCCCTCTCTTTTATCATCGGATTGTTGCTGTTGGCATGGTAGCCATGAATTCCTGGGCCTTACTTTCCTGACATACCCAACATTGTGGATCTGTTTTGTTGTACATGCTTGATCTTCCTTCAACAGCTCAGCCAATGGGAGGGAATCCCCTCATTCACATCCACCTGTTGAATAAGGGCAGGTTGCCTTACAGTACCTGCTCAAACCATGTTGGCCTCTGCCTGCAAAGCAAAACTTAATGCCTCTGGTAAGGTGTTGGCTGCTCCACACAATACTAACTCCTTCAGGTCTTTTCAATCTAACTTCAGTCCAACTCCAACAGTAACTGTTGAAATGCTAGAGCATTACTTGCTGCTCGAGGGCCCATGGGCAAAGCTCGGTATGTCAACACCTCGACATCAGCACCAAACATTGGCAGACCTTCTTGTGGCCCTATCGCCTTATCTGAATCAATCTGGCTCATGAAAAAATTTTGTTGTTCAGCACCCCCAAACCGCTACCTCAATGCTGGCATCATGGCGCCATAGGTAGGAGCAGCAGCATCCTGCATCAACATGACTGTTGTTATGGCTGGACTTCTGAGTGTGGCAACCAGCTGAGATGCTTTCTCAGTTTCAACCCAGCCATTGGTTGTACTCACATGCTCGAATTGAAAGGCAAAGTCCTCAAATACCCCCGAGCCATCGTAAGAACTAGGTTTCACCTTTATTGCTTGCATCCAAGTCTGCATAAGCGGTTATGCTATATGCGCCATCAAGTCTGCCAGCCCTGTGGCTTGTCGAGTCACCAGCACAGCTATTAGAGCAATCTGTTCTTTTAACTCCCCAATCTCTGTTAGGGGGTCCCTTGTACAGTTGCCCACATGTTGCCTATCTGTTGGAAGATCATGATGTTCCTCATGTCCTCCACCAGGCTGCTCACTGCCACCTACTGAACCGTGAACACCTTGTCCGACCGTAAAACCACTTCATAGCTCCATTATACACACTTATAACACCAGTGTTAAGGTTTTACCCTTTATAAAAGAAAAACAAATGATTTGAACAAAGTATCACAAGCAACTAACTTTTATTTGTACCCACAACACACCAAACAACATCATAGAAATACTGGAATTCCTTCACATATCTAGATAATGACAATGAACCTCTATCCAAAACCACCCTCCTGATGAGAACAGAGCATCAAGGTACAAACATTGGGCAGAGTTCAAAACTTGTAGTCGCTACAGATATGATTTGTCAAGAATTTTTAGGAATTCGATTCATTTTATTACTTTATAATTTAAGGATTTATCTAGGATTATTTGATGTTATTTAATTGTTGGTATATTTATGAAGAATAACCTATGTGATTAGTATGTTGTTATACGTGTAAAACTTGTTCATCAGCTCAGTAAATCGCAACTCTCCAGTACTTCATGGAAGTGGAAGCACTATTTCTCTGAAAGCAATACGTGTTCCCATAACAAACTGTGGAGGAGCTTCACGCATAAAGGAAATGAAGTGGTATGTGTCTCAAAGAGGTATGTACCTACCTAATGTTATTGTATGCCATATGTTGAGGAACTCCTAAAACACATTATTCATAAATGGATACATAAATATATATAAATGAATGTCTATATGTGTAGGTGTGTGTGTGCATGCTTTCTGCCTTTCAATCTCTTTTCCTGAAGCCCCACCACTAGCATCTTGTCCAGGATGCAATCCTGGCAGATAGGTGTGGGGCAAAAACTCCTACTGCCATGGGGAACCAACCTGCCATTCAGCAATTCTGCCCCATGAACTCTGGTCTTCTTTCTGAACTGAAGACTAAGGTGTTGAAGCTCCAAGACCAGGTAGGCTATATTGATAATTATGAGAGTGCCTACCTGCAGGCTCGGGGAAGTTGCGATGTTGAGGTGCTGGATGGCTTGGAAGTTCAGGTAGTAGCATGTGTACTGAGGATCTTCCCGCAGGTTTAGGATGTGACTATGCTGTGGTACGAGTAGGTGTTCCTCCTTGCACAATGCCTCATGGAGGTCACAAGGGACCCAAGAAAAGAGGCAGGAATACCTGCGGGTCCAGAAGTTGTCATCTGGCTCTGCAGCTTTGGTGATACTGGAAGGAGCTGGGAATGAGCAAGTTTGCCCTCTCGTCAGTAATTGTGGACTATTGGGAGACATTGATGAATGTGAGTTATTGCTATCAGGAAGACCCTTCAAAAGTGTTGGGCCACACTTGAAAAATTTCAAACCTTGAAAAAGAGGGGAAATGTTCAATTTATATTTTGTTGGTTGCCTTCCACCATTTTCAAACGATTCTGGCGTCTCGTTCTCCAGTGGCAGGTGTCACAGGGGACATCCAGAGAGAATTTCCGTCAGTGGCTGGCACAGTGGATAACCAAACAGTTCTCCAAACTGTCATATCAAGAAATGGCGCTTTATCTTGACTTGACGCTCTGGATGTGGCTAAGGTCTTCGACACTGTATGCTATTCTGTCCAGAGCCATTTGTCTTTGTGGTGTTGGTGCTTCTGTTAATTTAATTGAGTATGTTGCCCATATGTTCCACGAAGGTCTGGTGGTCCTCTAAGCGCAGGGAGGGGGAGATGTCAGGTAATGTTATTGACTATGGGGAGCACCAGTGGATCCTCTGTCACTGATCCTCCTCAATGTGGTTTTAGATATGGCCTTGGGTAAGCTGCAAGCTGAAATTGGGTTCGATATAGCCCCCGGAGATTGAATCCTACTCACAGAAACCTGTAAGGGCTTGCAGATTGTCCTTAACATCTTTGCTGAGCTCCAAGCCAGGTTTGGTTTGGTAGTTAACCTTTCTAGGTGAGGTTCGGTATCCTTTGTCACTTTCAGCCACCAGCATAAGATGAAGGTGGCGGACGAGGAGCATTTTGTCATAAGACAATCTCGTATCCCAGCCCATCCAAGTTGGAGGTACCTATTGTGGGTGGGGCACAACCCAAGCATGAGAAATAATAATAATAAATAAATAACCACATACAAATCCGTTTCAGACCATTCAGAGACTGAATCCGTGCAAAAAACGTCTGCCAAGTTGGATGGGCAGTATAGCTTCCTCACACATTGTAACATAGATGTATAAAATCAGTTGAAGAACAAAGTACCAGTCGAAATGATTGATAAGTCGACGTTAAGCAAAAAGTTAGCATTTGCGCATGCGCACATACTACTATTTTTTTCAAAGGCAATGAAATTATAGGGGAACGTCTAGGAGCTAAATCGCACAATAGGGTGCCCACTATTTTGGGAAAGGTGGAATTTTGACGACCTCCACCCGACATTTGGTTTAAAATGTCAAAAAAATGACCCCTGAATTTTTTCAGAATTTTTGCATAACAAAACCTACGTCAGTAGCTTGATTTTGGTTTTTGAAATACGCTTTTTTTGTCAATATCAGACTTTTGAATTCAAATTTTACAAACTTCTTTGTAAAATTGTGAAACTTCGTACACACGTTTTTGGGGTCGCTCGCTCAACTCGAATGTGCAGTCAAAACAAGTCGACAGCCACAACTTTTGACAGTTTGGAATCTCAAAATCATGTCAAAAACTGTCAATTTTTCAAAATTCATTGTAAAATTATGAAAATTCGTATTTTTACGCATTTCTGTTAGAATTTTCATTAAATTCAACAAAAACAGCAAATTTTTAATACCTATCTAATTTTTATGTTTTTATTATCATAGTACAGTGGAACCTGGATAATTCGAACTTCTTTAATTCGAATATTTCTCTTGGTCCCTAGCATTTAGTATTTAAAGAATGCTAAAAAATCGTGGATAATTCGAATTTTATTTTGGATAATTCGAATTTTCGGCGTGCTAATTAAGGTATACATTTCAAGCTGCGACTCAAAATAATTGTAAATTTATCGGGAAATACGTTTTAGTAACGATATTCGGCAAAAGGTTTGCGTTAGAACAAATGCATGCAAGTCAGTGTCATCGTACAGTCTGATGGAGACGGTTCGGGAGACGAGATCGCTGGATCATCAGCAGAAGAAGTAGGTACCTACTGGTGCCGAGTGCAGCTGACGCCATGAATCACGTACGAGAACTTGGACGTTTTTTTTTGTTTTTTTTTGAAAGCCGAATTAATGTAAGTGCTTCATACGTCTCTTTGAATGCGTGGAATCTTTTATAATGGCCGAGAGACTTAATTCAAGGAAACACGCCAAAATATCATCCTTTTTTGAAAAACAATTTATTGTTTTTTATGGTTGCAGTTAAATACAGTACCATTCCAGGTGTCTTTATATTTATTGTTCAATATTCTGTTGGTCAATACAGTATTCAATGTTACTGTATGTACTTTACTTCGTACTGTAGTTTGTTAAAATATAATTTATTAAAAACATCTTTAATTCGAATTTTTGGATACCTAATTCGAAGTTTTTGACTGGTCCCTTGAGGTTCGAATTATCCAAGTTTTACTGTATAATTATAATTTTTTTCTTTTCATACCTAATGAATTTTCAACATCAAATTTGAGTTTAGCGACCTAAATACCAATGAAATAAAAACAAAAAATTAAAAATTGGCTTTTTTTGTTGAATTTAATTAAATTTCTAACCGAAATACGTAAAAATACGAATTTTCATAATTTTACAGTGAATTTTGAAAAATTGTAAGTTTTTGACATGATTTTGACGATTTTGAGATTCCAAACTATCATAAGTTGTTGCTGTCGACTTGTTTTGACTGCACTTTCGAGTTCAGCGACACCGAAAACGTACTAAGTATGCGAAGTTTCACAATTTTACAAAGAGGTTTGTAAAATTTACATTCAAAAGTCCGATATTGGCAAAAAAACGTATTTCAAAAACCAAAACGAGCTACCTGCAGAGGTTTTTGTTATGGAAAAAATCTGAAAAAAATTCAGGGGTCGTTTTTTGACATTTCGAACCAAATTTCGGGGGGAGGTCATCAAAATTCCACCTTACTCAAAATAGCTGGCACTCTACCGCACAATCCTTGAAAATTTCATAAAAATTGGTTCATTAATCTCGGAGTTTTGTCTGTGCCGATCAATTTTAGTTTTGCGCATTTTACTTATTACTTCACCAATCGCTATATAAATCACAGGGAATTTTCCAAGGACACATTATATGTTTTATATAATCACAATATATTAGACAACTTGTTCAAATCACTTTATTTTTAATAATCACAAGTAGGTACAGCATATGTTTAAGATAAAACAAGTCCTACTTCATAGTCCATAATACAAGTGACCTTCCAGAACATTCCAGGGCCCAATGCTGCCAACATGGTATAACTATTACACCTATCGCCCAAGCTACGAATCTAGACCGATTTTCGTGATTCGTATTTTGTTCCATTAGTAAGAATTCGATATAGTTTTGGAACGTTTGTCAGAGGTTTCAAATTTCATCATGGGAGGTGGTAATACTGATAAATCATGATGTTTTAACAATTCTTGTCCGATTTTCGTGATAATTTGTTGTTCCACTATGAATTCAGTCTAGTTTTGGATCATATATCTGGAGTTTCGAATTTAATTGTGGAAGGGGGTGAATGGAGGGGGTAATAGTAATAAATCATGATGTTTTACATATTCTCGTCAGATCTTTGTAATCATTTTTTTTAATTCAATATTATGAGATTGGTCTAGTTTTGGAAAATATGTCGAGAGTTTCAAATTTCATGCTGGATATTTATTGTCGGTGGAGGGAAAGGTAATTCCAAGAAGTCACGATGTATTTGTTTTTTCTCTTATCGTAACTCTCGCCAAAATTATATACAATCTATTCATAGGGACGTCCCTGTAGCATTACTTAACAATAGCGTAGCTTGAGCCATCTGCCAGGGTGACGCACAAACTGTCTACCCAGCAATCATATTTATGCATCACGAATTCAATAATCCACTTCCCTGTTAAGGTTAAGGTGCATGAATGAGAAGTTAATAAAATATGAAGCTAATAAAATACCACCAATGATTGCCACAAATGCAACCATACGGATTTGGCGTTGCAATGAACAGTTTCTCTTGCGATTAGCAAAACGCTGTAAATTATTACACAAAGGTTTATTATTTCTGTATTAGATAGCCCTTCTACGCAGATCATTGGTCTATAATATTATTATTAAGCCCCATATATATTCTAGTAAATTATCAAAACTTGGCGCATTGTGCCTCCCAAAAGGGCTCACACCTTTACAGCTAAGAACCCCCTCCTGCCCTACGGCCTGTGGTTCGGGTGGGATTAGAAAATTTTAAATTCGCTTATACACCCTATCGGAAAATCTCAAGAAGATCCTCCCACTCGTAGACTCCCCCTACTCAGCCGTTTGGCCGTGCATAGACACGACAAACAAACAGACAGACGGAGTTTCATTCTTATAAATAACTAGCCGTCCCGAAAAACGTACCTTTATGGGGTATATTTTAATCAGAAAAAACCAAGTTTTTCGTCGGACTTTTCGAGAAAACGGGTTCCTACCCTTAATTTTTTTGACGCATTTCCCGATACTTTTTTCGCAATCCGATGGCCCCGTCTTCTTCCTCGTAGAAAAACCTACGAAACCGGTATTTTTCTGAAATTTTCGACGGCCGTTTAGAGGGGTAGACGAAGCAGGGAAGTGGAAAAATCACACATTAAACCGGACTTCGACCCCCCTCCCTCCCTACGGTCCATGGTTCGGGTGGGATTAGAAAATTTTAAATTCGCTTATACACCCTGTGGTGAAAACCACCCCCTCTTGTCAACAGCCCTTTTCAGGGCTACCAAAAAGAGGTAGACACAACACAAAAATATTTACAAGACGTCGAGTTATAACTCCGTCAAACAAAATATTTCACCAGAGAGAAAATACGAAATTCTCTCTCAAAAGTGAAATATTAACTAATAACATACAAGGCGACCTCCCTAGACACTTACTGGGCGAGAGAGACGCGACAAGTATCTCGAACCAAGTCGCCTTGAATGAGAAAACTCAAACAGAAAATCAAACGTCCTCTAAAACTAACCAGGACAATTCAAACAAGCCTACTCGCCAATCAGAAACACTGATTACACGAGAGACAATAGGCGAACCAACCGGGAGGCGGCAAGCAACCACCTCTGGTCCAGCAGCCACCTCGGGGACCCCGTCTGAACAACGGACGCAGGGAAACCACCCGAGGTCCCCGTCTAAACTCAAGGTCGTCGGCTCCGCGACGGACGCTCGTAAGCCACCCCCGGGGACCCCGTCGCAACGACGGACGTGGGGAAACCACCCCGGAGGACCAGCTCAGCTATCATACTCGCAGATACTGAGAAAACAATGTGCGAGCCAATGAGATTACACAGTCGAATTAATGAAATTAAGCGGACCAATCAGGAGGCGGCAGGAGGCGGCCACCTCCCTATAAATACCCCGCTCGGAGCCCTCCGAAATTCATTCTACTCTCCGCTCTCGACGACGACACCTCGAAGTACGAAGATTTCTACACGCTCTACGCTGACGAACCTTCTGCATCCCGAGTTCATCTCAAGAACGGCTTCCTACTGCTTTCTACAAGGCCTACCTTCTCTCCACACAGATCTCGCATTGGCATCTACGAGTCCAGTGATTATTCATCCTGCTCATTGCCCAACGTAGTTCATCTGTCAGGACGCCACCCGGTACATCTACCGATATTCTCTTTAGATCGTACGCCCGCTGGGACGTTCCTAGTCGTGTCACCCGGGTTTCGTAGCACTAAGCTCGTCACCGACCGCTGGGGCACGCCGGTAAATTACTCAGCTCATCCGCTCTAATTTACCGTCCAAGGAAGTCTTTTTCAAGACTACAAGATAGGACCCTGACATACGAGCAAAGGAAAGAAGCTCTGTCAAGCGAGTCCACCTTTCTAAACCCTCTATTTCTATACATAGAGGCATCGAAACGAGCTAATAACTCGGCTATTTCGATGGAACGTCGGCCGTCTTATTTCCTCATGCAAGGGGAGGTAGACGACGGCGCGGCTGGGCCTCTTAGCCCCCACAGCGCTACCTACACGCTGCCCGGCCAATCCGCCGGTCCCAGCGACGACGCAAGGCTCGATCCTCACGACGAAATAGCCTTCTCACCTAACGTATTCACGAAGGAAACGTTAGATCAAGCCTCGCCTATACAAAAGATCGAGGATACCTTTCAGACCCGCTCTGAAGTCAATCATTATGATTCGACCAAGCTTTCCGAATACCCACGATATTCGACACAAGCCTACCCGGCCGATCCGAGTGTCAAATACACTCCAAATGTACAAAAAACAAAGGATACTTTTCAGTACCTCAACCAAGCTCAACATATTCCTCCTACAGATATAAATCTTAGGCCGGAATATTACAAAACGGCTCAGTACCAAACTGATCGAACCCAGCACCCACTATGCGAGCTCAGTGCTCCATGCGGCTGCGACACGAACTATCTCTCAGTTCATCCCGCCAAGCAAGCTGACCTTGACGGATTCGCTCACATTCCTTACAGGAATAACCCGGGGACTAACCCGCATAACCAGAATATAAATGTCCCACTTGGTCTACCTACACCAAGTAAAACATATATAAATCCACTACAAATGGTGACCCCGCCTTTGAACAGGCTTAACACGGAGCATTTCGTTCCCTCTTATGAAGCTAGTGGATTTCAGGGAACCACTGCGGGCGTGCGACCCCCGCCGGGCCTCTACGCCCCACATCTCACTCAACAACCCTCTACACAAAGTGGCTTTCGAGCACTTTTAGAGGAGATGGGAGATTATCAAAAACCAATCTTCCAAAAGAAGAATATCGATCGTGCACTCGCCGAGTTCGATCAATACTGCGTGCGAAAACACCTGAGAACGCAGAACGAATGCTTCTCAGCTATATACAAGTGGGTACCAGAAGAAATGAGGGAAGCTATCGACTCAGCTTACCTCACGGCACCCCACGCACCTTACGAAGAGGCCAAACAGCGCCTACAGCGAGAATACGGGTTGTCCTTACAGGACAGGCTCCTCGCACTCGAGGACCCCGCATCTCTCGCCAAAAAACCCAGCACCAAGTACCACGAAATGTACTCTAAAGCTGTTGGGTACTTCTCAGAGGCTCTGATCACTCAAAAGTGGATCGAAACTCTACCCATCGAAGCACGAGGTATGGTCGCAGCTCAGCCTACCACGACCGCCCGGCTCGACCTAGCTGATACGCTACACGCGTACAAAACAGAGAATACCTCTCTAAACATACGAGGAGTAGAATCTACTCCGAAACCCATGAAAACTGGTTTCAAAAAGGCCCTCTCACAACAAGCTGAGTTCAAACCCCAACCAGTAGAGAGTAGGCCTCACAAACCGACGGCCTATGTCTGTCGAAACCACGCACGTTTCGGTAGCGAAACTCGCAAATGTGCAGACCCAGAACACTGCACTTGGAAGGCAAACACTGCTTCCAAAAATAGCAAAAAGGCAGCGACTATAAGCCAGCCTAAAACCTGGGTTTCAAACGAAAATACTCAGAGATCGGTACAAGAAAGTACCGTTCCAACCTCCGACGTAGAGAGTTCGGAAAACGAATAACTGCCAGTGTATCTGAGCCTATACACCGGCAGTCTACTGAGTATAAAAGGCTTTTTTTCAAGTGCAAACTAAATGGCACTGAATTTCTCATCGACACGGGAGCAGAAGTGAACATTCTGCCCCACAATGTCACCAAAAAATTAGGCTTAAAAATTCGTAAGTCCAACGTAAAGCTCACAGCAGCTAACGGAGCCCCTATAGACACACTAGGGCGGGCTGACACGACAATTAACATCGGCCTCGGAGACATGACCACCGATTTTATGATCACGAAAGTTAATCTAGCGATCCTCGGTATACCATTCCTCGAGTCTTGGGATATCGGAATACGGGTCAAACACAAATACATTTATAAAGATAAAATAAAAAGCTATGCCGATCAAAAAATAGCTGCAGTCATGAACAAAAAATTCACTGACGAACAAATAGCAGCTACTATCCCTCATCGTGACAACAGCCCTCAACCAGAGGACATGCAAATCACGGAGGACGAAAACATTCGCTCTATCATTGAAAAATACAATGATAAAATGAGCAAACTTCAAGGAAAGTGGAAAAACAACGGGGTTTACCACCGTATAACCACGGAAGGAACACCAGTACACTTCCGAGCAAGACCCATGGCAGGCGAAAAACGGGCTCAAGTCAAAAGTACTTTTGACAAAATGCTTTCCGAAGGCATAATTGCACCATCAGATTCCGAATGGGCATCCCCGTTACACTGTGTGCCAAAAAAAGACGGGTGATGGAGGATCACCGGCGACTACCGTTTCCTGAACGCGAAAACGAAGAAAGACGCCTACCCTCCTCCTCACATTCGCTCTTTCCAAGCGAATTTACATGATACACGAATCTATTCGACAATAGATTTAAAATCGGCATATTACCATATTCCGATGCACCCAGATGACGCTCATAAAACTGCAATTATTACACCTTTCGGTCTTTATGAGTTTAAGAAAATGAGCATGGGTTTGGCCGGAGCGGCTCAAACATGGCAAAGATACATGGACAGCATCATGCGAAAATTTGATTTTGCATTTGTATACCTAGATGACATCCTGGTGGCTTCTAAAAATTATAAAGAACACATGAACCACCTCAAACAAATTTTCGACAAGCTAGGGGAACACGGACTTCGAGTAGGTTTTGATAAATGCATTTTTTCCAAACCTACCGTCGATTTCCTAGGTTTCACTATCTCGAAAGAAGGGATAATTCCCAAACGAGATAAAATAGAAGCCATAGAACAATTTCCTAGGCCAATAGACGTACGAAGTCTACGCAGATTCCTAGGTATGTGTGGTTTCTACCAAGCTTGCTCAAGTAAATTCGCTCACACGGCACAACCTCTGTATGACTCCATTCAGTCAAACAAAAAAAATGACAAAACACCTATCGAATGGACATCAGAGAGAGAAAAAGCTTTCAACAGCTTAAAACAAGCAATGATTAAAGCTACATTGCATAATATCGCTCATCCACACCCTACAGCAGAGTGGAGAATAGTCTGCGACGCATCCGACACACACATCGGAGCGGCACAGGAGCAGGAAATTACAGACAAACACGGCTCGAAATCTTACCAACCATTGGGATTTTTCAGTAAAGAAATTCCGGAACAATGGAAGAATAAAGCATCATTCGACAAAGAGATGTTCGCCGCTTACCAAGCTTGCATTCACTGGCACAATGACTTGGACGGCCGATCTTTTCATATTTGTTCAGATCACAAGCCTCTGCTAGGCACGATGCTTAAGAAAAATGCACATTTTTCTAAAATGAGATTGAGATGGCTAACATACATCTCGCAAATGACAAGTGACATTCGTCATATACCCGGAGAGAACAACGTCGTCGCCGACGCACTCTCCAGACCCTTCGATCCAGTTGAAATTCAAACAAAATCGATTTCAACCCAAACTGACGAGGGTCCACCCATAGCCGAAATTTCGCAAATTACGGCTGCAATAGAGTGCAATCTTCTACTGCACATTTCAAATGCACAAATTCGTTCTCCTCCTAACGCAGAGGACAAATTGAAACTCACACGAGTCGAATTTCCTCAAGGAGAAATTTGGTGTAACCTAGACCTAGGACACCCAAGACCTTATATTCCAAACGAAATAAGGCAAGAAATAATCAGCCAAATTCACAATTTGGGACACCCAGGTATACACTCTACAGTGTATAAAGTTAAACAAAGATATTTTTGGCACGGACTCCGTGTAGATGTCTCCAACTGGGTCCGAGCGTGCGAGACTTGCCAACGAGCAAAAATCACTCGCTCCGTGAAGCTCCCTTACTCCGAATTTGAAACGGCTAACAAATTTTCACATGTACACGTTGACATTACCGGACCTTTACCTTTAGCTAAAGGAGGGAAACGTTACATTCTAATGATGGTCGATAGAGCAACGGGTTGGCTAGAGGCAGTCCCTCTTAACAACATCGAAACAGCCACGATCACAAACGCCTTTATCAATATTTGGGTAGCTTCAAAAGGCGTACCTAAATACATCACAAGTGATCAAGGCACACAATTCGAATCAGATCTATTTAATTCCATTATGGAACGTCTCGGAGTAAAACATACCCACACGTTACCATACAAACCGTCAACAAACGGAATGGTAGAACGCAGAAATAGATCTTTGAAAGAGGCTCTCAAAGCACAAAACGAAAATTGGCTCGACGCCCTACCAAAAGTACTACTCGCCATGCGTACGGCAGTAGACCCAGCAACGGAAACTACACCGTTCCAAAAAGTTTACGGAATTGACGTACCACTCCCAGGAGACATTTTCGTAACTTCTACAAACCTTTCGGAGCCTCTCTTCTTCCGGCCTACGCATATTAAACATAATAATACGAAATATGCCGTAAACATGCCCAAAAATTTGGATACATGTACACATGTCTATATCAGAGTGCCCACACAGCTCACCTCTCTGCAATGTCCTTACACGGGACCATTCAAAGTGGTTAAAAGAGATAAGTTTTCGGTTACAGTGCAAATTGGCGAACATACGAAAAAAGTTCCCAAACAACAAATAAAACCAGCTTACACTCTAAAAACAGACGAAGCTGTGTCACTAAACAAAAATCAGGCAGAAAATAAGGAGGAGACTCCCCGAAAATCTGCCAGAAGGCACGTCCCCTCTACCAAATTCGACGAGAGGTGGGTGACGGCGCTCGAAACACCCCAGCCGGCGTCGTCGTTAATAACACGACGTCTTGGGGGGGCGCCTGTGGTGAAAACCACCCCCTCTTGTCAACAGCCCTTTTCAGGGCTACCAAAAAGAGGTAGACACAACACAAAAATATTTACAAGACGTCGAGTTATAACTCCGTCAAACAAAATATTTCACCAGAGAGAAAATACGAAATTCTCTCTCAAAAGTGAAATATTAACTAATAACATACAAGGCGACCTCCCTAGACACTTACTGGGCGAGAGAGACGCGACAAGTATCTCGAACCAAGTCGCCTTGAATGAGAAAACTCAAACAGAAAATCAAACGTCCTCTAAAACTAACCAGGACAATTCAAACAAGCCTACTCGCCAATCAGAAACACTGATTACACGAGAGACAATAGGCGAACCAACCGGGAGGCGGCAAGCAACCACCTCTGGTCCAGCAGCCACCTCGGGGACCCCGTCTGAACAACGGACGCAGGGAAACCACCCGAGGTCCCCGTCTAAACTCAAGGTCGTCGGCTCCGCGACGGACGCTCGTAAGCCACCCCCGGGGACCCCGTCGCAACGACGGACGTGGGGAAACCACCCCGGAGGACCAGCTCAGCTATCATACTCGCAGATACTGAGAAAACAATGTGCGAGCCAATGAGATTACACAGTCGAATTAATGAAATTAAGCGGACCAATCAGGAGGCGGCAGGAGGCGGCCACCTCCCTATAAATACCCCGCTCGGAGCCCTCCGAAATTCATTCTACTCTCCGCTCTCGACGACGACACCTCGAAGTACGAAGATTTCTACACGCTCTACGCTGACGAACCTTCTGCATCCCGAGTTCATCTCAAGAACGGCTTCCTACTGCTTTCTACAAGGCCTACCTTCTCTCCACACAGATCTCGCATTGGCATCTACGAGTCCAGTGATTATTCATCCTGCTCATTGCCCAACGTAGTTCATCTGTCAGGACGCCACCCGGTACATCTACCGATATTCTCTTTAGATCGTACGCCCGCTGGGACGTTCCTAGTCGTGTCACCCGGGTTTCGTAGCACTAAGCTCGTCACCGACCGCTGGGGCACGCCGGTAAATTACTCAGCTCATCCGCTCTAATTTACCGTCCAAGGAAGTCTTTTTCAAGACTACAAGGTAGGACCCTGACATACGAGCAAAGGAAAGAAGCTCTGTCAAGCGAGTCCACCTTTCTAAACCCTCTATTTCTATACATAGAGGCATCGAAACGAGCTAATAACTCGGCTATTTCGATGGAACGTCGGCCGTCTTATTTCCTCATGCAAGGGGAGGTAGACGACGGCGCGGCCGGGCCTCTTAGCCCCCGCAGCGCTACCTACACGCTGCCCGGCCAATCCGCCGGTCCCAGCGACGACGCAAGGCTCGATCCTCACGACGAAATAGCCTTCTCACCTAACGTATTCACGAAGGAAACGTTAGATCAAGCCTCGCCTATACAAAAGATCGAGGATACCTTTCAGACCCGCTCTGAAGTCAATCATTATGATTCGACCAAGCTTTCCGAATACCCACGATATTCGACACAAGCCTACCCGGCCGATCCGAGTGTCAAATACACTCCAAATGTACAAAAAACAAAGGATACTTTTCAGTACCTCAACCAAGCTCAACATATTCCTCCTACAGATATAAATCTTAGGCCGGAATATTACAAAACGGCTCAGTACCAAACTGATCGAACCCAGCACCCACTATGCGAGCTCAGTGCTCCACGCGGCTGCGACACGAACTATCTCTCAGTTCATCCCGCCAAGCAAGCTGACCTTGACGGATTCGCTCACATTCCTTACAGGAATAACCCGGGGACTAACCCGCATAACCAGAATATAAATGTCCCACTTGGTCTACCTACACCAAGTAAAACATATATAAATCCACTACACACCCTATCGGAATATCCCAAGAAGATCCTCCCACTCGTAGACTCCCCCCTCTCAGCCGTTTGGCCGTGCATAGACACGACAAACAGACAGACGGAGTTTCATTCTTATAAATAATAGAGATAACTAGCCGCTCCGGCTCGCTTCGCTCGTCTCCACGTCCAGCCGGGGGGCAAGCCCCCCGGGCCCCACCTTTAAGTTGTTCGCTTTGCTCGCAAGGTGTGGCTGTATTACATGCAATGTATTGCAATTAAAACTCGATGTATTACAAGGCTCGCAAACGGTAAATCCCTAAGGGTAGGTTTAACGTGTGTAGGGGATGTGGCTCGCTTCGCTCGCAATTGGTAGATCCCTAAGGATAGGTTTAACGTGTGTAGGGGATGTTGCTCGCTTTGCTCGCTCGGTATGGCTGTATATGTGTAGGAACAACCCTGGACCCCCTCATTAAGTTGCTCGCTTCGCTCGCAAGGTGAGGCTGTGTACATGCGATGTATTACAATTGAAACATGTAGGGGATGCTGCTCGCTTCGTTCGCTTGAGGAAGTTATACTGCCCTCCCAACTTGGCAGACGTTTTTAACATGGAATCATGTTTTAGCGATGGATCCCCCGCCGAAAAGTGAGACTATAAAGTGACATGAAAGTAGCGCCAATAATTGTGATGATTTCCGCTTACAACCGAGTCGTTGCTAGGGATATAATACTTCGTCGTTTTTCATCCCACAAAATTCGCTGACCATTCGTTCGAAAGCTCTCGATTTATCCAACCACACTATATTAACTACTGCGAAGTGCGTGGCCAACAAGCTGAGTTATAAGCATGGTTATATGAATAATTGTTTACACACCGGTGATCATTCTCAATTATTGATATTGTGAACATGATTGCAACCGCTTGTTATTTTCTGATGATTTCATTGAGCTGGTGTTTCGATTATGTGATTCATAGCGCGTGCGTAGGTCATCTCGCAACATTGTGAAACGGTGGCGGGCTCGATTAACTTCTCATTTTAATCGCGTCGCCTTGCTTCCCCTCGCATTTGACCAACTTCCCGTCACTTTTTTCGATATCCGATTTCGGATTCAGATTCGGCGAAATCAAACCTGTATTTCGCCCTCGAAAACCGTCCCGAAAAACGTACTTTAATGGGGTATATTTTAATAAGAAAAAACCAAGTTTTTCGTCGGACTTTTAGAGAAAACGGGTCCCTACTCTTTAATTTTTTTGACGCATTTCCCGATACTTTTTTCGCAATTCGATCGCGCCGTCGTCTTCCTCGTAGAAAAACCCACGAAACCGGTATTTTTCCGGAATTTTCGACTTCTGTTTAGTGGGGTAGAGGAAGCGGGGAAGTCGAAAAAGCCCGCATTAATACTTGTTTCGACCCCCCTCCCGCCCTTCGGCCCGTGGTTCGGGTGGGATAAGAAAATTTTAAATTCGCTTAAATACACCCTACCGGAAAATCCCAAGAAGATCGTAGACTCCCCCCTCTCAGCCGTTTGGCCGTGCATAGACACGACAAACAGACAAACAGACGGAGTTTCATTCTTATATATAATAGAGATAGAGATGTGGAGGGTTTTGTAACCTGTTTGTAACCTATTGATTCGTTCGGACAGACTGTTCTGAACTGTTCTCTTCTCATTCCGTTCGGAACCCTGTTCTGAAAATCGGGTTCAGAACAGTCTGCCCGAACAAACCTTATATTGCTATTCTTCTCATGTTAAGCACCGAGCACAAGTTAAGTACTGTCGATACGACCCCTGACTATAATTTCTTGTTCAGGAATCAATCCGTTCCTGTCTCCACGCAACAAGGAACAGATCCACCTCGATGGCAAGGAGTTGGGACAGGGAGTGCACAACATTGATTATTTGTTGGTCGTTGAAGGTAGACCCTTATTCCACGGTCATCCTGATAAGTCTTACAATTATGGTCGAGTAAGTAGATTATAAAGGAGATTTCTTGAAAATAATGACAATTTTAAAATGTTAAGCAACGCTGGGCAGGTTCTTCTGATTCAAAATTCCATTGAATCCTTATTCTCGTAAAAGAGGTAGTGGTTCCCCATTGAAGCTCCAAATACCTCACAGCCGCATCAGTAGGTAGAAAAGAGAAAAAAAAGTTCCAGTCATGCAGCATGATCGTGTGAGCGAATTTTCGTAAATTATCGTATTGTGTAATGTTAAATTGTTTTGATATTTGGGCTTTTTGAGTCCAAGGAAATTGTTATCTACTAATTTTATGGCAAAAAAACTCTGCAAAATATTACAGCCCTTCTCGCAGATCCCGTTTGTAATATATGGTCAGAACATAGCGCATCGTGCCTCCGAGAAGGGTTCACACTTTTTCAGTTCCAGGACCCCGCAATTTTACGCCAAGATATTTAAAAAAATCATCCCATGTTGATTTTTTCCCCTGTTAAAGTTCCAACCCTTAGGGAGGAGAGCAAACGTGAATTGAAGACCATTCGCATGAAACGTTTTTTCTCAGTAAATCTGTTAAGTAAGGGTTCTAGAATATTGGCTGGGTAATGTTGGTGCTGGCATGTCCTGAATAGCTTTGACTTTAGAAGGGGATGGTAATCTACCCTTTTCCGAAATTATAAACCCAAGGAATTCCAAGGACGTGACAAAAAACTCCGATTTTTCCGCATTGATTTTGACTAAAAACTCGATCTAAATAATATTCTGATATTTAAAATAGATGTTGAATTTTTACCATTTTTTGCCGTTTTTACTGTCATTTTAATGAAATTTAAGTTGTCGCGGCTCACCATCAAGTACCTACTTCCCACTGATTTACCTACGCGCCGCCTCCAACCCCAACCCCATGGGGATTAGCTTTTGTTTTAATGCTCCGCCAATAATAGGCGTCCCCGTGGTGACTCAGATGTTCTTCTCCTCCTTGTTTTTCTCTGTTTCTTTTGTATTCAATCGTCTTCAACTATTCATTATGATTTTAGTGTTTTTCGATAGAGTTCTTCCAATTCCGAATTTTCTTTTTTGTAAAACTATACCTAATAAAGTAATTTGATTTTTCTAAGTGCAGGTGTGTTGTTTTCTCAAAATACGGTTAGCACCCGTCATTTGGTGCCGAAACCCGGGATCCAATTTGAACAGTTCAATCTGCGGGTGGATTTTCGCCGTTTTTGAAACAGCAGAATGTCCTCTAGAGAATCTATCGACTCAGAAGATTCAGAAGAAACGGTAATGGAAAAGAAGACAGCAGTAAGTGATTCCAAGAAGGTACAAGAACTAATTGGTGAGTTGAATAAAGTTTTTCAAGAACAGTCAAATTCCAATGCAGTCTCCACTGAAGACCGACGTATTTTTAGACGTCAGAAAAGCATATTCTGTTCACTAACAGATTATTCCAATAAATGTACCCTATTTGACCGAGTTACCAGAGGTATGTTTGGAGATGCTCTCACTCTCCAGCATACTTATTTTGTCTCTGTACAACCAAGCATGGATGAATTAAAATCATTGCTAGACATTATAGAGAACGAACCATTATTTGAAGCTACTTGTGATGCTTATCAGGGTATTATCGACGTTTGTAATCAATCGTATGCCCATATTCTTTCGTTTATAGATCAATCAAAAATGTCACAATGCAAACAGGAAGTTCAAGTTCGTACTCCTGATCCTGTGATTTTACAATCACGAGAAATGGAAGAGCTCAGGCTACACACTGCTTTACTCCCGTCTGTTCCGGTATTCAATGGAGACTTATCGAAATTTGCTGAATTTATTCACGCTTTTCAACACGCTGTACATGATAGAAATATCTCTTCTATTCAAAAACTATCGGCCCTTCGTTCAAAACTTAGTGGAACTCCATCTGTTATTATTGAGCACCTTGGGGCTGGTGTGAATGACTATGAGATGGCCTATAAACCTTTGAACGACTATTACACTGGAAAGAATCGTACAGCTTCTTATCTTATGAATTCGTTTTTTCAGCTTAAACCTATTGAGAAAGTTGAATTGAGTGCCCTAGAGAATTTTTACTCAAAATCCACCAACCTCACCACTGCTATTCAAAATCTCAAACTGTGTGACCTCGGAAACTATTTTATGTACAGTATCTTATTCAATCTCCTTCCCTGTGAATTGAGAGATAAATTTATAGAAGACCAACCAAATTTCACCCAAGAAATACCAACCACTAATCAACTACTCAACTTCCTAAGTGGTCAACTAACAGTTCTGAGAGCTCAACTTTTGCCTAAAACTTTTCAATCAAATCGTACTTCGTCCCCAGCTCGGCCTAAGACACTCCAATCAGCTGGTAATAGATCTTTAGTGCCCAGGTCTCATCCAGTTACCAACCGCCCAATACGAGCAACTGATTGTTATTTTTGTCATGAAGACCATTTAGTTTACCACTGTCGACAGTTCAAAAAATGTGATTGGCAAGCTAAATCAAATTTTGTAGATCAGAATCACCTTTGTCGAGTGTGCATGTCACCTAAGCACCTAACGTCTCAGTGCCCATCTTCTCGGAGCTGTTCGATTTGTGGTGAAAAACATCATCACTTACTCCATCCAGATTCTCCTAATCCTAATGCTTCTCGCTCCTTGTCCCCTCAACGTAGTGCATACTCTCCCAACTCTCGGTCAACCCAATATGCCCCAAGGCACAGCAACTACGTTAGCAGTCCTGCAGCAGATGCTCTAAGCGGATCAAGACAACTTGAAGACAATATATCTTCTATGAACCTCCCCCCTCCTTCAACTCTACCTTGTTTCAATCACAACCATGCTACCTGTCCAACTGAGAACACTTTCCGATCCGTCTCGACTAATATAGATTCACTCCCATTTTCAGTTCAAAACCCTCCTTATTGAAGTTCCGGTCAGCTTGGTGCCACCCAATCACAGCTCAGATTTTCCCAATCATGTCCTTCACCATGTACTAGAAGTCTCAAATCTAACAGAAAGTCATCTGCTAGATACTCAGTTATCCCAACCGCTGTGGTTCATTTATCAGCTGATTCGTCATCTTGGCACCAAGCACGGGCCATCTTGGATACAGGCAGTGAATCTAATCTAATCACTCTTGCTTGTGCTAAAAAAATTGGTCTTCAAATCGCATCCATGAATAGTAGAATTGCAGGAGTCGGAGGTAACACTGATACAGAAGTTCTAGGTTGCACATGTTCTTTGCTTTATCAAAGGTACGGGTACCCAAATCTTCTAATTCCAATGTTTGTCGTCAACCAAGTAACACTCGACCTTCCATCGAATCAACTTCCACGCTCCCAGTGGACTCATCTTGATGAACTAGATCTTGCTGACCCTCTTTATGATTGTCCCCGCCCTGTTGATATTATATTCAGTGGCGATGTTCTCCATTCTGTTATGCTCAATGAAATCAAACCAAGTCTTCGAGGATCTCCAGTAGCAGCCTCCTCCACTCTGGGATGGTTGATTTCTGGTGGTTATTCGTTTGCTAATCAGTCTAATGTTCATTTTCGTGAAGTCATCCAAGTACGAGAAATCCCAGCCAACCCAGTTGTTTCTAAGCCCGATGACCATCCAATTTCTGCACCTCTGCCTCAAAGAAGCAATTGGCATGGCCTCCGCAACTGCACAACCAAGTTGAACCAAGATAAATCCGTGTCACCGAGCAACAGATTACCCCTTGAAACCAGAGTTAAGCCTACCGTTTTAACTTTGGCCGCAGTTAGTTCAACCAACATTCCTTCTCAGCCACCAGAGTACGCAGAACTCTTGGAGCTTATGTTTAGGATTGAGTCTGTTGAGGAATATTCGCCTCTCACCAAAGAGGAGCTTGCTGCAGAAGAAACATTCCGTAAATCAATCACACGTCTCCCTGATGGTCGCTTTCAAGTAGCATTACCATTCAAAAGTGATCCAACTAGTCTAGGCCAGTCAAGATCTATTGCTTTGAGACGTATGAAATCTTTGGAGCGCAGATTATCAAAGTATCCTCAAAAGAGAGTTGCCTACAATAAATTTATGCAGGACTACCTAGATATGCATCATATGGAATTGGCTCCTCCCCTTCAAATCGGCAACCCACATTACTTTCTGCCTCACCACGCTGTTCAGCGTCCAGACGATCCACCAGACAAGATACGGGTCGTATTCAATGGTTAACAAAAAACACTGTCCAACATTTCCCTGAACGATATTCTGCTCCCTGGTCCAAAACTACAGTTGGATATTTGTGACGTTCTCACCCGATTCAGACTTGATTGTTGGATATTCATAGCAGATATTAAACAAATGTTTAGGCAAATATTACATCCTCCTTCTGATCGAGACTTTTTACGTATATTCTGGAGGTTTAACGAAGAAGATCCATTACTTGAGTACCGCCTGTGTACAGTCACATATGGAACTGCCTCTGCTTCTTTCCTAGCAGGTCGAGTCTTAAAAGAGCTAGCTTGTATCCATAACCATACACATCCTCGGGCCGCTGAAATATTAATTAATAGAACATATGTGGACGATCTAAATGGAGGAAGTGGAACAATTCAAGAGACTCTCAGCATTCGACAAGAACTTCAAGATGTCCTGTCCTCAGCACAGTTAGAATTAAGAAAGTGGGTGGCCAATGATGAGAGACTTCTAACGGGGATCCCCAAGGAACATTTGCTCCCTGCAATGACCTCTGTCGACCTGGAAGATGAATCAAGTTCATCATTGAAAATATTAGGTCTCTCGTGGCAACCTCAGTCAGACACATTCCATTATGTGCTACGACCACTGGAGACAATCCAAACCAAACGTCAATTAGCCTCTCAAATAGCCAGAGTCTATGACCCCCTAGGATGGCTCATGCCTCTCACAGTTTTTGCGCGATGCATCTTCCGTACTGTAGTGCAGAACCACCATGACTGGGATGATGTCCTCCCTCCATCTGTAACTTCCGACTGGTCTCGATTAGCAGCTCAGCTTCCTGAATTAGCTGACTTTCATATTCCCAGATTCATTCCAATTGCTTGGGAGATTCAATGGCTAGTAGGCTTCTGTGATGCATCTGAACGTGCTTATGGAGCTGTGCTATACTTAGTTTCGGTGTCCAAACAAGCTGTAACTGTAACCCTGATCACTGCTAAGGCCAGAATGGCCCCTATCAAGGCAATGACGCTTCCTAGGCTAGAGTTATGCGGCGCTCAGCTCCTGGCTAGAACCCTTACCAAGACACTACCCTCTCTCAAGAACGTCCCAAATGATAGGATTTTGGCCTTAAGTGACAGTGAAATCGCCCTTTCCTGGATAACTGCAAAACAAGCTCCTCTGTGGAAGGTCTTTGTAGGGAATCGAGTGGCGAATATACTAGAGAATACTTCTCCTCGTCAATGGTTTCATGTTTCTTCCAAAGACAACCCTGCTGACTATGCATCTAGAGGTCTTTGTCCCAGAGATCTAGTAAAGTGCAAAAACTGGTGGAATGGCCCGGAATGGATGCATAAACCTCTACAACAGTGGCCAGTAAGATCAATTCACCCAACTCTCAAGGATCCTGTAGTTTTATCCGAAGCTCGAACCTCATGTCTTATTTCTCTTGCAACATCTTCATTGGCTAAAGGATGTTCCAGTTTGGAAGAAAGATTTTCATCTGCAACGACATTCCAAAACGTTGTAGCTTACTGTCTCAGATATATTCGTCGACTGAAACAAAAACGCACCCCTGATCAACGCGCCAAACTGCTAACTCGACTACGAACAGTTCACTCCAAATTGCAGTCGATTGAGTATGATTGGTCTGATTTGGACGAACCACTCAACACAGCTGAATTGTCTTCAAGTATGGAGGTGCTCATACGTCGGGCTCAAGCCCAGGCTCTTTTCAAAGAAATAGCTGACGTGCAATCCAAACGACCTAGAATGAAGATCAGTCGATCCCTTGGACTGTTCCTCGACTCGAAAGGTATCCTCAGGGTTGGTGGTAGACTCCGAAACTCTCAATTACCAGATTCAGAAAAACATCCCCCTCTCTTACCTAGCCAACACCAATTGACCAAATTGTTGATTGACAAAACCCACCGATCCCTGATGCATGCAGGTCCTTTATCCACCTTACATCATCTCCGCTTGAATTACTGGATAGTTAATGGTAAAAGCGTTGTTCGGCGTCAGCTTGCTCAGTGTGTTGAATGCTTCACCATCCGTCCGCGTCCATTCAATCCTGAAATGGGTCAATTACCTTTGGATAGAACAAAGATCTCGGCTCCATTCAGTATCTCAGGAGTGGACTATGCAGGCCCATTCCCAGTAAGCATAGCTAAGTTACGGAACAATAGAATATTGAGCTGTTATCTTGCCATATTTGTGTGCTTCGCTACCAAGGCAGTTCACATAGAAGTAGTCATGGACCTCTCCACTTCTGGTTTTCTGCAAGCTTACCACAGATTCGTGTCAAGACGAGGCCATCCTCACACAATATGGTCAGATAATGGAAGGAACTTTTTGGGTGCTGCTAACGAACTCCGCCGTGTCCGCTCGCTTCTCCAGAACTCTTCTCACCAGAATGAGTTGGCACGGGAAACGGCAAACCATGGAACAACATGGAAGTTTATTCCCCCATCTGCTCCCTTCTTTGGAGGACTATGGGAAGCTGCCGTTAAACAAGCCAAGCGCTTGTTGAAGAACTGCCTTCGTGACCAAGTCCCGAGTCTGGAAAGCTTCATCACAATCACCACCCAAGTTGAAGCAATACTGAATTCCAGGCCATTGTCAGCTATGTCCAGCTCTCCCAACGACTTATCGGTACTCACCCCAGCCCATTTTCTCATATTTCGTCCTCTCACAATCCCAGCACCCGATCCAGATCTCCTCAACCAATCCCTAAAGGATCGCCATCGTTTTACGCAATACGTTGTGCATAACTTTTGGAACCGTTGGAAAAAGGAATTCCTCTTAGAGCTTCAGAGCCGCTCCAAATGGGATACTACAGATCGACCTGCACTGATTGGTGACCTTGTCTTGATCGTTGACAACAACTCTCCACCACTCTCCTGGACAATGGGGAAGATAATACGCATTTATCCCGGAACTGATGGCGTCACACGTGTGGCAGAAGTACAAACCCAATCTGGAACACTTTCTCGCCCAGTGAGAAGATTATGCCCCTTCCCACAAGATGTTAGTGGAGCTCCCGCTTCCACGGTGGGGGAGGATGTCGCGGCTCACCATCAAGTACCTACTTCCCACTGATTTACCTACGCGCCGCCTCCAACCCCAACCCCATGGGGATTAGCTTTTGTTTTAATGCTCCGCCAATAATAGGCGTCCCCGTGGTGACTCAGATGTTCTTCTCCTCCTTGTTTTTCTCTGTTTCTTTTGTATTCAATCGTCTTCAACTATTCATTATGATTTTAGTGTTTTTCGATAGAGTTCTTCCAATTCCGAATTTTCTTTTTTGTAAAACTATACCTAATAAAGTAATTTGATTTTTCTAAGTGCAAGTGTGTTGTTTTCTCAAAATACGGTTAGCACCCGTCATAAGTAAATACATTTTTCAGCACAATTTTGTTAATCAATTTTTGAATGTTCTATTTTATTGTTAATAAACTTTATTTGAGCAATATTCTGCTAAAAAGTATAAATTTAACGACCTTTATTCGTTGTTTGCTATTTTTAGTGATTTTTTCGGTACATTGGGTCAGGGCCGCCACATCTCCAAGTCGGGCCCGGGACCGGATTCTGGCCACGGGCCTCCTCCCCCCCCCCCCCTTTTTTTTTTTTTTTTTTTTTTTTTTTTTTTTTGTCGCGTCACTTTTACTTTAAAAAAAAAACTATTAAACCTTCTCTAACCAAACGAAAAATCATTTATACTTCCTACCAAGGTTCTGTGTTCGAATAAGAACACTTGAGGGGCTGAACTCTTACTACTTCACTACGTTTTATTCAACATTTAATCAAAATTAAAGTGTAACTTAAGAATTGAAAATTCAAGTATTCATACTCTAGTAATTACCAACCAATTCAAAACCATAAAAATGCCATAAATTTCCTTGAAACAAAAATTCTATATCCAATCAGTCATAGGATTTTTATTTTAACAACTTTAAATGCAATTTTTTGTGAATAAAGGGCGTATTCAGATAAGTTACAATTTAGTCATTCCTCAATTGGACGATTTTGGCAGAAATTATGATTGACTAAATTTCATATAATCATTAATCAACAAATACAATTAACTTTATTTTAATGTTATGGACGGATTAAAAAGGAAAGTCTCTGTATACAAGATGGCTGAAGGAAATAATTGAAACAATGATTATGTTTGAAAGAATACATTTATTGATTTTGGAAAAAATCTACAAAAATATAATTGTTTTATTACAGTTTATCTACTTGTAATGAAGCTATGCAGTAAAGAATTAGATTTATAACAACAAAAGATACAAGAATTATTCAGTGTAAAACTATCAAAAATATGATTTAGTAAAATCAGAAATTTGTTTTGTTGAGTTATAATAGCATTCTGTAATTGTAATTATAATAATTGTGGAAAACTTTTTAAATATAGAAAACTGTAGTAGGCTATAATTTCATGTCTTATAAAATGAAATATTTTAAAACTAATAAAGTGAAGTGAAGAAAAACTTTCGTGCCTTTTTAAGTGAAAATTCTTCAATAACCTTAGAAAAGTCAAGTTTGGATGCTAACTAGTGCTTAATGCTGAGAATGGCAAGGGAATTCAACCTTTCTTAGCCCATGGATGGTCTCTCCCAAGTCTTCAGTCGAGTGCCTACTGGTAAAGACGGTAAAGGGTAAAAGTAATATTTGGGCCATCGCAATCATCGCAACTGTTAAGAGATACAGTCTGGTGTAGTAAATCAAATGTAATCTGATCAGGGCCCGTCAAGTGTAATACACTCTCAAATGTAGGCCTAAAAATTCTAAAATTCTTTATTTACTAAACAGGACCGGACCGGGCCCCCCCTGGGCCCGGACCCGGGGCAACAGTACCCACTTGCCCCCCCCCCCCCCCCCCATGTGGCGGCCCTGCATTGGGTTGCGAAGCTGGTTACCCGTGCGTTGCACGGACCCACATGTCTACATGGAGGAAAGAACCCTAATTTTATACGTTTCCCGATATCCCAGAGAGGCTTCCCATCAAATTTCTAGGGTGAATAGGAGAGAATTTACCCTAGTAAGCTTATCTAGTTGGAGCCCGTCGTTGGATTCGTTTCTTAATGTCTTAGTGAGGCTCCCTATGAAATTTCACATTCCCAGGGTGAAAAGGAGTGAATTTAGATAACTCAGCTGATGAGGAAAGAGCCCATCATTTTGTTCGTTTCTCGATGTCCCAGAGAGACACCCTATCAAATTTCAAATTCCTAGGGTGAATAGGAGAAAATTTAGATAAGTCAGCTGATCTGGTTGGACGTGTTTTAAAAAATTTCTTTTACACAAACCTTCCCCATGCCATCCCGATCATTTTGCAAAGAACCCCCTTCAAATCCGTCCATGAGTTTGAGCGTGAAGGTGGCTGACATTACTCATTTATAGAATAGATAAACTTTATTTGAGCTATATTCTACTAGGGCAATTCTTGCCTTCAAAGTGCAATTTCAAAACAATGTTCAGTGATCTGAATAGGGAATAAGTGGTCAGTGATTGACAATTTTTTGCCCTCAAAGTGCCCGAATTTCAAAAAAATGTTCAGCAATCTGAATAGGGAACTTAAATGTTCGCATAAAAAATGAATCGTTGAGTAACCAACTTCAGCATTTGAGCTTGGATAAAACGTAATAATAAAGAGCCAAATTACCATATTGAAATCCTCAGTAGCAGAAAAACCTATGCTTTTGACACCATATCTCTGGTCCTCAAAGGCCTTAGTTCCCTTAGAGCATAATACACTCTCGCTAGTCTCGCAGCCTGCTCATTGCTTTGATCACGGAACCTCATTGTGGAATCGGACACAACTTTTCTATTTATACATTTCATAAATATTTATTACGTGTGTACGGATGTGTACATTTAGTTTTATCATTGGGGAGTTTGTTTTTTCTTTTAATTTTGGCCATGTTAAAGAAGAATACCTTACCAAAAGTCGGTTCAGGAAGTGTGCTGATTTTCGCCCAGCTCATAAAAACTTGTGCTTTTTGTTCGATTTTTTAAAAGTAGTTTACTTGGCTTCAGTACTACTATTCACTCTCTCTACTGTTCTCTCTTCTCTAGAATGCTAAAAACATAGCAACAGAGAATTCTTAATCGGAGTGAAAGGTTCAAAGAGTGGCGTGTTAATACTTTTCTCATCTTTACAAACAAACTTCTAGCCAGCACAATCCGACACTTTATCTCCTGCTTGCAACCCATTTTTTATTCACATAGCACCCCTGGTACCTCTAAGAATGAACTCTGTACACAATTTTCTGGCCTATCTGGAGGGAATGCAAATTATTGCCGGCTTTCTTTGATATTTTCATCCAGTTTGTCTTGGCCACGTTATGTTGAAGACCCATGTCCAGGCCACATTGGTCATAAACTTCTAGAGATATTTGAAACTGATAGCAGTAATATGGTATCATCAGCCTACCTCAAGTTGTTGACCACCGATCCATTCACCATAGAGCAGTCTACTAATGCGTCATGATCATAAGGCACCTTATTAAAAGTTTGGGTCACCCCCCCCCCCCCCCCCCCGGGGGGGGGGGCCCGTTTTTGAGCTGCCGTGATTGGGGACAAACCTGGCCTGTCTGGTAGGGAAGGATACTCCCCGAATGCAGAACATTCATGCGCCTGTAGGGGAAGGGGCTGTCGTACCTCTTCTCTGATTACTGGTCGCTCAGATTTTGGCCCTCGATGTCCAGCCCAGTACCCTAAATAAGTGGCATGGTAGCTAGTAGGCTGATCCACTATTTTTGTGGACCAAATGTTTCAGAGTGCCTGAGAATTACAGAAGGAATCCTAATTATCCTTTTTCATATAAATAATTTCATTGGTCAATTAGGACTTCAATTTTTAATTGATCTTCCTCTCTATTATCAGTTATTCATACCTTATTGAAACCAGGCTCCTCAGCCTATTTATATGGGTTATATACCCAATTTCTATTTCCCAGGTCTAAGTTCATATTTCTCCATTTCTAAGGCTACGTTTCCATTTCTATATTTTAGAGCATAAGTTCCCACTGTTAAATATCCCCAAATTCTTGTATTTTTCTTATGTCTTGAAAGTCTCCAAAGCTGAGCAATTTATCTCTTCTGATTGTTGCAATCTCTGGTTGGGGGTTAGTAGCAATGAACGTTTTAGATGACAATTCGTGAGCAAGATTTATTAACAATCCAACCTGTTTTAATTTCAAATGTTATTCCCAATCGTCACTGCAGCTATTTATCAAGGAGCATTATGTTCACTTCCATAAAACTAAATCATTAGAATCTTTACGAAGGAAGCTAATTAGCTTTATGGTTTTCCAGATGACCTTTCTTGGATCGGAACCCATACCTACTACTGCTCCCCCCCCCCCCCCCCCCCCACTTTATTTTATGTATTTAACATACTTGTTTGAACAATTATGTTTTTAAGGGGAAGAGTGGCAGTAACCGTCATTTAACTAAGAGAGCATGTCTACCTTTCGCTCAGCGTTGGGTCGATTGTGACTCCTTGTCCCGTTTTCGAGCTGCCGGGATTGGCGACAAACCTCGCCCGTTTGATCGGGAAGGATACTCTCCGAATGCTGCACATTTATGCACTAGTAGGGGAAAGGGATGTCACGCCTCTCCTCTGATTATTTGTCCCTTGGATTTCAGTCCAGGTTCCCTAAATTTGTGACATTCGTTCTAATTGTATTTGGAAAGTGAAATGACGCTAGACCATTTAAAATATAGGTATGTCATTATTGGCAATAACCTTGGGGGAAGGAAAAACGATTTTTGTTATAATTTCAAAATTTTTCGAAAGAGCCCTCGACTATGACTATTTCAGATATTTCATTTAATGATTTAAGGCTATTAACATATTACCTGTACGATACATTTTTGTTAATGCAAAGTTCTAAATTCACTGCGGATTATTTTGATTTTGAATTAATTCTAGTGCTGGATTAAAATAGTGCTGGGTGAATTTAAAGTTGGCCTTGAAGGAGGAAACTCAGTGAGTGCCCCTTGTATCAGGCCTGTAAACTTGAGGATCTTCAGCTACAACAGAAACTACCATGAGTCAAACTTTGCTTCCATTTGGAGATGCAATGTGAAGAATTTAGACGTGTGCAGTCGACAACGGTTTTTGGGTAAGACATAAAATAGGCACCTAGCTGTCGTGTTGAGAGAGAAAAAACTGTAGAAGTCATGCTTGTAACAAGGATTTGAGGTTCGCTCATGCGCAGCAACTACTAATGTTGCGATCTCCTACCTTTGCTGCAAAAATTAATAGGTAGGTACATACCTGGAAAAAATTCGAACGTTCGTCATTCCCTAAATGTAGCTCAGAGATAGACTGCCGCACCCTGTGCTTTGACTGTATGGGAAACATGGAAAACAAGTCATATTATGGAATCAAGACGAGAAAAAAGGCTACCCCATGTATTTTCCACGAATTTTTGTTAGGAACCTATAACACAGTCCCTGTTATTAGGTATAATATGTAAATTACTCAAATTCGATTGAGCACAAACTACAAAAAATATAGTTTACAATTGTGTATCATAGCATATACCTACACCAAACAGCAATAAAAAAACTTTGCATATTACATAGAGTGATTCGTTACATTCACTCCAACTTGAGAGAGGTAAATGTCTCCTTGACAACTTTTTATGGTAGGTACCTACCTATTTAAAAAAAAGTTTAATGGTACCAAAGCGCTTTTTTTTCTTTTTTTTTTTTAATGGACAACCCCATATGCTTAATGTAGTTTTTGAATAGCCATCCATTCATTTAATTTTTTAACCTAAACCGAGAAACACTACCAGCCAGGGTTGCCATCAGTACGGTAATTACCGAAAACATACGGTAATTTTGATGCACGGTAATTGGTAATTTTGATGCACTTACGGTGTACAGTAGTAATCTCATTACCGTACGCCAAAATACAGTAAAATGGAAAACCTAGGTAAATATATTATTATTAATCTATTATATTATTTTAGCATGAGTTCATACCTAAAGGTTACCTTCAACAGGTTTTGAAGAAGCAGGATTGCAAACCTTTTGTTTTGTCTTGGTAGGTAGGTATACCTAGGAGTCATTTGAACCTAATTTCGACCAGCGATATGCGATAAATGATGGTGTCTACCATTTGTATAATCTTCGAATTTATTTTATCTTCACCTGCATGGTTTCTCATTTCCCTGAATCACTGGTTTGTATTGAAAGCTATTTACCCCCCCCCCCCCCCCCCTAAGAAAGTATGTAGAGCTGCTCATATATCGGTTCGATTCAGGGATGTACACTGTACAATTTGACAAAAAAAAAGAAAAAAAAAAACAGAATCTGTTTTAAAAATTATGAGATTTGCTCAAGCGAAGTGCGCCACTTTTTGTGGAATCCCTCAGATACATAGTTTTTGGCCCCAATTGGGGCAGCCGTCGGAAGCCAATCGCTGGTGCCTTTTAAAGGCGAAAATTTCATGCGCAAATAACTTCTTCTTGCGGAAATTGTAGATCGAGGATCCAAGGGCAACAGTTAATACGGAAATTGAAATTGTGATGAAAAATTAACAATTGTTCCATTCGCAGAGAAATATTAATACTAAGGGGATCGTGATTTAAATTCAAAATTGGGAAACTTAGGGGAGAGCTTGGAAACTGATTGGGATGCAGAAGGAAGAGCGGGAAATATGATTTGAACTGAAGGTAAAACAAATTCCTTTGTAAAAATTCAGATTAGTTGGATGTACATTAAAATCATAGGACGACAGAAGGACGATAATGAGCATGCGATAAAGGAAAAGGTCCAATATGGATTAATTGGACAATTAGATCAGAATAATTTGTGTAGGTATCGTTTGGTTTCTGGTTGCACACAAGCTCGCATCTCTAAAATAAAATAGTATCCTAAATCAATCCTTTCAGTAACATAGAGATTAGTTGAACAAATAGATCAGAATTATGTTTAAAAATATGTTTCGGAGATTGAAATACGGTGCGAAACTCTAAGGGCCAAGTTAGATTTGAATCCGAGTCTGTACTCCAAAGACAGGATCACTAGACGCTCGGCCACGGAGAAACCAAGTGGGGTGTGTCCAACTACCGTACTTACTTCCCTGCTGAGTAGGGGATGGGCCCGGTAGTGCGGGTTCCGAATGTGCTCTAGAGTCTAGATGACTGGAGCAATGTTGGTGTTTCTCGGTTTCGATTTCCAGACACTCCTTGATTAGCCAAATCATCCCCATACAAGCCAGCGTTGGCACACCTAGACCTCAAGCTCTACCTCTCCCTGCAATTCACTACAACAACCGTGGATATGTGGGACTGTAGAATCAACTGTGGAGACCTGATTATGTATAAAACTGGCTTCTAATTCTTTGGAAAAAGAATGTATAAATATTTTATGTTATGGATTTTATTTTATGTGTACAGTACATGTATGTCTCAATCCTAAGCTACAGCTTCCTTCTTTCATTTAAAAATATTCAGGATCAACAATTTCATTCGAACAGATAGGTGATTTTCTATCTGTATTTGCAGGACCCAAATTATTTTTTAGGACACTTCCATGTGGCGTGAAAGTACAGCTCAAAGCAATAGTTGTAGACGTGCCTACTGGAAGGAAGGCCTTGTTGACTGCAACGGTGGAAACATCTATTCATATCGATACTTTATATTGCAGGTTAGCTTCGTTTTTCCAAGAAATGAAATCAACCTTTCCCGTATAGTACTATTAGTACTTCAAATGAGTTTTACTGTGAACTGTTCTGTATTGTGGCTATTAACATATAGCTGAACTGGCCGGCCGGATGGGTTCGGTGAACTTAGCTGGTCGTAGCTGGTTATGCATAAAGTAAAATAGGTAGGTAGGTACCCATCAGATGCTTACAACCATGCTTAACGCAAAACACCACGCTCTCAGGTATCTATACAGGTACCTATACCGGTACCTATACAGGTGCCCCAGGATTCAGTGTTCTAGGATCGATTCTGAAACTAGTTTACAACGAAAAGTTTCTCTTGTTATTTCCTGAATTCCTTTGTTTCACACTTTTTTGTGTGGAAGGGTATGAATGTGGCATGAAACCTTTTATTTTGTTTTTATAAAACTTCTGTGTTGTAATATTTCTTACAGCTGCACCTATAATTGCTATCCCTCCATCATTCCTACGTCTCCCATCAAATTGGAGGTGAAATTGAGAAGATATTCGTCGAGCAGACGCACGATACCAATACACATCAAATGGGCAGCATTTTTCGGTAATGCGCCATGGGGCATCGAACGCTATATTGTGCCTGAGACTGAAGGAACTGTGATAGAGATACCAGCGTACTCCTTTTATAATCTCACCAAGAAAGAGATTGCACACCCTATCTTAGAAATCACAGCAAGTAGTAAGTCTATCCACGGATGCATTAAAATCCCACTCATTCCATTCTACTTCGCACCCACCATAAAAAAAAGTCACAACTCAAAGAAAAGTGGATTCAGTCAGGGGAATCCAAATAAAAGTTGAGTTGCACCGTTGGGAATATTTTATTTATACCCTGCGAGGTACATAATGTTTCATATCACACTTAGATACCTATATATGTAAAAAAGTTCCAGTCATGCAGCATGATCTTATGAACGAATTTTCGTAAATTATCTTATTATATCATGTTACATTGTTTTGAAATTTGAACACTGAAATAATTAATAACAAATTTTATGGCAACAAAATTCTTTCTAAATAATACTCTGCGACTCAAATAAGATTTGGAAATTTTAGAATTTTAGGGAGCTTTCATCGATTTTTCATCAGATAATGATGAAATTTAAGTAAACTTTTCTGCATAATTTTTTGCATCAATTTTATAATGTTTTAGTCTGCCGTTGATAAACCAATTTTGACTAAAATTGTTCTAAAAAATATAAATTTAGTAATTTTTAGCCGTTGTTAGATATATTCAGTGATTTTTTTTAGTACATTTTTGAAATTTAACCAAAAAGTGCTGGCCAACGAACTCATCCTTTCGTTTGGAAAGCTTGATTTTTTTGCTCAAGAACGGAATTTTTATCTCAATCTTGAAGAGAGTTATCGTCTTGAACGACGAATATATACTAGAGATGAGTCGATACCAAAATTTATCGATTCCCGATACCGATACCTAAAAAATCGATTCCCGATTCTCGATACCGATACCATCGGCGCATAATACCTAACTTACCTGTAGGTGAAAAACCAGGGTGACGTATGCAAAAGAACTACTGCTTATTAGAGGTATGCGAAGTTGTTATGTTTCGGTCGCGGCTGGAATGGCTACACGACGAGCGTGGGACGGTTACACAAAGTTGTTACGTTCGGCAAGTTGTTACTGCACATCTATCGATAGCCTCTCGCAATGAATACTGGCACCAATAGCTTAACGTTCCGTCGTAGATGAAGTTATTAGTCTAATTAGCTAATATATTTTCCATCTCTATTTATTGTCATTAGGAGTTCTTGTTCCAATGAAGCTTTAATCTTTAATACTTTAGTTACTTACTTATTAAAATTAAATAAATTCTTAAAGATTAATAAAATAAAGATTAATTCTTATTACAAATTCTAAATTTTATTTGATTTGTGCAAATACAAAATTTGATATTTTTTTGTTATCTATCAAGTATCAATTAATAGGCAACTTTTATTGCCTAGGATTGATTTCTTTCTGAATAAAACAAGTTAAGCAGACTGACTTGGTTTTTTAGTTTTTCGTCGGTAACTGTGAAGTATTTCCAAATAAGACTGGCTCTAGGCTTTTATACTTGGAAAACATAGCTTTGTCTAATGCTTCTGTTGTCACAAACAAAATAACACAAGCCTACTTGTAAACAAAGTTATAATTGTAAGTTGTGTTTTGGACAATTCATGTTTCGCAACTGCTAACTTCACACAACGGTTGCACGGTACAACCATCTTCGTTGTTAGATGGTTGCAATAGTACCGTAGTGTAATAAAACGCCCATCACCGGGCGGAATCGGTACCGGCTTTAGGGGATTGATTCTCGATACCGATACCAATGCCTAAGAATCGGTGGTATCGTGAGTCGGTATCGGGAATCGACTCATCCCTATTATATACATATACACAATCAGCTCTGTACGGCCAATATTAATCTTGTGCATATCAAACTTGGGGATGAATGATGAAATTATTGCTTTAGCCTTGATAAGGTTAGTCTTTGTTCCTTGAAGCTTTATATTGACTTCGTTCATTTTTTCAAAAATATCAGTAAGGTAGGTATGCAGCTTCCAAGTTGCGTTGTTTCAAGTTCTCACTTAAAACTGCATCAGTTGTGCCGAGAAACTCAGTAACAATGTCAAATAGATCGAAAAATCGGCGCAGTTTCCTTATCCCCCACCACTCTCCAACCAGATTTTCCATTTCTCTCCAACTGGCTGTAGCCAAAACAGCAACTATTTTTCCCCTTTGAATGCTCATCACCTCCCACTCATTTATCGCCCCCCTGTCAACCCAAATCGGCCACGTGGGGGCGATCGCCCCCAGTTGGGAACCACTGGTCAAGAACTATTGTAATATATAATTATCCCAGTGTGTCATCTTGTTCTGTATTTTCGTCATATTTATGTTACAATTTCTTCAATACTGGTTTTTTATACAACACTGTAATTGGGCTTGTCCAGTAATATCTAAAAAATAAATAAATGATATTCCAGGGCAATGGGTACTAATAATAAACATCTTTTAGATCCTCCGATACTGACATACACCAATACTTGTCTAAAGTGGCAATAACCGAGCGGTAATCGTCAAGCTTAAAATGATCCGTCACCAGAAATGTACCTATTAAATCGTTTTACATTGATAATAAAGCGGAAGCATCCATCCCGTTTTGGCAGTAGACAAATAGGTGGAAGGAAACATAGTGAGTCTTCGCTAATCTACGATGCTGCCTTTAATTGCAACACCTCCTTGATTTGGTGCCCATTTCAGGTGATGTAGCCAAACACTGCTAGACGATGAGGTAATGGGTCTTGGCAACTACAAGTGGTGTGGTCTGTAAAAACGGAATTACATTACCTCTAACCTACAACAGGACTCTGTATGGAGCTGGTGTATTTAACCATTGATTACCGAAGTGCATTAAGAGACCTGAAATTTCCCAGCAGTTGGGGAAATTGTCAACAATCTCCTTTTGTTGAAATCCCACTTTGAGAGTGCATACTATCAGGCCGATTTTGAGGCATATCAATGCGTTTTGGTTGGTAAACCATCTCCCTAGTGGCCTTCGAAATGTCACTGACTGCAAGGCATGGGTCTAACCCTCAGCCTTCCCATCATATAAAAACTCCTGGCCAATCTCTGAACTCCTTGCCAACTGCCTATATTTTCCCTTAAAGGATCTGGACACGTGAGCATGTTGAGAAAGAGACACTCTGTAGACTAATAGGGTGGATGCGCCCCGCAAGAGGTCATTTACTCTCTCCTGGATTTGGGTTTGTTCCAGTTTTCCTGTAAAGACAAAATTGACGTGGCCTGACCCTGTGCTATGAGGGCTTTTGAGAAAAAACTCTGAGTAATCGCCAGAGCTGCGATTGCCTTGCAGTGACGCATAGACTCCTTTGCTCACGACCACATCCAATTTCAGCGGGGCCAAAGATGAGAAGTGACACTGCCAGTTGTGCGTCTCGTCAACCTATTTAAGAAAGTTGAAAGGTACTTTTTGCTGCATCTGTTTTGGCAACAAGATAAATGAAGGCTTTGGTCAGAGTAGCTTGCTGGGATTTCTCATTCAGGCAGTGAAGCAACTCAAGCAGTTAGCCTTTAACTCCTTCTGTTGAGGTATAATATGTGGCATCTTCCGATAACTCGAACACCTCGACCTCCGACCCTTCTCCTTCCAACACAAACTCCAGGTCCAGAGATTGGAATCCATGAAATCTAGTATCATCCATGGATTCAGATGATAAGCCTTCACATAAATCGGCAATCGGCTGTGAACGTTGATGTTTGGAGTTTTCCTCAATAACGTTAGGGTTACCTACCTAACATTCTCCTCACAAAACACGGTTTGGAGCGTAGTGGCCCATGAATTCAAAACCCATGAAAGACAATCAAAATGAAACGAAAAAACAAACACGAACTGTTAGTATCACTGAAAAGTAGCTAGAAAAATCACTACCGGTAAACAAACTCTCCACATGAACCAAACCAATAACAAGATGACAGTCGCTGCGTAAGAGATCAGTGGTAGCATCATAAAAACGCGAAAAGTTTCTTAGTTTTCATTTTTTCTTTGAAATCGGTTAAACTTTCCCCACACAAGTGCTGCTACCAGTAAACCATTCTTTCCGGGAGATTAACGTACCTAATATAATTCGACAATAATAACTTATAGGATTATGTTAGTAACAGAATCTGTAATATGTACTGTGAAAGAAGAAATAAGTAGGTACCTTTGCATTTCTGTATCTCAACAACTTACACATATAGAACTGTTTCATAAATTAATGAATTGTGGGGGTGGGCTCATTGAGAGCTGCAGCATTTTTTAGACACTCCTCAGATATTTTACGTATTCAGTTAACTATAAACCCTTCTTGCTTTCAGGATTGGATATTTATTGCACAATTGTAACAAAAGTATCCATCCCTATGAGCTCGCCGCTTGTGGGAGTAAGTATTGCCCCTCGTTATGTGGAAAAGGTGGACGATTCAAGGTACAAAGTATTCATCCTCAAACATACATCACTCAACTATGATGAACCGTTTTCCTACGTAATATCCGAGGCGGTTACACCTAATTCAGGTGAGATATCAATAGAAAAATCGTGAAGCAGAACAATGTTCTGGTAGAACTTATATTCTTGCTGTAGTTTATAAAAGTTCGTCTTTTCTTGTGGATTCAAATTACTAAATTAACAATGATGCGCACTCTCTGTGACTGTTCCACACATGCCTTGAATGAATAAATGTTATATGCACATTCTCACTTCACAAGCCACCACCCTCGGATTCACCATGCTTATTTATGAACCAGCTTGAAATCTTGGATGCTTAAATGGATGACTGACTAACAAACAACGACTGGGATCTCCTTGCGAACATGAAATCATGCAAATTTTTTAATTTGTGCTATGGTATCTTTTGACATGCATGCATATACCAATATACCTCTCTTGTGCTAATGCATTTTCTATTGATGAATCTTTTGACAAGTACTGAGGGAATCATCCAAACTATCGCTGGATGCTATTCAGTTCAGTCTGGCCATACTTTGAGGGCATTTTCTGAACATCAGTCTATCTGCCTACTGTACATCTGCTGATACTACCAACTGTTTTTAACTCCGTTGATTTTTTGTTAAGTTAACAAGATAATGTGTGTTTGAAAAACTAACTATTTGTCAAGCCATTTTCACCAGAGCTATTAGATAGGTACTTGAAAAGAGTACCTACTCACCCGTGTCTAAGGTTTTATTAATTATAGACCTTTCCGAATAAGGTTAGTTTAAAGAAGGTTTTACCCATGTGGAGAATCGAATCATCGAGAATCCACCGAAAAGTGACGGCGTCATGAGGCTCCCTTTCATGACTCGTCAGTGCTCTGTTCAGCAAAAACGACAATTTATTGTGTTATTGATGAAGATGTTTCACTAAGCATCCAAAAGGATCTTTGCTACCTTTCGGTGATTTGACGTAGAATCTTGACCTTCAAAAGCGTCTCCCTTCTATAAATCAAGTCTTCTTAAAAGACATGCATGCGTATTAGAACCCCTCAAAACTTTCATCATGTGCTTTCCTCATCATTATCGTATGTTAGCTTTAGAGGTGAACTGTTTTGTGCAAATTTTTTCAAATATTCTTGTAGTTTTTACAAAATTTTGTTAATTTTGTAGGTTTTGCATTATCTATATTCGTTATAACTTCATTGAATCCCTTGGGATCCGTGCTACAGGCCGAAGCTGCGGTTAGCATGCTTAACCTTCCTCAAGGGAAATAGTAGCCCGTTATTCAGACCCACCCCGTTGTTTGTCTCGGGAGAAACGTCTGACGACTAGTTTTGAGTTCGAGGACGCTCCAATTGCAACAATATGGAAGAAGAAACCAAGTTCTGATGCCTCGAAGTCTATAGGCCTTCCAGAATTAGCCGTGCTATGGGCATCATGCACAGTAACAGGGGCCTTCTTTTCAGGGGATTGGAATTAACCCTTCCAAGCCCGTCATTTATGGTTCTGGCTTGTGCTCTCATCTGGACGATGCTGTAATTCAGCGTTTCCTTAAGGGACGTCATCGAGAGCAGCTGGGTGTTGGGTTTACCCACGCATCAAGAACAGGCCATGTTGCTTTTTCTGCTCAAAATGAGCAGGGTGGTGGTGATGAGGGGCTGGTCCATGGGGGCTGGGACATGAATGACGAATATCATCAAGGGTCCTTGAAAAAAAAAAATTTATATATACATATATCATATAAAAAATTGCGAATACAAGTAATATTATAATGGTAAGTAAATTTGATGTAAACTTAGTAAAGTAAGCGGAAATCATCAGAAATGCTTGCATACGAGTCTGCAACACATTGGGACATTTTCATGTGTGTTTTCTTATTATTGACATTTTCATGTCTTTGCTTTGGCACATAAACTAAAAAAACGTCACGGAAAATAATTGCTCACGAAAATTGCTCACGAAAATTGCTCACGAAAATTGTCCCAAGTGGCCACAACGATGATTATGACCATCAGAAATGACGTTTTTACCTAATGATCCCACGATTCTGAGATTTGGTATGTGGGCCCTTGAGGGACTTCTGAACACAACTGACCGATCCCAAGTCAGCTGAGTGGCTCTAGAAACCAGTTTTTTCCCTAATGATCCCACGATTCTGAGATTTGGTATGTAGCCCCTTGAGGGACTTCTGAACACAACTGACCGATCCAAGATCAGCTGAGTGGCTCTAGAATCCATTTTTTTCCCTAATGATCCCACGATTCTGAGATTTGGTATGTGGGCCCTTGAGGGACTTCTGAACACAACTGACCGATCCCAAATCAGCTGAGTGGCTCTAGAAACCAGTTTTTTCCCTAATGATCCCACGATTCTGAGATTTGGTATGTAGCCCCTTGAGGGACTTCTGAACACAACTGACCGATCCCAAATCAGCTGAGTGGCTCTAGAATCCAGTTTTTTCCCTAATGATCCCACGATTCTGAGATTTGGTATGTGGGCCCTTGAGGGACTTCTGAACACAACTGACCGATCCCAGATCAGCTGAGTGGCTCTAGAAACCAGTTTTTTCCCTAATGATCCCACGATTCTGAGATTTGGTATGTAGCCCCTTGAGGGACTTCTGAACACAACTGACCGATCCCACATCAGCTGAGTGGCTCTTGAATCCAGTTTTTTCCCTAATGATCCCACGATTCTGAGATTTGGTATGTAGCCCCTTGAGGGACTTCTGAACACAACTGACCGATTACAGATCAGCTGAGTGGCTCTAGAATCCAGTTTTTTCCCTAATGATCCCACGAATCTGAGATTTGGTATGTAGCCCCTTGAGGGACTTCTGAACACAACTGACCGATTACAGATCAGCTGAGTGGCTCTAGAATCCAGTTTTTTCCCTAATGATAAGGAAATAATAAGAAAACACACATGAAAATGTCCCAATGTGTTGCAGACTCGTATGCAAGCATTTCTGATGATTTCCGCTTACTTTACTAAGTTTACATCAAATTTACTTACCATTATAATATTACTTGTATTCGCAATTTTTTATATGATATATGTATATATAAATTTTTTTTTTTCAAGGACCCTTGATGATATTCGTCATTCATGTCCCAGCCCCCATGGACCAGCCCCTCATCACCACCACCCTGCTCATTTTGAGCAGAAAAAGCAACATGGCCTGTTCTTGATGCGTGGGTAAACCCAACACCCAGCTGCTCTCGATGACGTCCCTTAAGGAAACGCTGAATTACAGCATCGTCCAGATGAGAGCACAAGCCAGAACCATAAATGACGGGCTTGGAAGGGTTAATTCCAATCCCCTGAAAAGAAGGCCCCTGTTACTGTGCATGATGCCCATAGCACGGCTAATTCTGGAAGGCCTATAGACTTCGAGGCATCAGAACTTGGTTTCTTCTTCCATATTGTTGCAATTGGAGCGTCCTCGAACTCAAAACTAGTCGTCAGACGTTTCTCCCGAGACAAACAACGGGGTGGGTCTGAATAACGGGCTACTATTTCCCTTGAGGAAGGTTGTTTCCTTATCATTAGGGAAAAAACTGGATTCTAGAGCCACTCAGCTGATCTGTAATCGGTCAGTTGTGTTCAGAAGTCCCTCAAGGGGCTACATACCAAATCTCAGATTCGTGGGATCATTAGGGAAAAAACTGGATTCTAGAGCCACTCAGCTGATCTGTAATCGGTCAGTTGTGTTCAGAAGTCCCTCAAGGGGCTACATACCAAATCTCAGAATCGTGGGATCATTAGGGAAAAAACTGGATTCAAGAGCCACTCAGCTGATGTGGGATCGGTCAGTTGTGTTCAGAAGTCCCTCAAGGGGCTACATACCAAATCTCAGAATCGTGGGATCATTAGGGAAAAAACTGGTTTCTAGAGCCACTCAGCTGATCTGGGATCGGTCAGTTGTGTTCAGAAGTCCCTCAAGGGCCCACATACCAAATCTCAGAATCGTGGGATCATTAGGGAAAAAACTGGATTCTAGAGCCACTCAGCTGATTTGGGATCGGTCAGTTGTGTTCAGAAGTCCCTCAAGGGGCTACATACCAAATCTCAGAATCGTGGGATCATTAGGGAAAAAACTGGTTTCTAGAGCCACTCAGCTGATTTGGGATCGGTCAGTTGTGTTCAGAAGTCCCTCAAGGGCCCACATACCAAATCTCAGAATCGTGGGATCATTAGGGAAAAAAATGGATTCTAGAGCCACTCAGCTGATCTTGGATCGGTCAGTTGTGTTCAGAAGTCCCTCAAGGGGCTACATACCAAATCTCAGAATCGTGGGATCATTAGGGAAAAAACTGGTTTCTAGAGCCACTCAGCTGACTTGGGATCGGTCAGTTGTGTTCAGAAGTCCCTCAAGGGCCCACATACCAAATCTCAGAATCGTGGGATCATTAGGTAAAAACGTCATTTCTGATGGTCATAATCATCGTTGTGGCCACTTGGGACAATTTTCGTGAGCAATTTTCGTGAGCAATTTTCGTGAGCAATTATTTTCCGTGACGTTTTTTTAGTTTATGTGCCAAAGCAAAGACATGAAAATGTCAAAATAAAAGTTTGAATGGTTGAGAAAAATCTAGCAGTGTTAGAAAGTTAGGATAGTTATATTGTATGTTAGTTTTGAGCATAGTCTCAAAAGCTTGACAGGTGTCTGTCCCAAAGAGATTCTGATAGTAAATTGCTTAGGTTTGCGAATGACCAATCTCATAATGATATTGTCATTAATAGAAGTTACATAAAGTAATATACATGTCTTGCTCATTTCAGCTTTGGAGGTTGTAGGTTTCATACTGGGTAACGATCAAGAGTTCACTATCGCAAAGATGCAATATCGTACATACATTACTTTTAGGGATCAGTCAGGTACAGAGAGCCCCGCCAAGTTTCTGGAAATTCAAAAAGTTAGTGAACCTTCAGTTGTATTAGTTATAGAATCATAGGTACTAGTTTTGAGTAGTCCTGAATCCTTGGCATCACGTTCGAATCATCATCCTTAAATGTTGAAATTGAAGAATTGCAATTTTTTAAATCGGAATATTGAAAACTTTTGATATGAGGATAGTATTTTTTGTATGTTATTGATTAGGGGTACAAAGAATCGAAATAGATCAATGGATCGTTGTACATTCGTTATCTTTCCCTTTGATTTGACCTTTGGTAGGAAAAAATATGAGTGTCGTGATAAACACATGTAATCTACAACGATTGACCATCTAATACAATTAAAATGTACTTATCTTCAATTTAACTTACTTATAGACGATCTAGTAGATAATGTGTAGGTAGCATTTCGTTCAGCCACCGTCTACGTAGTTATTTGTAGATGATGTGGTTATTTAGGCTTTGTTCAAGCGTTATCTATAGACCGGTGATCTGCAGTGAAAAAATAAACCTATAAATACAGAAACAATAAACCTTTGTATAGTGATTTGCAGCATTTTTATAAATTAAGTGCAGGGAGGCCACCAATTGGAAAAGTCAGGGAAAACCTGGAATTGTCAGGGAATTCTTTGAGTCGGGAAATATCAGAAAATTTCACAAAAACCAGCAAATGTGAGGGAATTTTTTAATGAAAACTGTGTAATAAGTTACTGCCTTTTTAGATAAGTATATTCTAACTCCAAAACAATCAAACTTCAACAGCATAGGTACTATATCATATACTTTAAATTTAAATTTCAGTTGAGCACAATTTAACTGAAACCAAAACGACTAAACTTCGCTACAATCAGTCACACTGTCATCAGAGGATAAGGGCACCTATTATTAACTGACCCCCTCCAACTGCTGTAACCTGCTTGGTGGGCTCGCGCCATCCTTTGAATAGGTAAACATTCCTACCCATTTGAAAATGATCGAAAAATTTATGGTCATCTTACAGGATCACGGTCATTTCAAGGAAGTTGGCATTTTTGTGAACGACCCTACTTTCGGTACTTTTCCGTTATACCCCCCCCCCCCCCCCCCCCCCCCAGTCAATTTGTCTTCAACACGCCCGCCTGATGTTTCTAGGCATTCCTTCTTACTTAGTAATTTAGATTACATATTCACGTAGAATTGGTGACAATTTCAAGCTGTGGGAAGACAATCAGATTGGTCAAACCGATCTACCTACTACTTGTTTCAAACTGGTATGGTGGTCACTGCAAACGGACCACTATGGATACTATACAGTCAGAGATTTCCCCAAATGGACACTGTGAACGCCCCAAACGCGTTTCCAATCATCTGTTACCCGTTTGATGGTCACTGCAAAACGTTTTATGAAAGCTTGATTTTTTTGGTGTAAGAGCAGGATTTTTATCTTAATCCCAAAGCGGCCCATTCACGATCCTGCTGCAGGAAGTGAGAGGAACGAAAAATCTCCCTCTCTTCTTGCACGGGAGGCGTGCAGGACGTGTGTGGAGGCCTTCCTGCTGCAGGTGTCCGCAGAGCTCGTCGGATGGGTTTCCCATCGGACCATCCTGCTGTCCGGGGTCCCCCACCCTATCAAATTGCTAGGTCCGAGCGTGTATGGAGCTGCCGGAAGACCTTAAATTGAAGCCATTGAAGAATGAAGAACGCAGAAGGTAAACACAGAATAGCTTATATTGACAGGAAACCTTCGGTTTGAGCTGGGGATGAAGGATCGTGTATGGAGAACACACTCTGAGGCAGGAGAGCAAAGAGCAGAACTTCGTTGCACTCCCCATCTCCTGCAGCAGGATCGTGAATGGGCCGTTTAAGGCGAGTTATTGACATTTTGTAAATTTTGTATAAGTAGGATTGTAAGTCGAAAGAAGTTTATCTACGTCAAACTAGAACATTGAAAAATTAGCACAACACATCAGCACAAAATGGTTATGAAAAATTTACTCAAATTTTAGTATTACTGCTTAAAAAAAACCCATATGATCTGCAAAAATAAAAATAAATAAATAAAATAAAAGTTTTTCAGAATATTATTTAGAACGAGTTTTTTTTTTTTTTTTTTTTTTTTTTTTTTTTTTTTTTGCCATCAAATTGGTTGTTAACAATTTCTTTGAATTGCTCAAATGTAACATGATATAATACCATGTTAAGAAAATTTGCTCATACAGTCATGCTGCATGACAGGTTTTTTATTGTCTTGACTGTGGACAACCATTCCAAGAGCCGAGGCAATGAAATTCAGTAACATTGAACGTCATGGTAAACTAGGGACCATCCATAGGGTAGTTTATAAATTTCAGTAGCACGTAGACAGGGTTGCCACTGCGGCTTATGACATCTTAAAACACAAGCATGGCTTCCAACTTCCGAACTTCTCAAAGCTCCTGACGGAAAAAATGGGACTTTTTCCTGCCGGGTGATTGCGTCATTAGTCTTATTGAGAAAAATGAAAGAAAAAAATTAAAAATAAAATATATATAACAAATAGAAAATAATATACTTATAATAAATAAAAAATAGAAAAAAATATATAATGTATATAAAAAATAGAAAATGGAAAAAAATCGCTGGTATACCCCAATGGGTTCTTCTCGACCTACTATAATTATTGTACTCAATCTTTCTCGATGGTAAGTTGAGTTGGTAATTATAGGCCATTAGAAGGCCATGAACCGAAGTTGACTAGTTCAACCATGATCGGTAGGCTGGGATACTGCCATCATAAATAAATATAAGCTGGAATAAAGGCAATGATGAATTATTCCTTTCACAGAATCCTGATAAACCCGCCGCTAGAGACTTGAAACATAAAATTAAAGTTATTCTATCTCTAGCCCTTTCCGGCAATGACAATGATGCGTTGACAGAAATGCTGTACATCAGTAGAACAATCGCTTCGTCAAAAAATCAGACGCACACCGACAAGATGTGGTTGATGGAAATTATGAGCTATGTAAGTGTACTGTTTTGCATCTTTCCTTCAAGTAACTATGGTCACATTAATTGTACTACTACTTTGTAATTATGAAAAATTTGCCACATCAGCATTATAAGTTTGAATTGAAGGTCTATTTTGTTTACACTCACCACAAATCTGCTGAAATATAGGTATTGTACTAGAATATTTACCCTGGATTACAACCCTCTGTCTAAATGAAAAGAAGTAAATTTTTTGGCGCTACACGATAATGTTTGCGCTCTATCATGTTTTCACTCAAGGTATGCTTCAAACAGTTAGTACAGACGGCGGATTCACTTCGCTCTTCAGATTAGCAGGTGAGTAGTACTGTACGATTATTTAGCACTCACGGTGTCGTTTTGACGGAACGGTTGTAATTATTAAAGTTTTTTACCCGCCCTTCTAACAGGTGGTTGTGATATCGGTTATTCGATCCCGCCGTCATTCTGACGGGATCTGTAATAGAAAATACATATCCTTTTTCATTTGGCTTCATCAAAATCTGTGGTATAATTCGTTCTAGCAGACTAAATACGTAGGTACTACGACAACAACTATCTAGAGTTGTTTCTCATTGTCTGATTTTGCTTGAAATTCGGAAAGTAGTTAGGGCCTCTCAATGGTCCTCCAGGAAGTTCTTCATGATTAACACACTTTAAAAATTCGTTTGGCTCAGCCGGAAAAAGGGTTTCAATTCGTTAGGTTTGCATCAACCCCATTGAAACCATATTATGGACACAATGAAGCTATGTGCTGTTCGCATTCCTAACTACTTGACAGAGTATTTTTGTTATTTTATTTTGTTGGCGAATTTTCCTAAAAAGCTATTGCAATGGCTCCGAACATTTTATAATAAAAATTTCTTCATGAAATCCGTTTTGAGGCATTCTGAAATGATTCATAGATTTTAAAGCTTTTATATATTGTGACAATGGGTGACCAATTGTGAAGAATTCAGTACCCAGTGTCCAAGCAGAGTTCTGCTACCACTGGAGCAATCTCCAGAAAAATATTACCTAATAACCTTAACAACAAGGATAATAAGTAGGTAAGAAAATAAAAATAGAACAATAAGAGAAAAATAAACTGTACTTGTTTCAAAGGGCAAATGCGCAGTGGAAATAAATAAAGGAAAAATAAGAACCTTTGAAAGAAAAGGGAAATTGACCTAAAATGGAAAAGAAAAGGCACAATGCTGAAAAAGAAAATTAAATTAGCTCAAACCTGGCTGTTGACACTGATGCAAAACTGAGGTGGCGAAAATAAATGGGAAATAAACACTTTCACTAAACTTTGTGAAAAAGAAAAGTAGCACTAGGCTGTATGAACATCAAGATGGGAAAAAATGGAGGAGTTGACTTATTAGGCACAAAACTGATTGAGATGGCTTCAGAGAAGAGAATGGGGAGAGGAAACATTTTTCATTAAAAGGGATCCCTTGAAGAGGGAAGGGGACAAAGCAATATACCCAACCTTCTAACAGAAAAAACTATACGCAGCACCACCAAGCTATTCAAAAGGCAACACTTGGAGGAAGTGCATGGAACCTGGAACAGGGGATCCATGACTATATATATATATATATATATATATATATATATATATATATATATATATATATATATATATATATATATATAACTCGGGCCTCGCAAGGGGCTCCGCCCCTTGACCCCGCCAGGGGGGCTTCGCCCCCCTGGACCCCCCTAATCTATACTCGGCGCTTCGCGCCTCGCTGGATCTTTTCTCTTTTCTACTGTGTAGAAAACGAGGATAATTTGCTATGCAATTCGTCTCACGAGAAAAAAAAAATGTTCAGGCCTGGCCGGGATTCGAACCCACAACCTTCGTCTCACGAGGAAAAAAAAAAAATTTCAGGCCTGGCCGGGATTCGAACCCACGACCTCTCGCTTCCCATCTCGGGACAAAAAACGTTACACAAAAAAAGTGGACATTTTAAAAAAATTATTGGGGGTCGGCCTAAGAATTGCATAGCAATTAATATATATATATATATATATATATATAAATATATATATATATACCTATATATATATAATATACATACTATTGTAGTTTGTTCATGGGCATGAGTGTAATCCAATATTTTGTTGACAGGCGACATCGAGGAAGTGTTACCATCCTGTAAGGTTATTTTACCCCAACGGCGAGACGTTACGTTCATGACCGTTTTGACTGAGTACCGTTGTTTACCGGCCTAGTACGGTCTTAGTTTAGCGCCAAAACGTAAATTCACACCGTTAAAATGCACATGCGCGCACGCATGCGCAGTACATACTCACTAATGTCGTTAGCTTCGCCGTACCGTTAAAAATCGTCTTTAGGAACTCTCTTTTTAGAAACGATTCGTCGAATTGGCCAATGCCCACATAGCTTGTGGCTATAGTGGCCACACCCATAGAGTGGACCCCAAGGTACTGCCAGACTTCCAACATGGATCAGGTGGGGATAGGTGTTTGTCTCAAGGCGAAGCACTCCTGATCCACCACCTTCTTTATACTGGTATCCCAATGGGACAAAGGAGACTGATCGACAATAAATTAGAAGGGTTGATCACTACACCACAACTGGCTAGCTGCTCAGCAATGGCATTGAGGGCTATCGACAAGCCCTCATTAGTTTCTGCTAGCAAGATGAACGTATGTAAAAGCCATGTACCTATTCGCACCCCAGAGGCTAGATCAAACCTTATTTCAGCCTGCAGCTTACCCAAGGCCATATCCACGTTAAAGAGGAATGGCGAAAGAGGATCCCCCTGTGTACTGCGCCCAATGACAACATCCCCTGTCAATTCGCCTCCTGTCTCGAGTACCATCACGTCTTTGTGGTGCAGACAAGTAACATCCCCCCACCAAGCCCTGACACCATGGAGGAAATTGTTCAGGGGAAAATGGTGTTCAGTGTCAAAGGCCCTATTGACGCCCAGAGCTGCAAGATGGAGCTGCTGTTTCTTGATGCAGACCAGACAAATGACAGTCAGGAGGACTGTTAGGATCTCTGCCGTGCCATCTACTAGCCAAAATGCTCTCCAGATGTCACCTATGACACTAGCTAATAGGAAGCAAGATGCCATAATCTTTTGGAAGTGCCGGAAACCCTCACGATATAGAAATCGGATAGTAGGTTCCTGGCCCACTTCCTCCTTTCTTTGGGATGAGGACGGTCTGGGCATGGGTCAATACTATTGGGGGTCTTCTCGATAGAAGTAGCAGGTTAAGGATGAGCAGCTTCACATTGCTTTATTCCAGCTCTACCATAGTGCCCTGTGGCGCTAAAGCTCATGAAGAGCACTGGCCTCCCAAATAATCTTTCTCCACTCCGTCCTTCGCTTTTCTCCTCCAGCTTCTGACACCAAGTCTACCAAGGTCCAGCTCTACATCGCCCCTCCATCTCTTCCTTGGTCTTCCATAAAATCACCTACCACCAGGATACCCATTGAAGACTTTCTTGCATGAACTCTCTTCCCCCATCCTTACTACATGTCCAGCCCACCTTTTTCTTTTACTCTTGATATCAGCGATTATGTCCTCTCCATGTACCTAGCTCGTATTTTCCCCAGTTTTTATTTATTCTCCACGTGCCATTATCACAGAATGGTCCATAGATTTTTTGGAGAATTTTTCTTCCCCAGGTCTGCAACATTTTTATGTTTGCTTGAGTTAGAACCTAGGTTTCAGAGCCAAATGTCACTACTGGCATGATTGTGAATTTGTAGAGAGGTTTTTTTTTACTTCTGGATATCAGTGACGATTTGAACATGGGGAGAGCTGCTAGGCTCGGTTTCCTGCAGCAATGTGGTGGTTGATTTCGGTGGTGACTTCATTGTTTTTTGTTATGTTGGAGCCTAGATACTTGAAAGCCTTTGGATATTTGAAAATTTCATTGCCATATAAGAGACTTTGACCATATCTTTCAGTCCTGCTCTTCACCATGTATTAGGTTTTATTGGCATTCACCTCCAATCCTACCTCTTTTGACGCTTCACTCAGCTGTGTATGAGCTCTCTTGATACCAGTCTAGTTTCTGCTGACAAGGTCAACGTCATCAGTATATGCAAGTACCATTATAGATCTATTGAAGACAGTACCATTTGGGTTCCTCTCTACAGCAATGACAACCTTTCAAGGCATATGTTATAAGCACAGCTAATATGCTATCTCCATGCCTAATGGCTGGGTAGACACTGAATTCGTCTGCTAGCCTCCCTTGTACTTTTACTTTACATTTGTGCCATTCAACGTCATTTTTACAAGTCGTATTAGCTTATTAGTTAACCCATATTCAGCCATTATAAGGTATAATTTGGGCCGGAAGATGCTCACCTGAAGTATATGAATAGCTGGTGGACATCTACATTATATTCATAGCACTTATCCAGAATGGTGCATATAGAAAATATTTGATCAGAAGGCGACTATCCTCGGCAAAAACCGCACTGGTAATCCCCCTAGAATCCTTCTGTGTATGTAGTCAGGCGTGTGGCAATGATTCGAGCTAGAACTTTATAGCCCTTGCTCAAAAGAGCTATCCCTCTGTAATTCTCACAAATGAGGTAATCTCCTTTTTTGTGTATTGGGCAGATTAGTGCAGTGTTCCAGTCAGCTGGTGTATCCTCTTCTCCCCGTATCCTAAGAATGAGCTCATGTACCTGGTGCCATAAGGTGTTACCTCCATTCTTAAGGAGCTTGGCACTTAGACCATCCTCTCCCGGGGCTTTGTGGTTTATCAAGGAGTTTATCACTGTAACTGTCTCGGCTAGTAGGCTTATCCAACTGTTCGTCAGGGTGTGGGTCCATCCATTCCCACCCCTCTGAATCTCAAGCAACTAGATTACCTCTATTCAGAAACTCATGGAAGTAGTTCTCCCTCATCTATATTATTTGATGTTCTGCTCCAATTAAGTTTTTTATCCTTACAAAAGGATATGCGTGATTGATAACCATTTCCCAATTTCCCTTACTCTCTGATACATACCTCCTACATCCTGTTTTCACTCAACTCTTCTATTTCCTTCATTTTTTCTTTGTCTCGTTTTCTCCTTTTCCTTTTTAGGACTCTTTTGGCAGCTTTGGGTTGTCTGGTTCTTTATCTCCGTTTTCTTCTCTCACTGGCCCTATTTCTTTCATTCACTGTAACTGGGCATTCGTTGTCAAACCAGTCGTTTCTCTCAGCTTTCCGCTTTTCCCCAACTTCCTCTTTTGTCGCTGCAATTACTGCATTCATCAAACCATTCCATTGCTGTTGAATGAAACCTCCAGATTCATCAATTTCAGCAATGAGCTCCGTCACTTGTTCATAATGATCAAGGACATTCTTCTGCTTTAGTTTTTCAACCTCAAACCTTGCAGTTTCGTCTTTCTTGCTGATTGTTTTGTAAGCAACTATCTTCAGTCTGTATCTTTTAGGACCGAAATATCTCAAGCAGCTCATCAATCCGCTCAAATATGAAATTAACTTTCTTCAACATTTCTAACTTTGACCAAGTGGGGATTAGTATCTATGAGCGCTCTCTCATGCTTCTCACATCCAAGATGTCTCTCATGACCTATTGATTCCTTTTGACAGCACCAGGAAGTATCCCCATGGTTCCTTGTGGATATTCCGGTGTTTGAAGCACGTGCTTGTGATCTTCATATTCATTCTCTGTGCAAAATCAACCAGGCGGAAACCATTATCGTTGCACTCATCGTGCAGACTACACTGTACTTTTTGATCACCCACCCGAAAGCTCCCTCACGACCTACCTTGACATTGAAGACGCCAAGAATAACCTTAACTGCTTAGGCTTCTGATGTAGAAGTCTCGTGACCTTGTCAAAGAAATCATCTTTCTTTTCGTTATCTGAGCGTTCAGTTGGTGCATGCACACAAACCAGCAGAATTTTGAAGAATTTAGCTCTAAGTCTAAACGCGCATAACCTACATTCCACAGCTCTAAAATCCAGCACTGATCCCTTCAAGGACTTGTTGATTACAAAACCGGTCCCAAAAGATGAGTTGCTCTCACACCCAGTGTGAAACTGGTGTATTCACCACAATGCAAGGATACCTTGCTCATTCCATCTTACTTCCTGTATGGCGGCTACCTTTATATTATACTTTTTCAATTGCTCCAATAGCTCTCAGATTGCTCCCGGATGAAATAAGCTTCTTACATTCCTTGTAGCCAAGCTCATTGTTATTACATTTTTCCGTTTCCATCTCCGTTTTCGCACCTTAGTCATTGCCTTTGGATCAATCTAGTTTCTCTCTTGTTGTTCGAGTTTCGAAATAAAAGCTGGTTCTACAGGAAGGGGTTGTTAGCCCTTCGCCCAACCTGTGAAGGGGCTGCCTTCTCACAGCTAACAGTGAGATCACCTTCACTTCAGCTGCAGAGCGTCTCCTGCAACCCTACCACAAAACTGCAAAAATATTTTTAAAAGTAGAATGCTAGGAAATGGAACAGGATAGATACCACCAGAAGGTTGGGAAAAGGTGAACAAATAAGCCATTAGTAATATTGAATCCAGTTCAACTTGGACAGCCTTGGACGTCAAAATCCGTAAATTCAACACATGGTCGCAGTCTCTTGTCTACTATTTGAAGTTTAAGTTCAAACGCCAAATTTTCAAAAATGTTGATTATTCTCAAACCCCCTCCTGTTTTCTTTAGAGGATTAAAACTCATTTGAACTGGATTAATACTAATTTTCATGCTTCTGGAAGAACTGGAAAAACTAGAATTTTCTACCACATTTATGAACCTAACCCATTTTTTCCTACAACCTGCGGTTCTGAAACTCGAAATAGAGCACTTTTGGGACAAGTAGAGTACCTACAATTATAATTATGGAGGAGCACCGATCAGTTGAAGGACCACTGACGCTTTTTCTTTCTTAATCGACTTATTGAAATAAATTAATTGTAAAAAGGGTTAAATTGAAAAAATAAAAAATACAGTTTCAAATCAACAGTGGGTAGATGACTTGGTCAAAAGGCGTGTTATTTAGTAAGATTTACTAAAAAGGATAGAATTGTGGGATCAGAATCTATTTACCTACTAATATTATTATTTTAATTTTTTTTTTTTTTTTTTTTTTTTTTTTTCCAGATTACTGCACGCATGGATCTTTCTGCCAACAATCTGGTTGTGTGTTCCCAAATGAACAAAGTGCTCAATACAATAAATCGATTGATGTTAATCACAAATCTAACAGACCCCCCTTTTAACATCTCGGTAGATCCCTGGAAACTACCTCCACTGCCAAAGAGAAGGGGATCTGCAGGAAGATGGATAAATATGTTTTTGGCAGCATCTGAATCTCTGCATAGCATCATGGCGTACTACTACTACCATTTAATTGGGAAGAAGACCAGCCCCAACGATGAAACCATTTTAGAGTGAGTTTTTGAAATTTATCATCCACTCGGTTCTGAAGATGTTCCATTCCAAAAATTACTCAGTTCAAAGTACAATAGAATAGAACACAGTTTGTCGTCCAGAACCCAATTTCTGGTCTTGATGGTTTGGGGACCCCATCAAAATAGACAGCGACTGTTATCCTTGCTGATTACCAAAAGCGCCAATATATTTTTCCCTTTTCATGATTCTGTTATCAGTAACGTTGATTTTGTAATTTAAAAGGAAAACATGACACCAATTAGAGATTGGTGTGAAATAAGTAAGTATTTATTTTACAAATTTTGAATTTGATATTTTTAATTTTGTCTCTTTGAAGAAGCCCCAGTCCCTGAGGACCAACGTTGGCGATTATTAAAAACCAATTTAAGGACAGAAAGTAATTTTTCGCGAAGTCTTGTTACCAATTACAGAGTCCATAAAAGTTTGAAAAACTAAATTTTTCATAAAAAATATGAGGTATATCGATTGTTATTACAATAACAATAGTACTCATAACTATAGGGATGGATGGCCACCCCCCCCCCCCCCCCCCCCCCCCCAAGAATGGTCTGTGGGCGCCACACAGCTTGTTATAAGTGTCAATTTAAACAGCCGAAAATGGTGAATTTTGTGTTGTTTTTACCACGATAAAAATTAGCTCAAGAACTTGTTACTATCGTTCGGCCAGCTGGTTTGGCTCTGCTGAATACTGAGTCATTTACGTACCTACTGTGTTGGTCGTGATGTCAGGGTTTTTGAGAAAAAATCATTGTATTGACCAAATCTGATGAAGAAATGTATCACTGATCTGATTCCTCAATCCAACTGTAGGGACACTATAATAGGAGGTATCTTGGTCCATTTCAGAAATTACGAAATGCATTTCAGATTGAGTTGATTCTCCTGAAAAGTTCGGACTTTTGTCTTTCAACAATCCTAAGCAAGGTAAGAGAGTTACTTTAAAATTTTAAATTCCTTGCATGGAGAGGCATCTTCCTGACCTCCCCATCTTCATCTAGAGACCATAGAGGCCATAGTCTGAACAGATAACCCCTGAAATAATCTCCCTAAGGTCACAAAAGGGATATAACACGTAGGAGGTATACCTGAAAGAATTACTATCAAACAAATTATAGTTAAATAACCAGGACACCGGAGGATCTAACTGGGAAAAGAGCAATTAAGGTAAGCAGGTATAAAATGAAAGTGGTGTACCACTGAAACATCAAAATAGGTAAAGTAGAAAATATAAAGGTGTACACAGTATTACAGTACAGTACCGGTCTAGTACAAAAACCACTAAGGCATTGCAATAGGTGGGGCCGCTGCCGCCCAGACCCCGATGACGCTCCTATCAGGTCATGCTATAGAAGTACGAGCCCAAATGTGGCACCTTAGATATAATCTGTTGGTTACCACTACCCAGGATCTCCTCTCAGTGTGTTGGCTGAAAAAAGTGCTGCCACATCGGTAGCATAGTGTGTATGCATGCGAATTTCTCTTAGGTTTCAAAAGAGATAACCCATGAGAGGTGTACGTGAAAAGATTACCATCAAACAAGCTATAATCGAGAAGATCATATTCTGGGGGAAATGTAACCCAATCCGGAGAGCATAGGGGATTTTTAACTTCAGTCGAACCCTTTCGCAGTGCAGATTTGGTTACAAATGGTTTGATATTAGGTGGTGGTCACGCATGCGCATAAACCAATCATAAACCTGGTTGGCAACCGTTTCCAACCAGCACTGCGAACAAAACTTATGATCCCACAAGAGGTTATGCTATGTCCCACAATGAAACTTTCGATAATTGTTTTGGAATTAAAATTCCCACGAGAACAAACGGGTACCGTGTCTATCGGATAAAGCACATTGCAATGTATTAGCTGTGCGTATGATTCTCCAAAATTTAATATTAGAAGATGACCGGGCAACGTGCATTACTAACGTTAACATTGTTATTAGGTAACTGAGTTTTTCTGTTGACCTCGTTAACAATTCTTGAAAAATCTGTTCTTCTTACATAGTTTTGATGAAGGATAGTAGCCGAAATATAAAAAATGGTTTTGTGGTGTTAATTTCAGTGGTTTCTCCTATGTTTTGATTAGGTATACATATCACTGAGCTATTTTGCACTGAATCATTTTGTGTCGTACTTTGTTATTCAACTGATTATATACGTCCATGTTACAATTTGTCAGGAAGCTATACTGTCCGCCCAACTTGGGAGACATTCTAAAGATGCTCTGTGCTTTTTCATCCATCAGTTTGAACCATTATTAAGGTATTTATTGATGATACTAATTTTTTCCAGGCTGATGTTTGATGCCCTATTGAAATTTCAGCTAGCCATAAGCTGGCAGGAATACGTATTAGGACGTTTGCATAGAAAACCAGTGCTAGAATTTCAAAAGCGATTGGAGGTAACTATGCTATGTAACTATTGGTACTGGCTGTGGTAACTGTGTAGTACGGAATTATTTCAGGGACTCGGGGAAAATCCTCGATTACCTTGTTGTATAAATGTATAACCAAAATACATAGGAAATATATAACCAAAATATATAAGAAATTTATTACTAGAATGTACCTATAATCCTACCAGAATATTACGAGTCCAAAGGCCAGCAAGTTCAATGTACAGACTTGCGATAGTTGTAGGTAGGTACCAGCTTAACAGATAGAAAATAGGTACCTATGTAGAATTGCTATTCCTATATTACCTCTCATTTCTATTATAGGCTATGAGAATCATTAGTATTTTAGCCTAGTCATTTGGGCTGTACAATCAATAAATAGGTACAAATGGTGGAGTAGTTTTTTCTGAGCGGGTTACCATGTATTTTGAGGTACTGAATCCGAATTCGAGGAGGTCTATAATTTACAATGGCGGGAACCATGAATTATGGCCCAAAAAGTGGACATTTTTGTTTTCAGTTTTTCGCTTGTAGCTTGAAAAATATAAACTTTTATTACATATTGCCCTAATACAAAAATGAAATAGACAAAATTTCCTACAATTGATGCCCTGACACTTTTTACGTCTAGAAAAACCATTAAGACACAATCGCACGTGAAAAATGAGAGATACCCCGCTGTACAGCTTCGTAACGCCAAAATTCCTCTTCTTACTGCCGTGCCACTTTGCTAAGAACGGGCTCTTCACATTACTACACGATCCTGCGTTCTGCAGCAATGGTACTAAGGCAGTATACAAAAAGGTCAAGAAAGTTATGAAAAGGGTGCCATTTTCAGATGTGTGAAGTATTTTAATTACCTATCTTAGTCTCGAGTGTTTAAAGAATTGTAGGCCCTGGTAAATCTTAAATCTCCGGGACAATGGGAAAGCGTTACCCTCTCATGCACGTATACAGAAATGAACTAAAGAAAATTTCCTCTAGTCTAAGGAAAATGAGAGATCACATTCCATCGTTTTGGGACGCCCTACTGAAGTTAGCTCTTATACGCAAGGTTTCGTTAATAGAGGGGGCGACCTATTGGAATTGATCCAGAGGGGTGTGGGACAACCATCCCAAGTATGAAGAAAAATATTAAGTGTCAGTCCAGTCTAAGATCTAACTCATGTGTGTGTGTGAGACGAATTTCGTTACCGTTGCTCAGATTACGAAATTTTGAACTGATTTGCGTGTCTTCGTTTTTATCATTATTTTGGTCTAGTTGTGCTACGAACCTCGGGAATTTTGAATTTGCCTTCATGGTGAGGGGTGGTGGTGGTAATTACTGATCCTTGTAAGCACTGCAATATACAGGTTATTGAACCTTTATGATTGGTTTATAAAGGTGACACCTACTAATATTGTGGTATACAAAATTATGAATAAGATATGTTGAGTTTCCTGTACAATGAGAGAGTTGCACTCCTCTGACGTAGTTGTATCCTCGATTGGTTCCTCTTCAAGCTCTTAAATTGGTGGCAGGGCTTCTGCCAAATCATCAGCCTCCTCCTCGTCTGCCTCCATTTCTACTGAACTATTTTCGCTGAGCTAGGTATTTCCTCCACAGTGAGGGCAAAGTATTATGCTTTGTGATTCTATTAAGGTAATAATCTTTATTCGTGCTTTAGAATTAATACATACATGCGTCAATAGTATACTTTGCACGACGTGTCTGAAATTCTCCATGAGACTGGTGGGTGAAGCATAGGAACTCGAGGCAGCAGAGACCGAATACAGTAAGGATTTGGTCTGCTAAGATCTCCCATCAGCTCCTGCCATAATTCGTAGGGCGTCGTAGGGAGAATGCGATGGGCCCCACATACGTACCCCATAGGAGTATGCCACCGCTTATGCGACCAGGGAAGCAAGTGTAGGGGACCCTACGTTCGTGAGCCGTAGTTTCGCTGACCGGTCAACATGCATTTGCAAAGTTGACATTCTATAGGAGCTTTTAAGAAACAATGTAATGTATCGTCCATGGCTCTTTCAATTTCTGAGGCAAAGCGACCATTCTAATTTTATCCATTGCTTCAATACATTGAGACAATTTTTTTAGGCAATTAATATGATATTGCGCATCTGCTGTTGGTAAGTTGTCAATAGGGGCAAACAGGGTAGTGGATCACTCACTCACTGCACCTCCTAACCAAACCATTACAAGCCAACTTCCTGGCTCTACCTCCCCCCTCATCTTTTAGAGATACGGTTTCGCCATAATTTTCGAAACATTGGTGAGTAATGAATCCACAGCAGAGATGTCTTTACATCTGGTATGTAATAGTAAATCCAAAGTATCCTCACTTTGCAGATTCACGGGCAATAAGTGGAGCGACTTGATTAATTAGTTTCTTTAAGTAATCTAAAAACAGAAAGTAATAGAATACCTACCCTCTTTCTAAACAAATAAATAAATAACTAATAGTAATAATAATAAAATTTAAAAAATGATAATAAAAAAAATTTAAAATTAGTTAATTAAAAAATAAACAA